>CM053792.1:152983493-153505993 GCA_028749045.1 Cupressus sempervirens
TGACAGTGAATGTTGCCAAAGTAGTACGGGTTGCCAAGGCAACACGACTATCAAGGCAACCCACACCCTAATTGGGGGCGATTTAATTTTTGAGGGATAGGGGAAAAATGTATTTTATATTAAATTATATTTTATATTATATTATATGTATATATATTATATGTTTATATATATATGTATGTATATATGTATATATTATACAATGCGAAATTGATTTATATTTAATACATGTTATTTATTTTTAAAGATATTTGATAGTGATTTGAAATGGGTTAATCAATAAAGACAATGTTGTTTTTATTTTACTATTGATTATTAAAAAAAATTCAAATGTTAACCTAATTCCTATAGTTGAATTGAGAGAGTAAAACATAGTTTAGTAGGAAAATTTTGGATCCTTACACAATGAAAATGAAGCTGAAATTTTATTTCAAAATTGGAAACTTTACCAACTGAAAAAACTTGGCAAATGAAAACTCCACTTTTTACTCAAATCGAACCTTAGAGATTACTATGGAAATACTATTATGGTTGAATGATTACACTTGTTATATTTGCATGATGAGATCGTTATGTTTTATTTTGTGATGGGGTTTGGGAAAAACCTAGCAATTGACCAGTTAGGTGTGTCTACCAGAGGCTTGCGGAGAGATTGACTTATGATGTTGTTTTGTAATGTTGTTGGTCACAATTATTTTCAATCCCAACTATCGTGATTCTTTTACATGTTCTTTGTGGTGAATACCATATTTTGATATGTAAGCTCATGTAGTGGTTTTGTGATATAACCTTGAGGATGGATTAAATATATGTTGTGCTTTCAGTTGCTTATATAGGACTGATGTGGTGATTGTGATTGCATTTGATATTCTTTTATGATCTTAGGGTGGGATTATCTATGTTTTTATTAGGAAGTGGCTCACAAAGGGGGTTGGAGGCCTAAAGTGGCTACCTAGGTAACTCTATGTAAGTAGTGTTGATAAGTGATAACATGGTTATTAATGGGGTTTAAAATGAATTAACAAGATGTCAGTCTATACCTCTCCCATGCCTTGAGTGTTGGTATAGACTAGGATGGGAGTAGAGATGGTGTATGGTTGTGACTTTTCTTCATCAGTATGCCTTGTCTATACGAAAGAATATTGATGCTAAATAGATTCACTAGGGGAGGGGGGGTCTTGAGAGACTGCCAGGGTAACTTTAGAGTTGACTCATGTGATGACACTTGCCCATAAACACATTAGGTTTCCTACATGTCATGTTGCCTCTCGGATTACGTGTTACTATGTGTACATAATACCCTTGAGATAGACTACCTTCAGGATCTTGAGAGATAGATTTTTATTGGGACTTGAGATTATCTCCCTAATATGGTGTGAGTGAGAACATGTAGGCTCCATGCAATCAAGAGGCAATGATTCTTTACCATTGAGGTCCAACAGCTGGACACCATTGGACATGTCATTGATGTAGTTGATCCATACTTTCTACCTAATGACTATGTTGTTGGATAATCACACATATTATGTTGTTCTTTAGATAATGAGTTCCTATAGGATGATGTTTCTTATCACAATGTATATTCTTTTAGCATTTCATACTCTGTGACATGTGTTATGGATGACTATGCACTCTATGTACTCGTATGATTCTTTTATGAGCTTTACTTATATGGTTAATATGATGACATGGATTATGATTCTTAATTAAACATTAACCTAGTTAACTTTCACATGTGATTCAATGTTATAGAACCCTTGAGGAATGTAACTGTTATTGCTTTGCTTGTCTTTTATGTTATATGTATATGATGTTATTTGCTTCCACATTGTTCTCTTACGTGTTTTTCTTTAAAAAAAAGTTGTTCAGCAAATTTAGTAGCTTTTATGTTAGTTCCTCTTGGGTTCTGTAGTGAGGCATTACAAAAGATCAGATGTGATGATACATATTTGGGTAGAAGGACTAAAGTACAATCTTTTGAGTTGCACAGTTGAATAACTCAGGTCACAAGTTGGAATTTCATAGTAGAAAATTCAAAATCTTTGATGATGAAGGTAATCTAATTGGAACATGAATGCAAACAAGAGGTAACTTATTCTATCTTGATCCTAATTTTGATACATGCTTATTTGCTAAAGTTGAGGATGTATGTTTATGGCATAAAATGTCGTCATGTAAACTTTGAGAGCATGGTGAAACATAGTAGAAATAAAAGAGTAATGGACTTACTGAATCTACAAAAACCAAAGAATGCTATGTGTAAAGAATGTCAGCTCAGTGAAATGATAGAGTCTACTTTTTAAAGTAAGACATGCACTTCAAATGATATCTTGGAATTGGTCCATACTAATCTTGTGGACGAATTAGTGTTGATAGGTATGATGGTGATAGGTATTTCATATTGTTTGTTGATGACTATTCAAGAATGATGATTGTTATGTTTATTAAGGTGAAATCACATGCTTTTGATATGTTCAAATGGTATAAAGCTAGAGTTGATAAAGAAACTCACTAATCCTTGAAATGTTTAAGATATAATAGAGGTGATGAGTTTATGTCTATTGAATTCACTAACTTTTGTGCTGAGAATGGTATTAAGAGACAATTGTTTACATCAAGGACATCACAAAAAATTGGGATTATTGAAAGGAGAAATAGATCAATTGTGGATTGGGCAAGAACATTGATAATTGAAAAGGATATTTCTCATCTATTCCAAAGAGAAGCAATTACCATTTTTATTTATACTCTCAACAAAAATTTATTGTTTTAAACATGTTTTCAATTTTTATTTATTTATTGAAAGGCAGTATTCTAAATAATGTGTCTACAACTGAATAAAGGAACAAACAAGACACCTTATGAAATTTGGTATGGTCATACACCAAATATAAGTTATTTCAAAATCTTTGGATGTAGATGCTATATTCACAAGGATGTAAGAAATGATCACTTTGATTTTAAAGGAGATGAAGGTATATTCCTTGATTATGCATCTAAGAGAAAAACTTATAAGTGTTTGAACAAAGCTACTAACAAGATAATTGAAAGTGCAAATGTAAGATTTGATGAGTTTACAAAGAAAAATGATTTGGAAAGAAAAAGGGAACTTGAACATTACAAAAAGTTTGTGTATGTCTATGAATTACCTAAGTTACAATAGTGAAATGTTGTGGACTAGACAATTGAACTCGAGATACAAAATGCTTTACCCAAGCATCATTTAGTACAACCCAAGTAGGAAACTAAACCCCTACTGAGTGGAGAAATTATTGAAAATCAAATAACTGAACCTATACTAGCCAAATATGCGAGAAATAATTATTTCCCTAAACAAATTATTAGTGACATAAGTTTTAGAGTAAAAACAAGAAGTAAGTTAAGAGACAGTACTTGTTTGATTGATGATTTCAAAATAATATCAACTAAGGCTACATTGGATAATGAGGAGTGGATAAATGCTATAAATGAATAGATTAATTTGATTGAGAAGAACAATACATGGACATTAGTACCATCACCAACTAAAAAGAATGTGATAGGAACCAAATGAATTTTTAGAAAGAAAAAAAGCTAAATGGAAATGGAAAAGTGGTTAGAAACAAGGCAAGAATAGTTCGTAAAGGTTATGCACAAGAAGAAGGAATAAATTATGGTGAGACTTTTGCACATGTGGCAAGATTGGAAGGAGTAAGAACACTATTGGCTTATGCTACATACAAGAGGTTAAAATTTTATCAAATGGATGTTAAATAATGCATTTCTGAATGGAATACTTGAGGAGGTATATATTGAACAACCTAAAGGATTCATTGAACTTGAAAAGAAGAACATAGCTTGCAAGTTGAACAAGGAATTGCATGTATTAAAACAAGCACCGAGAGCATGATATGAAAGGTTACATTCTTATTTGATTAAGATTGGATTTTCTAGAATAGGTGAGAATAGTAATCTATATTTGAAATGTGAATATGATGATATGGTATTGATTGCTAAAATATTTGTGGATGATATTATATTTGGAGGAAATGACATGTTGTGTAAGAAACTTGCTTATAAAATTGGTATAGAATTTGAAATGTCAATGTTTGGTGAGATCAAAATTTTCATTGGTTTACAAGTCTATCAAACAAGGAAAATAATAAATGTGACTTGGTATAAGTATGTGAAAGAAATCTTGAAGACATTTGGAATGGATGAGTCTAAGCCAGTTGGTACACCTATGGTGATTGGAGTCAAATTATCAAAAGAAGACACTACTGGAGAGGTAAATGAGACACAATACAGATCCATGATTAGTAAGTTACAATGTGTTGTGCATAGTAAACCAAATGTTGTACTTTTTGTTGGGATTGTTGCAAGGTTTTCATCTAATTCAAAGGAGACACACATGACTATTGTGAAAAGAATATTTAGATAACTAAAAGGAACTAGAGATTATGGCCCATGGTACAAAAAAGATGATGAATTTAATCTTATAGTCTACATAGATGTTGATGTGGATGGAAATGTTGGTGATAAGAAAAGCACAAGTGGTGGAGTTTTCTTTCCAGGAGAAAGACTGATTATATGGATTAAGCATCTATTGGAAGGTATGCAAGAAGAGATAATCAAGCCTGTTACTATTTATTGTGATAACACTAGTGCAATAAATATTTCAAAAAATCTGGTGATGCATGCAAAAACAAAGCACATATCAATAAAGTATCATTATTTTAGGGAGAATGTACAAGAGAAACAAGGCTTGAATATGTGAAGTCTAAAGAGAAAATTGCAGACATATTTACTAAGCCATTGCCCAAGGATGTTTTTGAGTATCTAAGAGGTAAACTGGGGGTCTTGCCCCTGTCCAAAATTCATTAGGTGAAGATGCATGCTACATCAATTAACAGATGAATGGATGAATTATAATATCTATGTGAAGTTTATGCAAGATTTCATGCTTTAGGAACATTTTTGAAGTTGTGAAGATGATTACAATGAAACTCATAAAATTTGTACATGCAAGGTACAAGGCTAACTACAAGCTTTTATAATTTTCATATTACAAATTATAACAACCTTTGGCATTGTTGTCAAAGGTGGAGAAAAATAGTAAAGGGGGAGAGAAGTATGTAAGAGAAGTATATCAAAGAGGGAGAGAAACAGTACATGAGAATATTATCAAATGGTGAAGTATACCCAAAGGGGGAGAGAATTTGAAATAGGGAGAAGAACATTAGAGTAAGGAGAATGCTATGCAAAGGGAGAATAAATGTTGATGAAGACTATTGATGTTGAAGATACATACTGAGTTACAGAGAACCTATTGATGAAGACAAAGAGCTAGAAAGTTGTATTGTTGACAATGCATACATTTGATTATCTTATGTAATTTTTGTAATGTAAAATATTATGTTATGTGTTGCCATCATTGTCAAATGGGGAGACTATTAGCCTCAACTAATAATATAATTGGTAATGTTATGAATGTATGTAAAAGAATCATATTAGTTGTTAAGTTGTCATTGATGTCATGTCTCAATTGGCTAGACATTATGCTAAATTAGTAGAGTGCTATCTCATTATGATTGATGAAGAGGATTTGATTGATGAAGAGGATTTGAAAAAAGAATGTTGAAGACAGAGTTGATAAGTATGGTATACAATGGGCACTTGAAGGACTTGGACAATGATAATGTAATGATGCACTAGTACATTTTGGCAAAAATTTGACTACATGATTAAAACTTTTAGTCACACTACTAAAATTTTTAGTTGTGTGACTAAAATTGATCACATTCTACTATTTATTTGCAATTTACAACTATAGGTGACTAAATAAGTGACTAAGCTAGTCAACATATAAAATCACAAGATCAAATAAATAAAAGTGACTAAATAAACTACTAAATAAATGACAAAATAGTTAGTCATTATTGATCTTAGATTGGTTTTGACTAATGAGTGTCTACACACTTATCTCATTTACTTAGTTCATGTCAAACAAGTAATACATGTCAAGAAAAATATGTATATAATAGATCATGTCGAGTCCACAATGAGTGTTGAGCCACTCATGTGCTGAGTTACTCAAGTGTTGAGAAGATAGTGTATTCCGAGTGATTTAGGAGCTGAGCAAGCATAACATGCCAAGTCATATAGATGTCGAATCTCAGTGAAGAATTCAATATATGTTGAGCATCAAAGACTTCAGATGTTGAGTGACACAGTTTTGTTATAGTTGTTTGTAATGGCACAAACAACTATGTAAACCATCTTTCAACTAACTAAAGATTGAATTATGATATTTTGGAGATAAGGATGAATCTTAATTTGGATTGCAATTACATACAACCAATCAGAAAAAGTGAAGATTTAAGTGAAAAAATGCATTAATCAAAAATGTTGATTCATACCTAACCCTAAATCACCTAAGTCTTCTTAAGTAGGACAAACCCTAAACTCTCTAGAATGCAAAGAAGGTGAATGAAGGAGTGAATAGAGAAGTTTTCATGTGAAAATAGAGCATTCATGGTGACTAAGGAGTTATAATCTAAGATTTTATTGTAGAATCAATTGAAGGAGAATAGAGGAAGAGAAGAGCATACAACAAAGAGACATCTGATCAAGAAGGATCAAGAATACATTAATTTAGAGGTGATCTGTTATCAAGCAATCAAGTGCTAATTGCAAGATCATTGCTAAATCATTCTAGCAAGTGAATTAGTCAAATATCTTAATATAGTAGTCCTAAGAGGCTGTATTAAAATCCTCTAACAAGGTGCTTGCTTAATTGTGAGTTAAAGTCTTTTAGCAAGGCACACTTCTAATAGGGTGTTGAAATCTTTTAACAAGGTGAGACCTAACAATCTTTGTAAGCCTTTAACAAGGTAGACCTTTCACACAGTAGATCATGTCTCATGATCAAAACATTGTAACTTTCATTAGATACACTTTATTACTGCAGTAGTGAAGATTTGTGGGTGTCATCCCCACCCTAGTTTTACCTTCTCATTGGAGAGTTTCTAGGTAATCATATCTAGTGTCATGCATGTGTGAATGTTTACGTGCTTACATATTTTAGATGTATATGCTTTACATGTTATTTCAATTTACTTATTGAATGCATGAGATGGATGTGTGGTGAAAGTTTTATGTGTCTAAGTTTAAACTACTGATTCACTGCCCTCCCCTCAAAATTTTACCTTTCCTATTGTAATTCCAACAATTGGTATCAAAGCCTTGTTCTCTAAAAGAGTAACTTTGTAGCTTTAAGGAAAGATCTTGAAATGGAAGTCTACAAGTTGTGAAAGACTATTGAGAATCAAGAGATTGAAATACATCTCATTCTACATCAACCAAATCAAGCAAGAGGATATTTAAAGAAATCTTTGAATAGAAGGAAATAAATTTCTATTGAGGAGAATGACACACAATACAGAGAGATAGACACTACTAAGCTATTTGATGATGGAGACTCTAATGAATTTGATGTAGTAGTTGTAGATCTTATGGAAAAGAATAGAGCCCAAGCTGAGGAAATCAAAAATATCAAGTTAGAGCAAGAATCACAAGCCATACTACTATATGAGGTGACTGAACAAAAGAAGAAAGCTATGGAAGACAAAACCATGATTGAAGAAGACAAAAGAATTTTGGCCAACAGATTAGAAGAGAAATCATCAGAGCTAACCAAGATTTCCAACATGCAATTGGATACACTAAGTCAAATGATGAATGCCAACTATGAGTTGAATGTCAAGGACATTGAGATAACAACATTAAAGTTGCAAAATGAGAAATTGTAAAATGACCTAAAAAGGGAAAAGGAATTTTTTGAAAATTTCAATAAGCCAAATGAAGCCATCAAATACTTTAAATAGTTGTTGAGATCCCTTAGACCTAATAATGACACATCTAGATTGGGATACACAAGTACTGAAGAATGAGAGTCATCCAAAAGTGTTGAAGAAAGGAGCAACAAAAGTAAGGATTTCAAACCTACTTGTCATAATTGTGGTAAGAAAGGACATACTTCTAATGTGTGCAAGCGCATAACTACAAATCAAAATGTCAAGCATAAGAACATGGTTTAGTGCCACAAGTGCAATGAACAAGGTCATCAGACACATGAATGCAAAACCAAGACCATAAACACACAAAGATTTGAAGGATATTGCTATAACTATCAGAAGTATGGACATAGATCTTTTGAATGCAAATCTCACCCATGTGGCCATCAAACAAGCAAATAAAGGTAAGGAACAATGGAAACTCTTATAACTGGGATTATAATACAAGGTATAGCTATCATTATTATCAAGAATATGGACATGTTCCTAAGAATTGTATTAGGACACACTTCAGAGGTGACTAAAAGAGGTGGTTGAGTCAAACCACATATTTTAGCTTTTTGAAGACTGGTTACATCCGTCAATATTTCCCAACAAAGTCAAAGGCACCAAGTTGTGAGTTTGATAAAGGAAAAGGCAAGGCAGATGTTGAAAATGTTAGAAATGAAATGAACAAGACATGGAAGAAGAAAGATGATTGCAGCACACCAAATGGAGAAGGGATCACTTCACCCAATGGGTCAGGTGATCACACCTCATCAAACTAAGCAATCAAGAGGTATGTGGGATTGATATTTAAAGGTTATATCATACATCAGTTCCAAAAGATTTAGTACTAAAAAGATTACATTAGCATGAATAAAGATGCAAGATGTTATTAAGAATCCAAGTAAATTCTTTAAGTTTTTCATGTTACTACTGAGCATGAAAAGTTTCTTATATGTGCTGAGTGAAAAACCAATGGATGTTGAGCTAATAGATTGGCTAGTTGATGTCAAGCTCATAATGGTTGTCAAGTGAATGAAATGTTAATGGTAGCTGAGTGAGTCTAAAATTAGTTGATGCTGAGCTTACAGCTATGTAAGCACTCAACATTGATTGCAAGGTTTTAAAAGGGTATTTGATTAATTTTAACTCATTTTTCATCATTTTGAAATTGAGAAAGAGCAAGGAGAGCAAGAAGAAATCTAGAAATCCACCTAAAGTGATTGTAGAAGATTTTAGTAGCAATTCAACTCCATTTTGTTAGAACTTGCAAGGTATTTACCAAGTACTGAGCTATGCTATTTATATTTTCGTAAACCCTAGTTTTTCATAATCGCATCTAGTTAAAAGAATGTAGAGGGTAAGGAGGTTTTGAATGCTCAACTAGTTAGTAATGAAGTTAAGAAACCTATATTCAAGGTCATTCCTGATATTGCCTACAATCAAGACCCCTCTGGTGCATTATCCATGATACCATTGAATGTTTTAATGGTGCAAGATGTTAGGAAATTCTATAACTATAAAATTGGTAGCATTGGTGATATGGAGATTAGGAAAGCATATGATAGACTATGTGATAATGGTGTATTGAGAAGAATTCAAAATTGTAGAAAGGAAATGGTTAAATCATGCCCTAGGTTTTTTGAATATGTTCAAAATAGAATGGATTAGGATAGTATTGAGCAGGATACATGATGGTTCACTATGGCTGGATAATGGACATATGAAGATAACCAAGATGATAATCCATAGGATTACAGGATATCCAACCCTAGATCAGCCTAAGACATTGAGGAGTGACTCAAAAGAGGTCATTGAAAAGAATATGGGAGCCATATGTAACAAGAGAGGAATGAAAATTGACACCATTATTAATCCTTTGATAAACTTTGTAGTAAAGGTTATTTCACACAAATTCTACCAATCTAGTAGATTAAATAATGTGCCTTATATAGCAGCGGATATTGGTTATAAAATTGTTAAGAAAGATCACACATATGATCTTGCAGAGCTACAATTACAGTGATTGATGGAGAACCTAGGAGCAATAAGAAAGACAAAGAGTGCACAATTCAAATTTGGTTCTATACTGACATGCATATTCTTTTATGTTTGAAACACTTTTCCTACATTTGGAATAGTTAGTTGGAAAAAAAATAGGTTAGTGGTAGTGCAGATTGGTGAATTCATCGAAAAATTAGGTGAGAACTTTGAGTCAGTGATGACAAGTTATTTTGAAGACTTCAAGTAGTCAATAAAGAAAAGACTGAGAGTTCTAGTGTCACTAGTAGAAAATCATTATGATAATATTTGTTTTCTAGGGGATTCTGACTATACATTTGTTCAAGTTGCTACACCAAGAGTAAGATGGTTGAGACTCTTAGGATATGAAATTAATGTAGATGAAGCCTCTATAGCTATCATAGCTTTACTGGCAAAAGAAGTAGATAGAAATTCCAAGTCATTTGGAAACTATGAGTTGGCCAAATCCAAGATTACCATGGAACTCAAGACTACCTTTGTCATCAAGAAGAAGGATAAGTTGGTGAAGAAGTTGAAAGCCAAGTTTGGTGAAGGTACCAAGCAAGAAGAGGAAGAGGAAGAAGAGGATGAAGAGGAAGAAGACTCTCAAACTCAAGCACCACTAGCTTTAACACAAGGAATGGGAGAAGATCAGGAAGAGGAGGAGACAAAATTTGCTAAAGGTGTTGAGGGAGAAGAAGTAGAGGAAGCACCTACTCCCACTGATTAAAAGAAGAGAAAGCCAAGGCACAACCTATGACAAGGGCTAAGAAAACTATCAAACCAAGCCAAGACAAGCCTACAACACTGACTATAAGGGCTAGTACACCTGTGACTGTTCAAAAGGCAAAGGAGAAAGCCAAACCAACCAAGCAAGAAGGTGGTGTGTAAAAAAAGCCAAGGAGGAAATACATTGCACAAGAAAAATCTAATGAGGAGAAAATAGAATTAGATGAAAATACCAAATTCAAAGTGGTGAGTCACAATCCTCTATTAGACTTAGAAAATCTATGTGAGAATGTTAAGTCTAATGTAGATTTGTTAGGATTTTCACATGTTGATTTTGATAACCTTGGTAAAGTTGAGAAAAATAAAGTGGAGGAAGCTATATATGCCATGATGGAAAACTTTAAGAAAGCCCCACTAGAAATCGCTAACTCTATGCCAAAAAGCTTATATGAGAGAGTTGAGTAGAAGTGGCACTATTATTTGAACTTTGAGAGACAAATAAGAGAGACTTCACTTGCCCAAGTCATGTCTGAACTCAGTGATGACAAGTTATTTTGAAGACTTTAAGTAGTCAATGAAGAAAAGACTGAGAATTCCAATGTCACTACTAGAAAAGCATTATGATGATGTTTTTTTTCTAGTGGATGTTGACTATACATTTTTTCAAGCTGTGACACCAAGGGTAAGATGGTTGAGACCCTTAGGATATGAAATTAATGTAGATGAAGCCTCTGTAGCTATCACAACTTTACTGGCAAAAGAAGTAGACAAAAATGCCAAGGCATTTGGAAACTATGAGTTGGCCAAATCCAAGATTACCATGGAACTCAAGATTGCCTCTATCATCAAGAAGAAGGATAAATTGGTGAAGAAGTTGAAAGACAAGTTTGGTGAAGGTGTTGAGTAGGAAGAGGAAGAGGGAGAAGAGGATGAAGAGGAAGAAGTCTCTCAAACCCAAGCACCACTAGCTTTAACATAAGGAATGGAAGAAGATCAAGAAGAGGAGGAGACAAAAGTTGTTGAAGGTGTTGAGGGAGAAGAAGTTGAGGAAGTACCTACTCCCACTGATCAAAAGAAGAGAAAGGCCAAGGCACAACCTATGACAAGGGCTAAGAAAACTATCAAACCAAGCCAAGTCAAGCCTACAATACTAACCACAAGGGCTAGTGCACATGTGACTACTCAAAAAGAAAAGGAAAAAGCCAAACCAGCCAAGCAGGAAGGTGGTGTGCAAAAAAAGCCAAGGAGGAAATACATTGCACAAGTTGAATCTAATGAGGAGAAAATAGAATCAAATGAAAATACCAAATTCAAAGTGGTGAGTCACAATCCTCTATCAGACTTAGAAAATCTGTGTGAGAATGTTAAAACTAATGCAGATTTTTCAGGATTTTCAAATGTTGATTTTGAGAACCTTGGTAAGGTTGAGAAAAATTAAGTGGAGGAAGCTATATATGCCATGATGGCAGACTTTAAGAAAGCCCCACTAGAAATTGCTAACTCTATGCTAAAAAATTTATATGAGAGAGTTGAGTAGAAGTGGCACTATTATTTGAATTTAGAGAGACAAATAAGAGAGACTTCACATGCCCAAGTCAGTTCTGAACTTAGTAAGACACAAATTTCTAAGGCTATGAAGAAATATGTAGTTAGGTTTGTACCTAAATATAGATCCTTTGGCATTTTGCAAAACAATATTGGAGATGTTGTTAAGAAGTCCGTGGCACAAATGTGGAAAGTAACATATGGATTTGCTACAATGAAGGAAGGTGAATAGGAACCCATAGAGGTCAAGGATGATGAGGAAGATGATAATATTGAAGTTACTATTAAGGAGGGAATAGAAATGAATGTAGATGACAAGGAAACAACTGAGGTAGAGCAACAAGAAGAACAAAGTGTACTAGATACACAATTTCCAAATGTCAGCTCTCAACATGTAACAAGTGTAAATACTAAAATAGTAATAATTAAGGATTTTTTTTGATGTCACAACTTAGAACATTAATCCCCTTATAGAGGAAGATCTCAAGAGGATACTTGATCAGTCTACACAGCAGGCAAAACTATGTGATAATCCTATTCTAGTGAGTGTAGATGAACTACAAAAAAATAGTGATTGATACTGCAAGGGAAGATGTGAATACACGAGAATTGACTACTATCATCCCTTGAGTAACTAATGTACAACCTTTGGATAAAGTACTTGAGTCTACACAAGAAAAGGTTGATACAATTGAAAAAGTTGATACAGTTGAGAAGGACATAGTGGAAACTCAAGCCACTATAGAAACACAGAGTGGAATAGGTTAGATAATCTTATCTGCCCCAACAACACAACTATAAGGTGCAAGTCAAGATATAGTGGAACACAATGATAAGCCTGAAGAGACCAAGTTGACACCAAAGGTGAAGGAGCAAGTTGCAATTTAAGCCCTAGTAACCTTACCAGTATTTGACACACTTTCAAGTCAAAATCTTCAGAAGTCGAGCACAAATGCAACACCATTATAGATCTTAGTGTCAAGTCCAAGCTCATCAAAGGCTGAAGAAGTGATACAATATGGAGACATAAGCCTTGATGAAGAAATTGTGTTACCCAAGTATTATTATGACACAATGACCATAGAGCAGATGGGTATATTGCAACAAGCCCTAGCCAGAAAGAAGCATCAGGAACTACTCACAAGGGAGCATATGTAGAAGTAGGCATTGTTGGATATCAAACACATCTTTTTAGGTGCATTCTGCCAACTCTAGATGAGATCAACCCACTGATTGAGCAACTAACACATATAGTAGAAAAGGTTAGTGATGCAAACCTAGACACAAATGCAAAATTGTTAGAATAATCTAAGAAGAAATTTTAGAATAAAGTGAATGAGAAGATATCAGGTGACATAACACTAACACAAGTTGCATTGGCAACTGAGGTTGAAAGTGTGAAGAAGGTACTTGAGAATATTTTCTCATTGTATAGTAAATTGTGCAATCCAACACTCTTCACACAATAGACAAAAAGTCACATTTTGAGCTTGGAGAGCCAAAATAATGCATCAGGTGCAAAATTGCCTATGAATCCAACTCAAAGTGAGAAGCACTTCAAAAATTTTCTACAAGCCCAGAGTCAATTAGTTGCATTGTTAGTAGATGAAGCCAATATAAGGACAAAATTGATTAGCATCCAAACAACACTCACCCCACACATGGAAATTTTGCACAAGGAGTTAGGCTACATTGAAAGACTAATGAAGAAAGACCCAGATCTTTCAAAATTAGATGGCCTAGTCCACCTTGCTGTTGAGCTGGCCATCCAAATCAAGTCTATGGATGTAGCATGTGAAAATTTGGATGCAGCTCTCAAGATAATACTAGATGTCCATAAGTCTTTTTTGGACAAACACACTATTAGTGTATAGCCCATTGACATAAGTGTCAAAAAAGGGGATATATAGCAAGAGTGTAAAAGGGGGAGATATGTGCAAAAGGGGGAGATATAAATTTTGGGAGAGTAAGAAAAGGACAGAGAAAAGATAGAACAAACAAAGGGGGAGAAAGTAGAGAAATAACATGAAGTCAAAGAGTATATCAATTTGAGACACATCTACTTAGCATGGGTACAAAATTTTGAATATAGAACAGACCTATCAACTTAGGGGGAGTTATCAAATTTTGAGGTATCTAAGTTGTTACAAAATTTTGAAATTTTGAAGTTTTATACATATGCCGAATAAGAGATATATTTTTCTCATAAGGATAAGGATATCAATACATGACCAAGTGTTTTGACACTCATGTCAAAGGGGGAGATTGTTGATCTCAAATTGGTTTTGACTAATGAGTGTCTACACAATTATGTCATTTACTTAGTTCATGCCAAACAAGTAACGCATGTCAAGCACACCATGTATATAAGAGAGCATGCCGAGTCCATAGTGAGTGTCAAGCCACTCATGTGCTAAGTCACTCAAGTGCCGAGCAGACAGTGTAAGCTAAGTGATTTAGGAGCCGAGCAAGTAGAACATGCCAAGTGATGTCGAGTGACACAATTTTGTTATAATTTTTTGTAATGGCACAAATAACTATGTAAACTATCTTTGAGCTGACTAAAGATTGAATTACGATATTTTGGAGATAAGGATGAATCTTAAGTTGGATTTCCAATGTAATTACATGCAGCCAATTAGAAAAAGGGAAGGTTTAAGTAGCAAAATGGATGAATCATAACCATTGACTCATACCTAACCCTAAGTCACCTAAATCTTCTTAAGAAGGACAAACCCTAAAATCTCTAGAATGCAAAGAAGGTGAGTGAAGAAGTGAATAGAGAAGTTTGCATGTGCAAATAGAGAATTCATGGTGACTAAGGAGTTATGATTTGAGATTGTATTGTAGAATCAGTTAAAGGAGAAAAAAGGAAGAGAAGAGCATACAACAAAGAGACATCTGATAAAAAAGGAACAAGAATACATCAGTTTAGAGGTGAACTATTATCAAGCAATCAAGTTCTAATCGCATGATCATTGTTGAATCATTCTAGTAGGTGAATCAGTTAAATCTCTTAATAGAGTAGTCCTAATAGGGTGGATTGAAATCCTCTAACAAGGTGCTTACTTAATTGTGAGTTAAAGTCCTTTAGCAAGGCACACTTCTAATAGGGTGTTGAAATCCTTTAACAGGGTGAGACCTAATAGTCTTTGTAAGCTTTTAATAGGGAAGACCTATTACAGGGTAGATCATGTCTCATGATCAAAACATTGTAATCTTCATTAGATACACTTTATTACTGCAATAGTGAAGATTTGTGGGTGTCATCCCCACACCAATTTTACCTTCTCATTGGAGACTTTTTGGGTAATCATATCTAGTATCATGCATGTGTGAATGTTTACTTGCTTACATATTATAGATGTATATGCTTTACATGTTATTTTAGTTTACTTATTAAATGCATGAGATGGATGTGTGATGAAAGTTTTATGTGTCTAAGTTTAAACTACTAATTCACACCCCCCTCCCCCCCCCCCCAACCTCAGAAGTTTACCTTTCCTATTGTAATTCCAACAATCACTAATAATTAGTAACCTAAACAAAAGCAACTGAATAGTAGTTACTAATAATCAATCATCAAAATAAATTAAATAACCAAATAAATTGTTCTTACTCCTTTATAATAAGATTTGATAATATAATAATATCTTAGAAGTTTCATTTACCCTAAAATGCTTGTTCATCAAGAGCCTTATTGCATGATAAGTTCTTCTAAACTTGTCTCATGCGAGAATTATGACTTTCAGGTGATTTAAAAATTGATGATATCGCTGATCTATTTAAACTAAAAAATTGTTTATATCACATCTAAGTAATTTTTATTTTCTCATATTTTGGTATTCATATTGCCAAATATATATTCCTATCAACATACCCATTGCACTTTTTTGATGCAATGTTAATATTTTTAACTATGATTTGTAACCAATTTGATTTCCCTTTGTGTCACTACTATTACATTAAAAAATAAAAATTTAAAGACAAATTTAATTTATTATCTGAAATATTATACTATTTTAAATTATCTTAAATGAAAAAATAAATTATTTTAATTTCCATAGATTAGAAATTAAAATTAAGTTAAACTCATGCATTTTCAAAAGGGAGCAAAAGTCTAATGGTGGTAGGCAGGTCAACTTTCATGACTTCATAAAGCCAAATCAAATAGAACCTGTCTATCATATTCAAGGGTTCTAGGTAGTAGGAATCAATATTCATTTATTTGAAGGTTATAGATGAAGTATTATTTGAAGCTTCTCAGGTAATTCATGGTCATTGTGTTTTACATTGCCATTGACAAGTGATTTAAGGCAATATTTTTGGAGATAATAGAAACTCAATGATATGGAGATTCCCTAGTAGGTAACTAATCATAAAAATGGTGAAGGGATATGCAATTGTGCTCTTGCAAATGGTCATGGTGTCTTCTTTTTTTTCTTAGTAAAATGACTTCTTCTTCTCTTAATCAACATTGATTTTTAAAATAATTTGTGAAATGTGTTTATTCATTTGAATTTTTTTGGTAGCCCATGGATTCAAAAGTGGTCTAATTTTCTCAATCTTCTCTCTAGATGAGCTCCCCTATATAAATTTCCAGGAATCAACATGTGGCTGATCTAGTTGCCCTTATTAAGATAGGATATGAAACAATTTTCTATTATTCATTTTTACAATTGGACTCAATTATTAATCCTAGCTATCAAGCCTTCAAAAGTGACTCATTATAATATTCCACTATGAATGTTGTATACAGTGGTTTATAATCTCCACTTTAGTGTTCATAGGGTTAGCAGTCTTTGGTCCTACAGTCAAATTTTGCATGGGTGTTTTTATGTCTACTGAGTTTCTAATAATATCAAATTTGGAGTTTGCATTTAGACTCTAAAGGCAACACTTTCTTTGAAAGAAATTTAATATGGAAATAATGTGCCCTAAAAATTTCATGCTATGCATGAAAATAAAAATTAATAATTATTTCCCAAATAAATGATTATCTTGTTTAGGCATTCTTCCTAGTTCCTCTTATATCCATTATGAGAGTTATCAATTGTAGGATACCTCAATAAAATTAATTAGAATTATATTACTTATCATTTACACTACACCAAATTTATATACTTTTTACATATAAAATAAACATCCTCTAGTCCATGGTTAGTCTGATCAATGAATAATGAATTGTTTAATGGATAATAATATAAATCTCAAACTTATGCAGATACCCCAAAAACTATAAACTACTCCAAAAATTTATAGATATTTTGCCCCATCCTGAAAGATAGATCGCCTCAAAAGTGTTTCCATTACATCTCACTTCAATCCACATCTACCTTTCAGCATGTGGTAACTAAGACACTATTATTGAAATACTAGAATCAGTAAGATTTAAGGATACTTGTGACCTTTCTTCAAATTTTCGTAGCAGTCACAATCCCCAACAATCTATCCACTGGTGCTAAAAGACACACAATTACATTTATTGCAACATAACATATAGTATTGAATGCATCTATCTACCCACTCTACTAATGCTTATTGTGTATCACATTTTCTTGGTCAATCCACTATACTTGCAAAAAAAGTATTAGCAGAAATGTCAAACAAGATGAATTTTAATCTTACTTTCAAATTCAGGATGAGATAATGAAGAAAGAGAGGATGTGTTATATATATAACAAGGGATGAACATCTTTCATGGTCTACTTTCATGGTCTTGTCTAAGCATCTTAATTTATGTTTCAAAGGTGGTGACTCAAGAAACAAAAGCCTTATGAAGCTCATATTTTGTCAATAATTCCATCTTGGAAATTTTAAGATCCTTTATATTCCAGCTACCAATTCGCCTAACTTATGGTTTCATTCTATTTTCAAAAAGAGAAACATCATATGACTTCACCTCTATTTGAGATTTTAAATGTGAAAACTTCTTTTGCAATAGAAATCAAGTTAAAATTTTGTTTTCAAGGGTGTTGACTCGAGAAACACAAGGCTTGTAGAGTTCATCTTTTGTCAATAATTCTATCTTAGATATTTCAAGATCCTTTTCCATTCCAACTACTAATTCACTTAACTTATGGTTCTCATTCTATTTTCAAAAAGAGAAAGATCATAGGACTTTGGCTTTAGTTGAGATTTTAAATGTGAAAACTTATTTTGTGATGGCAATAAATTTGAAATTTCTACGTCAATCCTTGCTAGGTCATTTTGATGAATACCGAGCTCAACCTTTTCCTTTGATAATGTATGAAGTCACCTTAACAACTTATCCCCTCCCTTTTAGCTTCTACCTATAAGAAGACTATTTGGCTAAAAAGCGTCCCCTTTAAGAGTTACACTTGGAGATCATATAACTCTATGAAAATAAATCTCCTTTGCAACATCTGATTTAGTACAAATAATTGTTCCACTAAATACAAATGTCATAGCTCTATTAAAAAAACTCCTATACAGTATGTACCCAATAGTCTCACTTAAGGCCAAGAAATGACTTTACACTATAAGCTAAGAAGGTCTATTGTAAAGAAGAATAAGAAAAAAAAAAACACATTCCAAGGAAATACAAGTTGTTTCTATGACTGTACACAAATACGATATTTATTACCTACAAGACATGTTAAAACTCTAGTTGAATGTACACAAATAGGATGTTTATTACTTGCAAGATGTGTTAAAACTGTTGTTGAATGAGGAATACTAAATTACAATGCCAATCACTCCTACCTCCATCAAAAGATGAAAATTTAAAAATGATAACTCATAGGGTAGGTATTTAGCCCCACAAAGAGATGATGATCAGACTTTTTATTCAATCTTCCTTGTAATTCTAGAGTTCATGTACAACTTGGACTCCATCCCAAATTTCAAGGTTGTGCAAGGGAAAGATAGAATCCAATACCCAATACACAATACTAATGGAGGGCTTAGAACTCTTAATTATGGAAAAGGTCCTCAAGCAAAGTTTGATGAAGAAGATAAAAATCAAATAAAAATTTACAAACTCAATGACTAATACCTTGTTAGTCCCTACCATCTATGATGGGGACTAATGTTTCTGAGTCTCTAATTTGTATTAGTCCCTATCTAGGAGAGTGTGAAACTCACAAAACATTGCATTTATCTTAAGGTTGTTGTATTATTTTCTACTAAAATAAATTTCTTAAATTAAATTCTTCTTTTTCATTAGTGTGGGTTAATTTTCCTAGCAATATTTTCTATTTTTTTTGCTTAGAAAATTATGGCGAAAAGGAGTTATAAGAGTATTGGCATTCCATTGTGGTGTAAGGTATATACCTTATCTATGTTTCCACATTTCACATTTGCTTAGGGACAGGTACTAGATGTCACTATGCTTAGTGTTAAGTTTGCTACAAATTTCATCCTAAATTAGGAAAATACTTTGGGCATTTTTACCTTAGGGCTATTGCAAGAGATAATATTCACCCACTCCCCTCAACAAATCATCCCCTCCTATTTGTGCATGCACTGTTGAGGGTCTTAGTAAGGTCATTTTTTCTTGCTTCGTCTCATCTTGTGGGATTGTTGTAGTTGAAAAATAAATCAAGTTGAGCATTACAATGCATTTGGATACACCCTCTACCTACATTTCATATTTGATAGAGTTTTATTCTTTCAACATAGAACTTCACCTCAAAATTCATTATGAACAATTGTTCATACAAAAAATCTAAATTAATTTACATTCAAATGGAAAAGAAATCAACTTACAGCAGGCATGTCAAGATAATAGATAATGTTGTCAAAGGTCGTGGCCAGATATTGGAAGGGCAACCATTCCTTTCTTGATTTTTATATTATGGAGAGAATTGTTAGAAACATTTTTATTTCTCTACATTCTTGCAATTCTACTTGCAAAAGTTTTTACGATTATTAAAAATTAAGATATTGAACTAAAAATTTTTAGAAGTTTTAGCAGCTATCAATGTGGATGTAATCCTTCATAAAATATCATGCATTTCATGTCAATTACCTTGAGAACCACTTGTAGATTCTTTCTTTTTCTTCAAGTTCGCTTAGAAATTAGAGCTTAGGACTTTCCAAGTGCTGATAAAATAGACATATCACATTATTTATAGTCATTAGATTTATGATGCCAACAAAAAAACAAATATAGATTGAGTTGGAGGTAATCATGATCAGGATAATATAATGTTGATGTGTATAGATCATTAAAGATAACATTTTAGCTATAGAGTGCTCCAATGGATATCCAATGCCACCATACGTCATAAAATAGGCTACAAGAGTGCAATAATTGGATACCAATGTTATCTTGTAAACAAGAGATGAATTTTTTGAGAGAAATTTGTATGAGATGGACTGTTCATATAGAGTAGATCAGTGGTAGAGCATTCTAGAAGGTTTTAAATTTGTGTCCTAGAAAACTTATGAGAAGTCCAACATATGATCAAGCCAAATTAGGCTAGGAGTTCCAAAGATGATAAAGTGACATAAGATAATCTCAATGGTAGAGCATTCTAGTAGCAAATGAAAGGATTTGGATTCATAATCTAACTAAACTATGAAACATATACCAAAATCATTTTTTGCAGTCTCTATAGCAACCCACATCACCCTATTACAAGGGGAGGTATCAGTTTTTCAATCTTATCACTACACTTTGGGTGTACTAGAATGAAAGCATCCCCGTTGTATTTATCATGCTCTATAATGATAACCTTTAATTTCCTTATAAAGTTCAAGGCATTCTTAGCTTGAATTCCACCACTTTGATTTCTTGCAAACATAGGAAGTCCATATTGGGCCTTGAGTTTCAAAAGGCCCATACCACATGCTTCTATACTCTGATTCTAGCTCTTTGACATTCTAGTTGCATTTATCAAAATTCATTAAGGATTGGGGGGGAGAGGGGGTGGGTTTGATTTTTACAAAGTCTATCAAAGTGTTGGCAATCTCTTTTCCTTTTTTGCTAACATTATTTTTAGATCCATATCCTAAGTTAGCTTGTCTATCCTTGAGTTTCCTCTTCTTATTATCCTCTCTACCAAGGGAAAATTCTGAGCTATAGGGGGCTTTATAAGCAAGGATCTTGGATTCTAGGGCTCAAATTAGCCATTACAATCTTCGTACAATCTGGACTTTAAGGCTGAGGGGAAAAAGGGGTATTAATAGTAGAATCTGCAGGAATAAAATTCATCCTAATGATGGATCATGGAGTGTGATCCAAAACATTAATGAACAAAAAAATAATCTTACACAATCAATTCTAGAAGCAACAGTTGAAGATTCTTATGGATTGTGGAAACTTACTCACTATTAATAAAATTCAATTTAAAATGGTGCAATCAAATTTACAAACATAAATTAAGGCTATAAATCATATACAAATCAACCAAAAAGGGACATAAAGAACAATTAGAACCAATCAATGGAGAAGGAGAAGAATGAAATCAATCACAACAAAGAACACTAATTTGAGTTCGTAGGAGTGAAAGCATCACTCCAAGGGTTTGAATGGTAGAAAACCTTCTAACTTACCAAAGCACTGCTTACCCTCCTCCATTAATCTTTTTTAAGTTTGGTGTCTTATTGTTACTAGTTTTGGAGATGACCATTGGCATCAAGCATTCCCATCACACTATTATTACATCACTTGACAAATCAAAAGCCCTCAACACACTACCCTCTAAATACAAAATACATTCAATATGCTCTTTTTATCAGATGAATTTGAGCTTGGCATTATTTTATATTGTTGGAAATTTTCCATGGCTTTAGTGATTGATCATCTAGTTTTTATTTGAATTGTGATTGGTTTATGTGTTCATTAATGACATAGTTTCACAACAATTCTTATTATTATACGTTTATTAATTTTTGAAATTCATTATTCTTTCAGGTTGTGCAACTGTTCAATGACTTGCTGTTGAGTTTATTCCTATATATGCTTTACATTGCCCATCTTCTCTTGAAACAACTTGCAGAGTAACAATGCAAATTGGTGACTGGAGTTCTTCTTTAGCACTTTGCGGAGAAGATGCTAGTGGTATAGCTTTTGAGACAACAAAGACCTACTTTTGTGGGCTGGTAGATATTTCATGTGGTTCTAAATCTGTAGCTTCAAACATGCCACTAGTAAGTGCCATCTATTCAGTGATTTTCCAAAGTATACTATCACATTTAATTTATTGGATTTATGGCAAGGAGATCTACAAATTTGAAAGTCTTGAAATTGAAAAGCTACAGGGGACTACTGAATTCTTTCCTAAAATAAAACATAATTTAATTCAAGGAAATGATAATCTGGGGCATAAAATATCAAAAAAAAATTCTTTGTCTCTTGTTAGGATTTTTCTTTTTTGTCCAAAAACAATGTTAGCATCTTATTTTGAATTGATTAGAGTCAAAAGACACAGAGAAATGCAAAGAGGGGTATTGGTTCTTGAGGCAAATTATGTATAAAAATAGCACAAAAGACCTTATTATATTCAATCATTGAGGTAATCTGTGGTGGTGTCTTAGTCCTCAAATTATGTAGAATATGGATTGAATTCATTGGAGAATCTTGAAAAGAAGAAAGTATCAAATAATAGCTCTGAATGCAATAGTCTTGCAAAGAACCAAAGTGTTGTTTTAGATACAAGTTTGATTGCAAAGGTAAGCGGTCTTAATCACATCTAATTGTCTATACATATAGAGATTCACACCATCCATATTAGGCTCTTTTAATATTACTTCTCTCATAAATAGATGATGTGCCAATATCCAAAAGCTAGATTGATGAATAATTGGATTACTTAAATGTTGAGTTCTTTGAGATCACTTGTTATTTAGAATTGTGTGGATAATTTGGAGCGATTTCAATTGTTTCAACCAAACTCAAAAATCTTTGTTACTATATTTTCATTTGTTCCTTAAATTTGTTTTGGATTTTTTACAATACATGTGCACTCTATAACAATTTTTCCATTATCTTAATTGGGAAAATATCTATAGGATATAAAAAAATATTAATTTGGGCAAAATGGTCAAAATTGGGGAAAATTGGAAATGAAAGAATGATAAGTAGTAGATATTTTCTACAACAAGTCAAATTGTGATATTGTTATTAGGATGTAACTATGCAATTTTTTAGTTGAACTCATTGACCCATGTTTTATGAGTAGTGGTTTACCAAAACCCGTCTCCCATGAGAATGAATGGATCACTTAATAGTCATTCATCTATGTGATGCTCACATAGGTGAAGCATTATGTCTTCCTGAGAGGCTACCCATTCCATTATTACTCCTACTCAAGCACGCTTAACTATTGAGTTTCCCTCAAGGTTAAGATAAGCTAGTTTGCTTCCCCATTTGCCAAACCTTCAGGAATTATTGTGTCTTGTGAATTGTTTCTCATAGAGCCTCTTTAGCTTATCAAATCATTAGTGGTGGGTGGGTCCTTGTGAACCAATACTCATGAAACATAATTCAATGAGTTCAACTCAAAATTTACACAATTGAATAATTATAATGATATAAAGTGATATAAAAATTAAAGAATAATTACATTTTTTAAAATTAAACATTATTTTGCAGATATTGATTTTTTGGTCAAAGTGATTAAAAAAAGAGATTTTTTAGTAGTCATTGTGATTGAAAAAAAAAATGGTTGCTTTAAAATGTTTCTGGCGCTTAGTATTTGTCTGGCCAGTGAAAAAAATGCAGTCTTATAAAAATATTATGACTAGTTACTGATTTTGATAGGCATGTTTTTTTTTAATTTTGAGACAAGATTGACACTATATGGCCCATGATTCGATCTCTCATTTACATATATAATTATTTTATTGGTCATTTCAATCTTTATGATCAATGGTCATAATGTAACTCTCACAAGTCACAAGTTGTTAATTAATCATTGACATCATTTTAATCACATCTACATTTAACATGCCTTGGATGAGGCTGCCTACATATGCCATCCACCTAAACATTTGTAAGAAATTAAGTTCTTTCATTATTATTATTTGTTGGTATGCAACAAGTGGTCATCGAGACCACATCCTTTATATTATAATGTATAGAAAAATGGTGTATTGTCTATATCTGAAGTGCGTCAAGAAGTTCAAAAAGTCCTCCCTAACTACAAAGAAACCATATATATATACTAATGTATTACCAATTTGGGAAAAAAATGGAAAACTTTGATAGCTTTGTATCTATTTCAGTGTTCACTACTTCAAGCAGTTTAGTTCCATCTTCATCATTTAACATAGATATTGCAAATGCCCAGTCAATAGCCAAGATAGAAGTGATACATATGGCAACTCGTGGCTACCCAGCCAACTAAATCTCATCATATATAAAGAGAAAAAACAACACACTAAGTGTCCCCTTGGTAAGTTATGCTATTTAGTTTTCTATTTAGATGTTTCCTATATGACACATTTTAGAAAAGTAATGCCAATACATATTCTTTGTCTACACGTTGTCTCAAAATGTCCTTCAGTTGGTCGACAGTTTTCCATCTAGACTTGTATAACTCATAGATGCTTCTTAATTGTAGTAACTATGTTTTTACAAGTTGGTGATTTGACTAGGTTGAAAAGAAGTCCATTGGCATAATGTAACCTTCAATTTGGAATGCTTTATCTAATGGGTATTGTGTTTGGGAAAGTGGGGATTTTGTCTTTTTGGGAAGATTGTTGCAATGAATAGATGTGTCACAAGGACAGTTGAAATAGTTAAAAAGATGACCTTATGAATGGTTTCACATGATCGATATGCATCTCCCTCTATTAGAATATTCACTTATTTTTGTTCCCTTTTATATCTGAGAGTTCATTCCTTCTCAACCCCCATTTATTTGGGCAAAATCAAATTCCTTGGGTGGCCAGAACATGTAGGTGACTTTTTACTTGACTATATGAGCTTTTGTACTCCTTAGTGCACTACCAAAGAAAATCCTCACCTCCTAAAACTACTTAATCATTATCACTTGTCTTCAAAGAAAGAAATCTCTTCCACTTGGGTCATTGAAATTGAATAGTAGCATGCATTATGAACATCAATTAAGCCTATACATAAATGTTTTGGAAAAAATGATGAAAATTAGAAAAAGAAGTAACCCCCAGGGATAAGTTTTTGATTAAGATAAAAATAGGTTTTGAAGGGACCCTGAAACCTTATACACAAGACAATAGCTACCACATATTAGCATTACATGTCTAGCAACTCGACATAAATCAACCATGGATTGTGATTTTAGAGTCAATGACATGAGAGAAATGCTCATAAAAATTCTCAACAAAGATTCATTAGGTTTAATTGTGGCATCATCTTGACTACCATAATCCTTTCCTCAAACCATTTTATAGTAAATTTCATATCAGTATGAGAAAATATAGTAGAAGAGATGTGCACAAAAATTGAGATAACCATAGCCTAATGATATTGGTATGCATCCAATGATAAAGGACATAGGTTATTATGACAAACAAGTGACAAAGCGTTATGGGTATTAAATATCCTAGATAGAAGTAGGAGGATGTAGATAAATCCATACAAAGTTAATAAGTAAAACCAACAGGAAATTAAGAAGATAAAATATCTTAGGAAGGAACTAGAGGGAAAGATTCAACATCCAAATGACTAGAAGAGGTAAGAGTAGCACCAATTCATTGAATAAAGGAAATTATTATTTTGAATAGAAGTCATCATATTGATACCATACCAAAAAAACAAAGAGGCCAATACATCTTCTTCTATAACTCTTATTAGTATAAAAATAAATATTGAAGAGGCTTACCAAGTCCTAGGTGCTTCATGGAATTGTGACTTCATTTCCTAGTAATTTCTCTTGCAGCCAAACTTGTTATAAAATCCAATTATTATAAGGAGGGATCATTCCTTCTAATGAAGACATTGTGGGTTTTGGTTTTGGCTCTCAATCAAAGACTAAAAACAATCATATGGGGTCCATCTCAAAACTGTTATCTACTCTTTGAAACTATATCATCTCTTTATTATTATATAATGTTTAAAAAAATTGAATTCACGTAAGGGCAGGATTTCTCTGGATCGTCAGGATCGGATCCTTGGATAGAACACGAGTCGCAGGGGGGATAATTAGGCAGCTTTAGGTACTGGGGACCAGTTGGAGATCATGGATGGGGACCCAGATGTCCCCCCAAAGGAAGTGGGAAAGATTCCTTCAATTCCCAAAGTGGACCAGCAAGGAGCTACAAAATGGTTCTCTCTTTTCGGGGTCAAACCCTCATGTAAGTCCTCTTTCCCGCCTGTCAAAACTCTACCTAAATCTAAGAAAGGCTCGTGTGCCATTGCCATCCCAAACGAGATTTTGGATCATAGCATTCGATCCATGGCTCCAACACTGATTGGGAAATTTCTAGGGCCTAGACAAAACATTGATGATGTCAGGACTTACATCAAGAAGCATTGGACCCTCAAAGGCCAAGTCTCAGTCATGACTATAGTGAAGGGTTTCATGTCATTTTATTTCACATGCATGGAAGATTTGGCAAATATTCTTTGTGAAGGACAATGGGCTTTTTGTCGATCCACTTTGGTGTTGTAGAAGTGATCCTCCAAACTGAATTTGAGCGACTCCTTTTTTGTTCAGGCCTCTGTCTGGGTTAGATTACTCGAGCTGCCTTTAGAATTTTGGAATGAGGATGTTTTTGTGGGGCTTGCGAGGAGTTTTGGTGAACTTCTCTCTATGGATCCGATCACGGCCTCTGAGCATTGTCTCAACTACGCATGCATCTGCATAGGTGTTAGAGAAGGCACAAACATGCTTGAGACTGTGGCCTTTCATTCCAAACTTGGAGTGCACATCCAAAAATTGATATATGAAATTGTTCCTTTCGCCTGCTTTCTTTGCTTGAAGGCTAGTCACAAGGCTCATCAGTGCCCCAGGGCAAAAAAATAGAAGACCAAGGAGCTAACCACCTCGGATAAAGCTAAGAAGAAATCCATCCCTTCTCACTCTTCTGTCAATGGAAAGAAGAAGTTGATCTAGAGGCATAAACCCTCCAAGCCTTCAGAGTCACTAGAGAGCAAGGAAGAAAACTAGAACGCAACCAAGAAGATTGATGCTAACGTGGGTGATCCAACTCAAATGGTGTCAGCTAATGTAGCCCCTCTTGAGGAAGTTGCGGCTAAAGAGGGAGGTATATCACTGAAAGAGCTTGAACAATACGACAAGAGGCAGGAACCACCCCTCTCCAATGAGAGAGAAGCTCTAAGGATGGAGACCCCTTGCTCCAATGGTAGGTAGGACTCTCCTTAGAAGATTTCCCCCAGGCCTTTGGCTTCCCTGATCCATCCCTTTGAAATAGATTCCAGGTAGGAGATTGCCCCATCTATTCCCAAGGGATTGGAGGCAAAACTCCTTCAACTCATCAGCAATGCCTCTCTTGACCAAATCTCTCATTGGGAAGAATGGATAGTTTCTCTCCTAACAACCTTAATAGCTGGTGCACGATAAAAAAGAAAAAGAAAACCAACTTCATTACCACCCCCCTTTGTCCCATGCAATAACCAGAAGCAAGGTTAGGGCTGATGTTGGGACAACCCCCAAGCAACAAGGAAGAAAGAAATCCAATCAACTATTGCAAGAAGAAACCAAAAGGAACCTAGCAGACAGGAGCCATAGAACCATCAAGGAATTATCAGGAAGTAAGAAATGAAGGTCATTTCTTGGAACATAAGGGGCCTTAATGTGGCTCATAAACAAGAACTAGTTAGAAATTTGATTAGAGATCAAAGACCCAATTTTTTGTTGATCCAAGAGACCAAGATGAAAAGGGAGTTGATTAAAAATATTTCTTTCAGCAAACTCATGAACTATGAGGCCACTGACTCGAACGGTACCTTACGAGGGGTGATGATTCTTTTTAACAATAAGGCGTTTAGGTTGATACCCATCTTCAATGATGATAATGCACTCCTATGCAAGGTGTCTCATATCCATAGTGATGACTCTTGGTTTATCTTAAACCTATATGCCCCCAACTCTAAAAGGGAAAGGAAAGCCTACTAGGATAAGATCTTTGTTGTCATCACCAACAATGACATCAACAAAGGGATCATCACAAGAACTTTAACTCTCCTCTCACTGATGATGACAAATGTGGTGGTCTTGCCCTGGATCAAGATAGCAAGCTTGACCTCTCCAACTTCATCCTCAACCTGGGTTTCATGGATGTGGACCTCTAGGGAGGAAGATTCACTTGGTCTAAACGAAGAGTTGGCAATGAATGTATCCAGGTTTGTCTTGACAGAGCCCTCATCTCTCATGGGTGGCTACAAACACACTCCTGTAGACTTTCCCTTCTCCTTAGAATAGGCTCAGACCATTCTCCTATTTCTCTCTTTCTCTCTCCTTTTTCTATCAAAAGGATGTTCCCTTTCTGTTTTGAGAAAATGTGGATTACACACCCGGCTCTGGAATCCAAGATCTCTTCATGGTGGAATATTAAGGTCAAAGGCAGTGCTATGTACAGAGTTGCCCAGAAATTGAAAAATGTGAAGAGAAACATTAAGATCTAGAATAAGTTAGACTTTGGCCACATTTTCCATGATAAAGATTAGAAGACCGACCAGCTCTATATCATCCAGGAAGAAATTCAGCAATCTAGATATAATGACCAGAACAAGATAGAAGAGAGTGCCATCCTCTCTGAGCTCTACAACATTATATCAAAGGAAGAACATTTTTGGAAACAAAGATCTAGAGTTAACTAGTTGAGAGAGGGTGACCAGAACTCAAGATTCTTCCACTTGACCACTCTTAAACACCGAGCAAACAATAGGATCTCTAACATTAAGAAGGGCCAAGCTCAATTATTCAAGGACAATGAGATTGTGGATGAAGTTGTTCAGGCAGACATTTTGTCTGCTATTCCTTCCTTGTTGCAATCGCATCACAATTCGATGCTAAAAGCTATTCCCTCTCCAAAGGAAATCTTCCAGGCTCTCAACTCTCTTTCGGGGGACAAAGCTCTTGGCCCGAATAGTTTTCCAACATTTTTTTTCTAGGTCTATTGGGAGGTGGTCAATAGGGATGTGATTAAGGTTGTTCAAGAATTATTTGGAGCCATAAATCTTTTCAAAGAACTCAATGCCATGTTCTTGGTTCTCATTCCCAAGATTGTAGGAGTTGAATCAATGGACAAGTTTAGGCCTATTATCCTTTGCAATTATTTCTACAAAATCATATCTAAGGTCCTTACTTACAGGCTCCTTAGCATTCTTCACTTTATCATTTCTCCTCAGCAGACTGGCTTTGTCCCTAGGAGGCAAATTCTTGACTCCATTATCATGGTCCACGAGGTCATCCACTCTCCTGAGGCTAGTAAGAACGAAGGTTTTATGCTCAAACTAGATATGTCTAAAGCCTATGACAGGGTGGACTGTAATTTCCTTATGGCTATCCTTCAGGCTTTCGGGTTTGATGCTCAGGTTTGTAAGCTCATCTCTCTACTTGTTTCTTCTCTTTCTTTATTTTTTTTGGTTAATGGCTCCCCCTCTCTTTTCTTCTTCCCTTCAAGAGGACTGAGGTAGGGTGATCCCTTATCCCCTATCCTCTTTATAATCTTGGCTGAATGCTTGGGAAGACTTATCTAGAGGAAAAGTCAGAATAGGAGTTTACAAGGGCTCAAGCCCTATTCGGGTTCCTATTCCTTTACTCATCAACAATTTTTGGACGACACTATCTTGGGAGGAGAAGCCTCTGTTAGAGAGGCCAAAGTTTTTAAGGATCTCCTTAACACCTATACCAAGGGCTTAGGTTAGGCTATCAATTGGGAGAAGAGCTCGATTTACTTTATCAATACCCCTTTGGAGCGACAGAGGAAAATTGCTTGCATCTTGGGAAGTGGCATTGGGTCCTTGCCAGCCAGCTATCTTGGCCTACCTCTGGGCACTATACCCCTGGATTCATTTTGGAATAGCATCATTGATAGATTCAACGAGAAGCTCATTGGCTGGAAAGGGGCCACCCTAAGTCAGGCTGGTAAGTATACTCTAGTTAAATCCATATTCCAGAACCTCCCTACTTATGCCTTAAGCCTCTTTGGTATCCCGATCAAACATGTAGACATAATGGAGAAGATTCAGAGGGACTTCCTCTGGTCTAGATCTGAAGATCACAAGAGATGCCACCTTGTTTCTTGGGACCTCGCTTGCCTTCCCAAATGCCATGGGGGGCTAGGTATCAGAAAAATTAGACATCTCAATAATGCCCTTTTAGCTAAATAGCTATGGCACATTTTTCAAAGAACAGGTGTTTGGAGGGATATCCTATTTGAGAAATATCTGAGAAGACAATCCCTCATTTTTCCAATTTATGAGACTGAGATTCCCTAGGGGTCCTACATTTGGAATGGGATCTCGAAGGCCAAACCCCTAGCCAAATCCAAGGCCAAATGGAAAGTAGGCATAGGTGACAAAATTTTATTTTGGTAGGACAACTAGACGTGTTAGGGACTACTAATCAACCACCCTAGCTATGGAAGATGGTAGAGAAATGCATAGAAAGGTTTGACATGAAAGTTAGTGATTACAGATCAAAGAATGGCTGGCACAACCTATCTATGATATCCCTGGACCTTAACCCCCTAATGGTTTTACTGGATGTCACCTTCATTAACAATGATAGGGACTCCATCATTTGGGGAGACACCTCAAACAGGCTTTATTCTGTTGCTTCTGGCTATTTCTCTATATGGGACAGGATGGAGAAACCTATTTGGACCAAAGCTTGGATTTCTAGTCTCACGCCTAAAATCAACATTTTCTTTTGGCTCCTCCTTCAAGACAAAATTCTCACCTTGGATAATTTAGCCAAGAGGCCAAATTATCCCCAACAGATGTTGCCTCTGCAAGCATGAACTAGAAATGGTCAATCATTTATTCATCCACTACCCCTACTCTTCCAAGGTGTGGATCTTCCTGACTAAGGATCTTGGATTAAGTTGGTGCCCCCCGACCAGTATCCTGGATTTCTTTTGCCAGTCGAGAAGCCATCACTCTGGTTTGAACTCTCAGTTAATGAGCTCCTAGACTCTCCCACACTTCTGCTGGGGAATCTAGAAAGAGTGCAACAACAGAATATTTAGAGAAAGAGAGTCTCCATAGCTCATAATCGTTGAGAAAATAGAAGGTCTCATTCTAGAGAACTTTGCAATAACTAAGGGAGGAAATATCAAGGAAGGTGGAATTAGAAAAGCCAGTAAGAAAGTTAGGGCCAAGAGAAGACATGAAGCAAGATGGTCTTTTCCCCTTGAGGACTGGCACAAAGCCAACTTTGACGTGGTAGCAAAGGGGAATCTTGGTCTGTCTGAAAGCAGAGGCATAATTAGAAATAGTTCAAGCAGAGGAATTGTAGCTATTTCATTCCCTCTTGGTCACCAAACAAGCCACTTTTCTGAAGCCAGTTCGACCAGACATATTGTGAAGTTGGCCTTGGCCTCCGAGATCGAGCACCTGTGGCTTGAGGGCGACTCCCTAAACATCATCAATTTCATCAAAGGTCAATCTACGCCTTCCTAGATGATTGCCAACATCATAGAGGACATCAAATCTGACTTGGACAAGTTCAAAAAGATGCACACCAGCCATTCTTACCGGGAAGCCAACTCGGTTGCTGACTGGTGTGCCAATGATGCCTTCACCAAAAATTTGGTGATGACATGGATGAACAGAGACGAAATCCTGGTAACGGCGATTGAGTTGATCTGATAGGATAGAATCTAGGGATATAATCCCATTTTAATAATGAAAGGATTTTCTAAATTGCACGTCAGAGGGGGAGTTATTAGAAATCATGTGGAGCCCTTTTCAAGTCATAATTATGCGTATGGAAGGAACGCTTCAAGGGCTGGCAAGAACAAAACCACTAAATATCATAAAAATGTTTTCATTTCAAGTGCCCCAAGGAAAATTGAGCACTATAAAATAGCTAGTGGTATAGGGTTTGTAGAGCCGAAGGCAGCCATGGTCAGAGAGAGGATCAGAAGAGAGCCCCGGGGGGATTTAGAGAGCTAGAAGGAGAAGGAGAAGGTGTCGCACAAACTCAAAAAAGGCAGCATCACTAGGTTCATGGAGAAGCTTCATGGTTTTGAAGCTGGGGTTACCAAGATCATGGTGGAAACATGGAGCAATGGGAGAGTCAAAATTGATGGTGTCACCCATCAAATTTCTAAGGGCTTGATCACAGAGGTGATAGACATTCCCCAAGAAGGCATGAAATTCTACATGGACAAAAAGATGTCAGCCAATGTAGTTAGTGATTTTGTCAAGGACAAAATGGAGAAAGATAAACTTGTCAAGATTGACACCTACTACGACATAGAATCCATCAAAAAAAATTGAAGGTATGTTCTCAAGATCCTCATTAAGTATATCACTCATGACCCTAGGTTCGATAGGATAAGAATGCACCATTTTGTTTTGTTAAACCACTTTAGGCATGGTGTTAAAATTTCTCTTCCCTTTTATCTTTACACTTCCATGTCCAAGAGTATTGAGGGTTTCAAGAAAAAACCTGTTACCAACCCTACCCTCCATGAAGGCCTTCTTCTCCTGGTTTACAAGTTTTTGAAAACTAAAACCAGAGGAAAATCCCTTGGTGACCTAGGTTGTGCTTTAGAGGACACTGCCAGTTCCAATTCTAGGGATGTTCAGGTAGTGAAAAATGAGGATGAGGAAAAGTCCACCAAATCCATCTCTACCTGCAATCCCCACATTCCTAGTAGAAAGAGCCTTAGAAGCCTCCCTCCCCTTCTCCCCAAGCCTGAGCCTCAGGAGGCGGATAGTGAGGAAGAAGAGGAGACTGACACAAACTCTAAGGATGAGGATAAGGAGATGGGGAAGGATAATTTGATAGAAGAGGAGAAGGGGAGAGAAAGTGACTTGGAGGAGGTGGCTCTTAACGCCCCTCGGGGAAACCCCAGGAAAAAAAAAGCTAACCAGGCCCTACCCTAGGAAGAAATGAAAACCCAATGTGCTAAAACCCCTAGCCCTATCCTGTCCACATCACTGCCTGAGGAGATGATTGAAATTATGGTGGAAAAAAGTGGGGAGGTGATTAGGAAGAACAGGACGAGGGCTTGGAGGAATTTTAACATGGATACTGCAAGTTTGGGTATTGTTAGAGAGCCAATGAACATCCAAGTGTTGGAAGACCTTGATAGTAGAACCCACTAGATGAGCTAATTGACCCTGCTCTATTGGTCATTTTTGACAATGCGTAGGAAACTAGCTTCAAACTCTTGAACAACATGAAGAATAGCTTGATTGATAACTTCCATTCCATCAAATGGTTGTTTTAGGAAATTGAGGCTCTAAAGGATAAGAAAAACTAGTATAGCAGCTCGAACATCTACAGGGACCAGGTGACCATAGGAAGGAAGAGAGATTAGGAAGGCAGTTAGAATATCTACAATAGCCAGGACACCAGAGATGAACAAGAGGATAGACTCTCCTTGGTTGAACAGAAAGTCTAGAGGGTTGATTCCATCCACCAAATCATGACAAAACAAATCATGGACAATCTACACACCTTGAATGAGAACATTGTCAATCTAGGGGATTCTCTAATGAGAGTCGACCTTGGTGAGGACATGGTGCAGAAGACTAGGCTAGAATTTGGCCAAGAAGAGGCTTCTTGGAAAGACTCCAGGGACCAAGTGAACTAGGTGGAAACCCAGAACAAGAACCAAGAAGGAATGAACAATCAGAAGGATAACAAAGCTACATAAACTCTACAGAATTTGGATAAGGACAACCATTAGTCTGTTTCTCTTTTGGTTTTTCTTATAGTTTTTTTTTGGGTGCTGGTTTTTGCCTCCTAGCCTTGGGCCTTTTGTTGGTTTTGGCTTTTTGTAGCAGTTTCATGTTAGCTAGACTTTTTTAATTTCTATCTTTATGTTGTAAAACTTTTGGGTTTTAGGATCCCTGTAAAACCTATTTTACTTAATCAAAAACAATATTATTTTGTGGATGCATGAAATGCTTTTTTTAAACAACTCAATTTGATTTTCATTGCTATTCTTTCTTTTTCAGATGCATCTAGTTTTCTGTACTACAAGTTTATCTGTTATAACTATAGTACTTCAACATTACATGAGATGTCAAATACAATACTACTACTTGGATGCTAGATTGAATTAGTCAAATTATATTTTATGAAGTGTTTATTCATTATATTTCATTCTTAATTGATTTTATTACTTGCTAATATGTTATGCATTTGCAAAATATTGTGCTAACAAATTTGATTGATAAACAACAAGAAGTTAGCATAGTGAAAAGTGAAAGAAATGAGTTCGAAATTATTGGACTCGAGAAACACTTCAAAAATAAAATACACTCGAGTTCAAAACTTATTCTTGATACAATTTTTATAATTTCAAGTTTATTTCTTCCTTTAATATCATCATTTGAACTACTGGAATGAGTTGTGTCCCCACCTTGCAATGTGAGCCCATCTAATCTAGTCAACACCTTGTGCTTGTCATCAATTTGTCATGACTCTGTGGATTCTACATCTTATCATGTTACCCTGGAGCCCATCATTAGCATGGAAATTGCTCTGCAATATACACAAAACTTAACAAGCAAGACTTAAAGTAACACAAGAAGTTGTGACTTTTATCATGATTTTTTATGGTGGCAAGTTGTATGCTTGTTGGTACTCCATTTAGACTCAGGTTATTTCAGGAAATTATTTTTTTCTTATTTTTGTCGATAGACTCAATACACAACACAAAAATAGAAACCAAGAAAGAAATCATCTATCATGGACACAGACCATCATCCACTAACAATAGCTAGAAATTTATTAAGTTTAATAATACTTCTATTAGCACCATCTCCTAACAAGAAACTTCTTTTGAACATTGCTACAACTAAAATAGGAGAAATAATGTCATTCTTCTCACAATTAGAACAATATATCATTGGCATACTTCATCTCAACAAAGTGTTGCCAACGATTTCATAGAAGGATATTTCTAATAATATTGGGATGCTTTTAGAATTGTATAGTACAACAACATTGGGAAAGAATATTAGTGTTGGTGGCCATGTTGCAAGACAATAATAAAACACTCAATAAAGAATTTTAAAGGATGAAAAGGCTATCTTGCATACCAAATACTAGGATCTAGTTTTAATTGCCAAACTACATTGTAGAAAATAGAGGACACAAAATTTCAGTTCCAGATTATTTCTAGCTAAATTCAATCTTTTAAACCATCGTTGCAGTCTAAGAAAGCCTAAAAATAATTGTATCTATTATGATATCAAATACACATTAAAGATTAATAAGAAAATTTATATAGTTTGAAAATCAATTGATAATGATGTAATAATAACAATGTACTTTCAACATATCCTCATTGAGTGAATGTTCATATGTTCCACATTATCTAATGAATTTGAACAAAATTAGATATTGAAAAGTTATAGTAATCGCTTCAAAGGAACCCAACCATTACTCAAAAATTTGGAGATCATAACTCATAAATAACATGAACAAAAACCAAATATCTCAAACAAGCATCACATTACGTACAAGAAGAAAAAAGAACTTCTTGTCAAGAGATGGTGCTAATAGAAGTTGTATTATTAAACTTATAAATTTCTAACAACTTGCAGTGGATGATGGTGTGTGTCCATGATAAATGATTTCTTTCTCAACTTTTTCTTTTGTGTTGTGTATTGAGTCTATCAACAAACATAAGAAAAGCATAATTTCTTGAAATAACCTAAGCTTGAATGGAGTACTAGTAAGAGTGCAACTTGCTATCATAAAAAAAAGGCAAAAATTTGTAACTTCTTGTGTTACTTTAAGTCTTGCTCGTTAAATTTTGTATATATTGCAGAGAAATTTCCATGCTGATGATGGGCTCAAGATGTATTGTCCTTGCTTCAAAAGATGGTGAATACATCTTGAGCCCATCATCATCACAGAAATTTGCATTCAACTATAACTAGTCACATGGAGATACTTGGTCATTTAATGATCATATCTCTCCACCAACTTCACTTCCCAATCTAATACCTCATTCATTTTAAAGTACATTGGAAACCCTAACTTTCCACCACCAGACAATATTTTCTAGTGGTGGAAAGTTAAGATATCTTCATTTTAATCTGAAACCCTAGGTAAGCAAGGGTTTTGAAACTGTCTGCACTAAAATAGGAATAACTTCACTAAAACACAATGAAATGTCTTCAAACTATAAATAATAGGAAGCTTACTCTATACACTAGATCACAATGCTAATTTGATCACCAGATGATGTAATGACCCCTTTTTCAAAGTTCCTCAAATCACTCTTAGTTTCTAATTAAAGGTCGTATGAATGATTCTAAGTTTTCACTCTATACTTGAAATTGTATTTATTTTCAAACAATTCCAATTTCTTGAATTATATATATTGTAATATATATATGATAATGATTTTGGTAAAAAATATATTTAAAATTAGGAATCTATCCTAGTAACATATCAAGTTGTTCTTCTCCTTTACTTATAGCTTCATGCCTCTTTATATATTGGTTAGTCAACTCGTATATGGATAGGTGATTATTAATAACGGTGATTACTTATTATATAGGAAAATACAACTCACAACATACACCGTATATAAGCTGATGTCGATGTCAAGACCTTCGCTTGTCCCCCGAGCGGCTATAGAACCTTCACTTATCACCACATATGGTGGTAGACCCTCACTTTAATATTGATCTCGACACTTTCCTTGCTCCACCATTTATTTTAGAATGATGTTATTCATTTGACGTGATTGGTCCTACACAGTTTGCTGATTGTTAATTGCTTTTTATACCTTCGATGTCTCCTCTCTGCTCCACGTTTTAGTATGAACTCATTGTCTTTTCTTAGTCTATTCCTACTAAAAATGCTTTGGTAGTTCCTGCCTTTATGGACGTTTCAGATCTTTCCTTTTAAATACACGCTGACCTGTCTTGGAGGGCATGAGTGAAATGACGTGGTTGCATTGGTTTATCATTTGCTGTGATGCATAATGAATGATCACGTGTTTGTAAAGTAAGTTATTCAATTTATAATTAAAAAAGATTTGCAAGGGATTAGTACATATGCAAGAGAGCATCTTAATAAAACATAATTTATGAGTTATATTGGAAAGTGTTGGTAGTTTAAATAGTTGATATATTTTATAAAGTATTGGATATATAACTATAAGAGATAAATATTAGTTTCAAGATCTAATTATGTATATACATTAAATAATTAATATTAATATTTATTTTATTATGAATAATATAAATAATTAGATAGAATTATTATTATTATGAATAATTATAAATTATATTATTATGAATAACATGATTAAATAAATAAATCATAAGTATTCATCTATATAGTTTATTAACATTATTTCTTTTGTAATAATATATGAATTTATATTTTATCTAATTATAGGATTCTTTTTAAGAGGGGTCATGACAGTCCACCCCTCTCGAATTTGCTTGTCCTCAAGCAATAAACACTTTCATACTTGTTTTACCTTATATAACGAAATTGACTACTAGATCCCATTCAAATTTTTACTTGTAATATTACTCCGTTTATTCTATATAAAAGAGCCATGCATGTAGTATGCATTTGAATGCAAAGTATACATATGAATATATGAAGACACAAAGAAAACACGAGGCATACACATTGATGCATGAAGACACGAAGTAGACACGATGTAGACACATCATACATAGCCTTGATTAGATCTAAAATTAACAATGCATAATGACTATACTTCTTCATTAGGCTTATAAACCCTGCAACCAAAAAATAAGCATCAGTACATGCATATATGTAAACTTCAAAGAAATTTGAATGATAATAAGTTAATCCAAACCAATTCCATGCTAAGCCCTAGAGCGAAACTTTGGCCCCCTTGGACCCGGTGGTCGGTGTTAGGCATCCACACGAGGTGGTCTACTTAGTGGATTGCTTGTTTGGCTAGAAACGTTCTTGTGAAAAGGAGTCATTACTATCTTTCCCTTAACTAGCACTACAATAGGGTGTCCTAACCACTCTCCCTTGATTGTAGACTACATAGGAAAGTTGATGGGGTGCCCTTACTATCTTCCCCTTAACTAGTACTACAATAGGGTGTTCTCCCCTAATCGTAGACTCCATAGGAAAGTGGTAGGATTCCATTACTATCTTCCCCTTAACTAGTACTGCAATAGGGTATCATGGCAGCCCTTTCTCGATTGTAGACTCCATAGGAAGGATAGATGCCCTTATAGTCTTGCCCTTAACTGATACTACAATAAGGTGTCTTAATAGACCTCCCTTAATTGTAGACCCCATAGGAAAGTTAAATATGGCCTTTCCCTTAACAGATACTACAATAAGGTGTCTTAACAGACCTCCCTTAATTGTAGACCCCATAGGAAAGTTAAATATGGCTTTTCCCTTAACTGATACTACAATAAGGTGTCTTAACAGACCTCCCTTAATTGCAGACCCCGTAGGAAAGTTAAATATGGCCTTTCCCTTAACTGATACTACAATAAGGTGTCTTAACAGACCTCCCTTAATTGTAGACCCCATAGGAAAGTTAAATATGGCCTTTCCCTTAACCGATACTACAATAAGGTGTCTTAATAAACCTCCCTTAATTGCAGATCCCATAGGAAAGTTACATACAACAGGGTTTCTATATAGTCTTTCCCTTAACTAGTACTACAATAAGGCGTCTTATAGACCTTCCTTGATTGTAGACTCCATAGGAAAGCTTAATTGAAATCCCTAAATCATTTCTCAAATAATCAATTTTACACCTTTATGATTACATTAATTAAGAAAACTTATAATTTCATATTTTTAACTATGGTTGAACTTCCTTGAAGCTCCATCTGTTCCCTTGATCATATCTCATCTTCTTCGGTGTTGTTCCTTCTAATTCTGGGTTGAGTATTTCCTCTATTCTATGAACTTGACTTTTCTTTCCGCATTTATGTCCTAGTTCCCATGATTCCTTGCATTTGAAGCATAATTTCTTCCTTTTTAAGTCTTCTTGTTGTTTTTGAGCTTTCTCATCTTGGCGTAGGTGACCCTTTTCAAAGTCTTCGCCACAATGAAAACATTTTCTTTTTGGGAATTCTTGCTTGTGCTTTTCACTCGTATCCTGGAATGGTTTGCTATGGTTGTTTGAAGGTCTGCAACTTGATGATGACATTTCTAATCTCAAAGTTGTTTCAATGGCATCGTCCAAAGATGTTGGTTTAAGAGCACTAACCAACCCTCTTAGTGAATCTTTTAATCCTTCCACAAACAAGTAAGTGAGTCTATCATTATCTACTCTTGTAACTTTGACTGAGAGTTTTTGGAATTCAGTTATATAACCTTCGACTAATCCTTGTTGCTTGATTTGAGTCAGCTTTCTAAAGTCTTCTTGAGGGTGCTTTCTATCAAACCTTTTAATGAGTTTTTGAGAGAATTCTTCATAAGAATTAATATTTTGGTGTCCTTGAGTGATAAGGCCATGATGCCACCACTCATGTGTCGTGCCTTCTAAGTGAAGGATCACGAATTGTAGTGCATCCTCTTTTGTCATCGGGCTATGGGTAAGATAAGTGTTCAATTTTTGTAGCCAAGCGCGTGCAGTGGTCTTTTTCGATCCATCAAAATTTGGAAGTGTTACTTTATTTACTTTGCTTTTAAGATCTTGATTTTGCGGTCTTCTTCCTCTCCTGGTAGTTTCTTGCTTGTTGGCTTCACAGAATTCTCTAAATGTTACTAGCTCTCTAATTTCTGGTTCAAGACTAGCATAAGCTCTTGCATTCTCAATGGCATTATTGGTTGTTCATCCCTCTCCTTCCATTGAGGGGTCCTCTCGAGGTAAGAAAGGGGGTTTGGGCACCCAAGATGATGAAGCTCCATTATTTTCTAAGTGGTTTGAACTTACATCTCTTCCACTAGCATTGTTGTTTCTTAGATTGTTTATGGAATTTCCCATGTTTTGCAATGCTTGAAGAAGTGCTTGGTTTGATTTCTCCATCTGCTCTGCTAGAGTTTGGTTTGTTTGTTCCATAATGTTCCTAAGTTCATTAGATATTTGTTCGTTCATTTTTGCTCCTCTTGTCATTTACTATATTTTTAGGATGGCAGGATCAGGCTCTGATACCAATTGTAATGACCCCTTTTTCAAAGTTCCTCAAATCACTCTTAGTTTCTAATTAAAGGTCGTATGAATGATTTTAATTTTTCACTCTATACTTGAAAATGTATTTATTTTCAAACAATTCCAATTTCTTGAAAATTATATATATATATATATATATATATGATAATGATTTTGGTAAAAAATATATTTGAAATTAGGAATCTATCCTAGTAACATATCAAGTTGTTCTTCTCCTTTACTTATAGCTTAATGCCTCTTTATATATTGGGAGTCAACTTGTATATGGATAAGTGATTATTAATAACGGTGATTACTTATTATATAGGAAAATACGACTCACAACATATACCATATATAAGCTGATGTCGATGTCAAGACCTTCGCTTGTCCCCCGGGTGGCTATAGAACCTTCACTTATCACCACATATGGCGGTAGACCCTCACTTTAATACTGATCTCGACGCTTTCCTTGCTCCACCGTTTATTTTAGAATGATGCTATTTGTTTGACGTGATTGGCCCTGCGCATAGTTTGTTGATTGTTAATCGCTTTTTATACCTTCGATGTCTCCTCTTTGCTCCACGTTTTAGTATGAACTTGTTGTCTTTTCTTAGTCTATTCCTGCTAAAAATGCTTCGGTAGTTCCTGCCTTTATGGACGTTTCAGATCTTTCCTTTTAAATATACGCTGACCTGTCTTGGAGGGCATGAGTGCAATGACGTGGTTGCATTGGTTTATCATTTGCTGCGATGTATAATGAATGGTCATGTGTTTGTAAAGTAAGTTATTCAATTTATAATTAAAAAGGATTTGCAAGGTATTAGTACATATGCAAGAGAGCACCTTAATAAAATATAATTTATGAGTTATATTGGAAAGTGTTGGTAGTTTAAATAGTTGATATATTTTATAAAGTATTGGATATATAACTATAAGAGAGAAATATTAGTTTCAAGATCTAATTATTTATATACATTACATAATTAATATTAATATTTATATTATTATGAATAATAATTTATATTATTATGAATAATAATTTATATTATTATGAATAATATAAATAATTAGATAGAATTATTATTATTATGAATAATTATAAATTATATTATTATGAATAACATGATTAAATAAATAAATCATAAGTATTCATCTATATAGTTTATTAACATTATTTCTTTTGTAATAATATATGAATTTATATTTTATCTAATTATAGGATTCTTTTTAAGAGGGGTCATGACAGATGAATTCACACATGCTCATACACAATGCGAGATCAATAGATTTGATAGGGAAAATGAAAGTCTATTTGCTTCTTCTCATCCCAATCTTCAACAACTCACGCCTCTCGACCACTAGAGACTCATATAGGATTAATTCAATGTCCTTTATTATCTCCAATTATATTTCAAACCAAACATGATCGTTGGAGGTGAGTTACACATTAGGTGCAAAAGTTACATAATTGTTGTCAATATTGTCATGCAACATTTTCACAATATTTTACATCTCTTGACAACATTTTGCATTTAATATCATATCAATCTAGTAACATCAAAAATTGATCTTTCTTGATCCAAAACATCATTAGAAACCTATTCAACCCTCTCCTAAACTCCTATTGACCCTTTGACTAGATTTGACCAAGTTCACTTATACATGCCTAGTATGGTCAATGGTCTTACAATTGGGTCCAAAATATTAGAAAATGACTTCAATTGGTTCTTAAGACCTTATTACATCAGAATAAACTCATGACGCACCATGAGCCTTCAAGTTCCTCCAAATTGTATATGAGATGCCTCTGCACCATACTCCTCGAGTAGATGAATCTCAAGTCGCACTTTAGATGGGCTCTTCAAGGTTGCTTATGTGCTTCTTGATATCATTCACATCCATCAAGACTACTTCTTTAGGTAATCCTATCCACTTAATTAGGTATTTTTTATATGTGTTCTTTATGGTTTTCTTCACAACTTTTGTGTCCAAAATAAACTCAAGCTTCAAGGGTTGGCTTGGAGGAAGATCCTTCAACCTTTCCACATCATCTTGTTGTGTAAATGTCTCAATACCTGCAACAATATCCCTTTTCTAGGGCATGAGATTTGAAACATTGAAAATAAGTGATATACCTATATCAGAAGGAAATTTAATTTCATAAGCATTATATGTTGGACATTCCAAATGCAGAAGGGAGCATAAAAAGGTTTGAAACTCCTAAATGAGCATTTCATATATACATGAAAATATGTAGTTATCATATATACATGCATAGGATCATATAAATTACAATTATAGCCTTTCATTGGCCTTTCTCTCTCTATGCAGTTGCTTCTTAGTCTATGAATTGGCCTTTCATTTTGAAGTCTGCAAATTTGAATTTGTGTTTGTCTTGACATGAATCCTAGTCATCTTCATACTTTGTACCTCCATCTTGTTAGTCATTGTTTCTATTCATCCTCCATCCTAAATAACCAAAGCAATTTAGGCTTTCACATGACCAATGACATCATATCTGTGTGTAGATGTAATGCCCCGCCCGGAGATCCTTAGAAACAAGGATTCAAATCAAGCCAAGATTTTTTTTTTTTACAAGTATGAATGCACAAGACAACACCATACAGGGATCACGAAGATCGCAACTGAAGACTTCAACACAATCCCGGCAACCAACGAATCTCCGAACGCCACTACCAAACTAACACACAAACAAAGCCAACAAAGACAACGCACATGATGAGGGCACAAGAAACAACCACTCATCAAAAAAACACCAAGCTGGGGTAAAATGCAGAATCTCGAAATTTGGCTAAGCCTGAAATCCTAAAGCCCTGAAAATTGGCTAAGTCTGGATTTCTGAAGCCCTGAAATTTCCTAGAATCCATAACTTATCTCCGAGAGGTCTGAAACCTATCTCAAACGATTTGTCGCATATATTAAAATATATCTTAAGTATAAGGAATTACTTATACTTAAACAATATATTTTAAACCCCAAGAGACTAAAACAGAAACACAAAAACTCGATTTCAAGAGAAACCAACACAATTCAAAATGCAACAGCATAGGGTCGAAGAATGCCCAAAAGGGTATCCAAAACCACTCTCAAAAAGATTGGATCACGAAGAAAAGTGCCCGCTGATGGTACGCGCAAATTTTTCACAAAAACTGTGCGACACTTTTTACTAAGGGAGGGCGACACTTCTCCCTTACTGCGTGCGACACTTCTCGAGAAGGCATGCGATACTGGAAAAGTATTGTGCGACATTTCTCATAAAGCCGTGCGACACTCTTCCAGTGTCGTACGACACTTCTTTAGTAATGTGTGCGACACTTTACAGTCTCGTGCGACATTCTTTGTATGGGCGTGCAATACTTTATCAGTGTCGCACAATGCCGAACAAATGTCGCCCATAGAAAGTAAAAACACTTCCAGAACTCAAAAACGGGGAAAAACCAACAAAAGAACCTCCATACCGGGGAGTACCGGATCCACCAAGGCTCGAGGAATGAACACTCGAGTGCAAGAACAACACAGAATGAAGAACACCAAACCATCTAAACTACAGCAGCAAAGAACACACAGGAAATAAGCATTGCAGAGAACAAAAGCAACATCGCAATGAACAGAAATACATCTCAGGAACAATACAACCAAACTAAGTACGCGGTTCCTCCCAACCGTCAATAGCATCATAAGACCATCGTGGATCCTAGCCATCCCCCACGCATAACATCCCAAGCCACTGACCAGATCATCAGTACTGTCGTAATAGGGACATAACTACTAAAAACATGCAACAATATAAGCATAAGGAAATCTAACATGCTAGTAGTAAAGCATAAGATAATCCTACAGTACATAACATCACCTATCACATGCTAAACAACAATAAGCAACAGATATGCTAATAAAATAATTGACAGCATCTAATCATATGCTAAACATCATAATAAGGGAATGTGCCAAATAAAATAACATCATCTAAACATGATATACAAGCATCCCATTGAAAGCATAAATCACAAGAAAGCATACTCCGGAACCTGAAGTACCAAGTGAAGACATCCAGCAACGGTCGCACTAGGACAAAAGATCGTCTCTGTACACCGATCCCTAGCAGTGGTGAAGGTAGCTATGCCTCCCAACCACGTGGCACCCGTAGGTCCACACCCGCCGTGCTGATGGAGATAATGATCCAACCACAAACACACATAAAGCACAACATCCAAGGCTAACACTCACGCCAGATAGTATGATGGCTGCAACCAAGAACCTAAGACAATGCAAGGAGTACAGGTCCTGGTCAGACACTCAATAGGCTACTAAGTAGGGGCTGACATCATGGAGAGTCGCTTGGCATCGACAAGCCCAAGCTAGTATAGGCAGCTACTCTTCTCAACAGAAGGCGCACAACCTAGGGCAGCTACTCTTCACGACGAAAGACGCACAACCCACACATATTAATTATCTTGTATTTATTACCACCCAAAGTTTTAATTTAATTATCACTTATATAAAACGTCCTCTGCCAACCGGGAAGTAGTCACCAGGTTACAGGATAGAAGCCCCCTCCACATGCTACCCTACCCTACCCATGCTCATCCTACGACAAGTGCCCGTGGGCATGCATACTCCCATCCCAACCCCAATGATCATAACTTCTAGAAAATCCACGGAAGATCGGGCCTCGCAAGTCACCCAACAAATGTATGCGTACGTACTCGTGTGTGGCGCACCACCATCACGAAGATCATAACACAAGGATAGGAATGAGAACACAATGCAAAGAAAACACCCAACTGAAAGCAACACAGGAAAAACGGATTCTACAAGAATCCCAAAGCCAACAAAATCATACATCATGAAATCACTCAACCGGCCTCAATCCGAGAGTATGGATTCTACACGAATCCTAATGATGCAACGAGAGCAAAAGTCATGAACTTACTCAACCGGCCTCAATCCGAGAGTATGGATTCTACACGAATCCTAGGGTTCATGAAACAAAAGCAAAGGTTCAACAAAAACCATAACAGGTATAAAATCACTCAACCGAACACGTCGGGAGTACGGATGCAACACGCATCCCAATGCAACATAAAAGTGCAAAAGTGGCCTGGCTGATATCCAAATGGATCATCAAGGTCCACGACCCACATTGTGCCAAGAAAACTCGAGAAAATAGGGCGGCACGCAAAACGAGGTAAAAACCCAAAAATTTTAAAAAATTTCAAAATTAAAACCCATTTGGCCTTTGGGTTCAAAAACCCCAAAAATCCAAAAATAAATGAAATCGGACACCGTATGCAAAAACGGCCAGCATAACAGCGTAAAATCTCAAACCCTCATCTCAAAAAATAGAGAAATGTTCATACTCGCCCAACCAGGTAGAACTAGCATACAGAAACAGAGGGGAACACTAGTTCTCAGCCTCCAAACAAACGGCTACCAAAAACAGAAGCTGAAACGGAGTAGAAACAATAAAACGGGAAAGCCCTACCTCATAGCCAAAAGGGCAAAATGGGAATCTGAACCATAAAATAAATATCTCGCAGAAGTAGCTGAAAATCGCGGCAATCCAAGGTTTCCCCGAGCTGGATCCAATGAGCTCAACCTCGCGACGATACCACGCTCGTAGCTCCCACAACGAACAAAACAGTAAATCCTCATGAAGAGGATTTTGGGTTTTACTCTCCAACTTTCCAATTTGAAAGTGAGAAGTGAGGAATTAAATTCCTTTTTGGATACTTATTCACTTTTCGGGTGAATAATCGATTAGGGCAAATAACTAGCCAACCTAGTTAAATTCTGAATCGACCCAAACGAAAACAGGCTATTCCTATAAATAGGAATTCATCTATGGCAAAGCTGCCAGAAATTAAAATAAATCAATTAAAAAGCCCGAAAACCCAAAAACACATAAATCTCCTTAACAACTTTCGCGACAATGCGAACCTCTAAATGCACAGACACGCTTACTGGTCTAATCACATAATGCAAATGAGTTCGAATTTAATAATCACTGAAAGGTTTAATTCAAACATTTAATTAAGGATACGTCGACCATACAAGGACAACATTGGTAAAATATAAACGGCTGAATCACTAACTCCATGTGCCACTGCCAGGGATATAAATCCTGCACACTAAACAACACGATCAAGTGCAATTGCATATAATAACATAGCCGAAGCAATAAATGCATTAAATCACCTAATTTAACCATTTAATTAATTATATTAAAATAATCTATTTACATCACTCACGTTCGGAAAAGGCATGGCAACGCAAGAATGAAGTAAATAACCATAGCATTAAATCCATCACATAACAAAATCAGAGGTTTGTCCAAATACCAAATAACTAGATAACATCACAGAACACACTGTCATCTCAAAATAGCATCATCATGCAATATGATTAACTGAACAACATAGTAGTCTAAAATCCATGATACTAGAATCAAAGTGTAGCATCTGACCCTCTGGTCCTCTCAAATGCAAACATAACATGAGTAACAAATATCTCTCTAATCAGAAATATAACAAGGTAAATGCCTCAACACATAACCCAATAAATCAACATGAACAATCCATTCTAATTACTTAAGCATTTAATAATGATTGATTACTTTGCATTAAAAAGGCATTTAAAACACATAAGCAAACACAGTCATAAACATGACTAACCATCGCTACAGGAACCCAGTCCAGTGTAGCATGGTAATAGTACACAGTGCAATCTCTGCACACATCTCGGGGTAATCACGGAACAACCTCATGATACCACATCGATCCTGGTAAACACTGGCACAAACCTCAGTGAACCAAAAATCACATCATAATCTCAAAGATCAGTCAAAAGCATAAATAAGGCAACTAATAAAGAAACATAAATCCAAACACCTCAATGGTGTAGACCACTCAGGGTCACAATCATGATCCATCACAACAAAAGATCAGCAAGGGTGCATCCATCAGGACGACTTACAAAAGTCAAATGGGAGAGGCACTACATCATCCCCCCCAAAGACTAGGCTTATTCCTGGAAGCCCGCAATCCAAGAATAGAACCCAAAACACACAAGAACCAAAATCCAAAAGCGAGCAATAGGAATGACTCCACAACTCTGTACAAGTCAAACCCAAATCACTCCACATTCTCAAACCATCACGTTAACCCCCATAACAGGTTAACCACGAGAGAATGGGTGTCACACAGACACAAGGTCCTCCAACAAGGAACCTTCTATGCGCTAGGAAGAACCCATCTAGCCATAGAGTCAACAATACAAGGTAAGGAATCAAGCCCTCTCTACCTCGTCAACAGATGCCCAACTACCACTTGCACCAACCACATGACCACAAAACCAGGTCAAAACACTAAGCACTTCCAACAAAAGTTGGAATAATGGAGAATAACCATCCCAAACTTCTCAAGAATGCTATCATGTCACACATGATAATTCTGGAATCCACGTAAACTCACCCTTAGAACAAAGAGGATGAAAGTTTACCAACAAAAGGACACACTCCAAAAGACTACTCACCACCAAGCGTAGGAGCACGACACCTCACCAAGGCACAAAAGCTCAACTACCACTGGAAACTAGGGCAACACAACCCAACCAGACAAGATATCACCTTCTCACAAGGTTTAAAGACTTTCATCAGTGGACACAATCACGAAATGTCTGCATACCAACTCACGAGATGGTAACATGTGTCCAACAATACCATGTCCCTCCAGCACCATGCTAGGAAAACTACACCCAAACTACCACTAAACTCAATCTCCAACCTCAAGTCAATGATTTAAGAGAAGGCTTGACTGAGACAGTCCACATGAAGATATAAGCTTAGGGAGGAGGATACTACAGAGTATTAGGACTGAGAGGGAGTCACTCTCAACCTCTGCACAAAATCAGCCCAAGATGCATTAGGGAACTCACAATTTCCCCAACCATCAACATACTCACAAGAGAACACTGCTGAGCTAGTAGCATAACCACACTAGCCTACTCTCTCAAGAGAGAAAGAATACGGAGATGTGCCAAGGTCAACATCCAGAAAGGAGAATGTAAACTCATCAAAGAACTGAGTCACTCCCAAATGATATGGCAACATCATCCACAACAAGGAACGCTCACAAACCACACTACACCTCACAAGGGTGGGTTAGCGCAATAGGAAAAACAAAAACCCAAGCACGAACTCCAACACGTACCTAGTAGATTATGAAGACACGATAACTCTTCCGTTATGAATAACATGAGGAGTTAAACTTCTCCAATGGCCATAAATACGATATGTCATGATTGAATTGGCCTCTACTCGAAAAGGTACTCAGAACATCGATCAACAACTCCAAAAGCCATAGCCTCATAGTCGGACTCGGATTGAATCCATTTGAAAAGCATCAAAAAGATATCGACAAGGACTACAACATGAAGAAGCTAAGAGAGACCAAGACCTATGATCTGAGCCACCACTCAAATCAAAACAACAAAGACAAAACCAACAGCCTTGGTCACCAAGACAAGCAACGGACAAAATGTCCAAATCCACAAAAGAGCACACATGCCCAAAACAACATAAGGCATGGAATGAAAGGTAAATCACACATTTAAACCATCATTACTTTTCTTTCATAAATTCATTAATTAAGCATAACATAAGCACTAATGCATAATGAACTGAAAGATTTCAAGCAAGGGTCCAAGAGTCAATATAAAACAAGTACATACCTTTCAATTTCTTTCAAAAATAACATTAAGTTTAATCACCATTTAAACCATTCAATTACAATAACAACTTTAGATCTAATAAAGACACACTAGCATGTTCTCCATGATATTATCCCTTGTACGTACTACCAGAGGTTCGAGATGAACATGATAGAGTCACAACACACAACTGGGCAGCAGTAAAACACATCCAAAATAGTCATCATGAAACATAGTCAAAAAGCCCAAGCGGGGGAATTGTCAATTCCAACAGTAAGTACCAAAAAGAGCTCATTTCAACAATAAGTCAAATGTGACAACTGTCACAAAGGGAGCGATAGATAAAATTGATGACTACTCCAAGAGAGGAAAATACTAAAGACCAATGCTAGCCCAACAACATGAGGAAAGAACCTCTAGCCAAATAAATTAAGGCATCAAACAAATCACATTACAAGTGATGACTGAGTACAGTCACACAAGAGGGATAAATCACCACACAATGCTCAGGAATACATCATCCTAGCAATGTTAGAGAACACACTCACACACATCAAACAGTATACCATCAGTAATCTCATGCATATGCAGAAACACTAATTTCCATGCAATGCAACATTTAAATATTCATCAATTTAATACAATTTTACATAAGCTTAAGAAACAATTAGATTGGGGACTTAATTCATTAACCCAAATATATAATGCAAAACTACAACTTTGCAATGATTCACAATAAACACTCATTTTCAATGAAAGGAACCATTTCATCATTATATCAACAAAATAAAGAATCACAAATAAGATTCAATCATCAACTTACAATCGGGAGAAAACAAGGAAACAATGCACCTAACCACACAAGGAGAAACAAAGAGAGGCTCACAAGCCAACACATGGACACCAATCAGTGGTTCCATCCAAAGAGGTTCACACAAGCAACCAACCAAACAAGGCATATCGATCCCACCTACAAAGCCAGGAAGACTCACTTCCTTCTCCACACACTGCTCTAGTTGCATCTACTGGACAAGCAAGTCCATCACAAGTAGATACCAAAGCAACAAAGATCATGAGTTCTCACCGAGACACTCGCACTCAACCAACACAGCAACAACCACAAGGGCAACATAACACAGAGATCCCAATGTTTGAAACTAGGCTCTGATACCAGATGTAATGCCCCGCCCGGAGATCCTTGGAAACAAGGATTCAAATCAAGCCAAGATATTTTTTTTTTTACAAGTATGAATGCACAAGACAACACCATACAGGGATCACAAAGATCGCAACGGAAGACTTCAACACAATTTGGGCAACCAACGAATCTCCGAACGCCACTACCAAACTAACACACAAACAAAGCCAACAAAGACAACGCACATGATGAGGGCACAAGAAACAACCACTCATCAACAAAACACCAAGCTAGGGTAAAATGCAGAATCCCGAAATTTGGCTAAGCCTGAAATCCTGAAGCCCTGAAAATTGGCTAAGTTTGGATTTCTGAAGCCCTGAAATTTCCTAGAATCCATAACTTATCTCCGAGAGGTCTGAAACCTATCTCAAACGATTTGTCGCATATATTAAAATATATCTTAAGTATAAGGAATTACTTATACTTAAATGATATATTTTAAACCCCAAGAGACTAAAACAGAAACACAAAAACTCAATTTCAAGAGAAACCGACACAATTCAAAATGCAATAGCATAGGGTCGAAGAATGCCCAAAAGGGTATCCAAAACCACTCTCAAAAAGATTGGATCACGAAGAAAAGTGCCCGCTGATGGCACGCGCAGGTTTTTCACAAAAATCGTGCTACACTTTTTACTAAGGGAGGGCGACACTTCTCCCTTACTGCGTGCGACACTTCTCGAGAAGGCGTGCGATACTGGAAAAGTATCGCGCGACATTTCTCATAAAGCCATGCGACACTCTTGCAGTGTCGTACGACACTTCTTTAGTAATGCGTGCGACACTTTACAGTCTCGTGCGATATTCTTTGTATGGGCGTGCGATACTTTATCAGTGTCGCACAATGCTGAACAAATATCGCCCATAGAAAGTAAAAACACTTCCAGAACTCAAAAACGGGGAAAAACCAACAAAAGAACCTCCACACCGGGGAGTACCGGATCCACCAAGGCTCGAGGAATGAACACTCGAGTGCAAGAACAACATAGAATGAAGAACACCAAACCATCTAAACTACAGCAGCAAAGAACACACAGGAAATAAGCATTGCAGAGAACAAAAGCAACATCGCAATGAACAGAAATACATCTCAGGAACAATACAACCAAACTAAGTACGCGGTTCCTCCCAACCGTCAATAGCATCATAAGACCATCGTGGATCCTAGCCATCCCCCGCGCATAACATCCCAAGCCACCGACCAGATCGTCAGTACTGTCGTAATAGGGACGTCACTACTAAAAACATGCAACAATATAAGCATAAGGAAATCTAACATGCTAGTAGTAAAGCATAAGATAATCCTACAGTAGATAACATCACCTATCACATGCTAAACAACAATAAGCAACAGATATGCTAATACAATAATTCACAGCATCTAATCATATGCTAAACATCATAATAAGGGAATGCGCCAAATAAAATAACATCATCTAAACATGATATACAAGCATCCCATTGAAAGCATAAATCACAAGAAAGCATACTCTGGAACCCGAAGTACCAAGTGAAGACATCCAGCAACGGTCGCACTAGGACAAAAGATCGTCTCTGTACACCGATCCCTAGCTGTGGTGAAGGTAGCTATGCCTCCCAACCACGTGGCACCCATAGGTCCACACCCACCATGCTGATGGAGATAATGATCCAACCACAAACACACATAAAGCACAACATCCAAGGCTAACACTCACGCCAGACAGTATGATGGCTGCAACCAAGAACCTAAGACAATGCAAGGAGTACAGGTCCTGGTCAGACACTCAATAGGCTACTAAGTAGGGGCTGACATCATGGAGAGTCGCTTGGCATCAACAAGCCCAAGCTAGTATAGGGAGCTACTCTTCTCAACAGAAGGCGCACAACCTAGGGCAGCTACTCTTCACGACGGAAGGCGCACAACCCACACATTTTAATTATCTTGTATTTATTACCACCCAAAGTTTTAATTTAATTATCACTTATATAAAACTTCCTCTGCCAACCGGGAAGTAGTCACCAGGTTACAGGATAGAAGCCCCCTCCACATGCTACCCTACCCTACCCATGCTCATCCTACGACAAGTGCCCATGGGCATGCATACTCCCATCCCAACCCCAATGATCATAACTTCCGGCAAATCCACGGAAGATCGGGCCTCGCAAGTCACCCAACAAATGTACGCGTACGTACTCGTGTGTGGCGCACCACCATCACGAAGATCATAACACAAGGACAGGAATGAGAACACAATGCAAAGAAAACACCCAACTGAAAGCAACACGGGAAGAACGGATTCTACATGAATCCCAAAGCCAACAAAATCATACATCATGAAATCACTCAACCGGCCTCAATCCGAGAGTATGGATTCTACACGAATCCTAATGATGCAACAAGACCAAAAGTCATGAACTTACTCAACCGGCCTCAATCCAAGAGTATGGATTCTACACGAATCCTAGGGTTCATGAAACGAAAGCAAAGGTCCAACAAAAACCATAACAGGTATAAAATCACTCAACCGAACACGTTGGGAGTACGGATGCAACACGCATCCCAATGCAACATAAAAGTGCAAAAGTGGCCTAACTGATATCCAAACGGATCATCAAGGTTCACGACCCACATTGTGCCAAGAAAACTCGAGAAAACAGGGCGGCACGCAAAATGAGGTAAAAAACCAAAAATCCAAAAATAAATGAAATCAGACACCGTATGCAAAAACGGCCAGCATAACGGCGTAAAATCCCAAACCCTCATCTCAAAAAACAGAGAAATGTTCATACCTGCCCAACTGGGTAGAACTAGCATACAGAAACAGAGGGGAACACTAGTTCTCAGCCTCCAAACAAACGGCTACCAAAACTAGAAGTTGAAACGGAGCAGAAACAATAAAACGGGAAAGCCCTACCTCACAGCCAAAAGGGCAAAATGAGAATCTGAACCATAAAATAAATATCTCGCAGAAGTAGCTGAAAATCGCGGCAATCCAAGGTTTCCCCGAGCTGGATCCAACGAGCTCAACCTCGCGACGATACCACACCCGTAGCTCCCACAACGAACAAAACAGTAAATCTTCATGAAGAGGATTTTGGGTTTTACTCTCCAACTTTCCAATTTGAAAGTGAGAAGTGAGGAATTAAATTCCTTTTTGGATACTTATTCACTTTTCGGATGAATAATCGATTAGGGCAAATAACCAGCCAACCTAGTTAAATCCCGAATCGACCCAAACGAAAACAGGGTATTCCTATAAATAGGAATTCATCTATGGCAAAGCTTCCAGAAATTAAAATAAATCAATTAAAAAGCCCGAAAACCCAAAAACACATAAATCTCCTTAACAACTTTCGCGACAATGCGAACCTCTAAATGCACAGACACGCTTACTGGTCTAATCACATAATGCAAATGAGTTTGGATTTAATAATCACCGAAAGGTTTAATTCAAACATTTAATTAAGGATACGTCGACCATACAAGGACGACATTGGTAAAATATGAATGGCTGAATCACTAACTCCATGTGCCACTGCCAGGGATATAAATCCTGCACACTAAACAACACGATCAAGTGCAATTGCATATAATAACATAGCTGAAGCAATAAACGCATTAAATCACCTAATTTAACCATTTAATTAATTATATTAAAATAATCTATTTACATCACTCACGTTCGCAAAAGGCATAGCAACGCAAGAATGAAGTAAATAACCATAGCATTAAATCCATCACATAACAAAATCAGAGGTTTGTCCAAATACCAAATAACCAGATAACATCACAGAACACACTGTCATCTCAAAATAGCATCATCATGCAATATGATTAACTGAACAGCATAGTAGTCTAAAATCCATGATACTGGAATCAAAGTGTAGCATCTGACCCTCGGGTCCTCTCAAATGCAAACATAACATGAGTAACAAATATCTCTCTAATCAGAAATATAACAAGGTAAATGCCTCAGCACATAACCCAATAAATCAACATGAACAATCCATTATAATTACTTAAGCATTTAATAATGATTGATTACTTTGCATTAAAAAGGCATTTAAAACACATAAGCAAACACAGTCATAAACATGACTAACCATCGCTACAGGAACCCAGTCTAGTGTAGCATGGTAATAGTACACAGTGAAATCTCTGCACACATCTCAGGGTAATCACGGAACAACCTCATGATACCACATCGATCCTGGTAACCACTAGCACAAACCTCAGTGAACCAAAAATCACATCATAATCTCAAAGATCAGTCAAAAGCATAAATAAGGCAACTGATAAAGAAACATAAATCCAAACACCTCAACGGTGTAGACCACTCAGGGTCACAATCATGATCCATCACAACAAAAGATCAGCAAGGGTGCATCCATCAGGATGACTTACAAAAGTCAAATGGGAGAGGCACTACAGTAGACACCTTCTCAACTCTCTCACAACCCTTCTTGATTACATTGCATAGCTATGTGTGTGTGTGTGTGTGTGTGTGTACACATATTTAGTTATGCAACATTTTCCTCCCATTTAGGACCAATGCCTATTTTTTATTATTTGATCTGCATTTTATTGTGTTTATATTCAAACCCCATCCTCTACCACTTCACTTGCAATAAATTTCCATGTCACTTATAGTTTAATCATCATTTTATTTGTGATAAAGTGATTAATAATTGGTCAGCTTGAAGGCATTTCCATTTCTTAGTTGAATTAACTCTTCTATCATTTTCCCTAATAGCTTGATGCATGAGAAACATTTCCTTAAGGCATTTTGTGAAACACTTCTTATACCTTGTTTATGTGCCCACACTAACTAAAATACTAACAAAATTCCTTCTCCTTTATTATGCTTTGGTGGTTGTCCAAACTTTGTCTCCAAAGTTTCCATGTGGCATGGGCTAGGAGGATGTTGGTTGGGCTATGGAATTTGGCCTATCAGTTGTCAAGTGGATGAAAGTTTCTAATGCTTTTCCAAAAAATATTGCACATTCTTTCCTATTCAAGGAACCATATTTAGATTATGCTTTTTGTCAATAGAGCATATGTTGGGTCTAGATCTATGTTAGTGTAAATAATTAATTATTATTACACTTTACTTAGGTTAAATGCATTATTTTATTATTTATCATATAGACACCTAAAAGTATGCATAATTAGATGAGTTGTCATGTAGACAACACAATTGTTTGTACTCTAATTGAGCACATGGTGTCTATGACATCTCTTTACAAGATACACCTATGTAAGCTTATCCTTTCATCACTGCACTAAATTTTGTGCTCAATGGAGGATAATCCACTCTTCGTGGACATGTGCTTAGTTGTGAGACTTATCACTTTGCTAACTCCTAGTCATTCTAGATGCCTTTATATATAGGCACTTCTAGTGTGTATTATACATATGATGTTCTCATTATTGTAATTTTGATCATCCATTATTGGTCCATATTGTGCTATTGTTTGAGCTTCTTGATCTTGGTGTTATTTTTCCCTAAAGCAAATTCTTACAATCTCACATTCTACAGTTGTCATAGTTTTGCAAGCACTGCAAACAAACACACAATCTATAAATGCAGCTCAATTGTAATATCCTCATATGGTGGATTTCTCTCCTACATGCATGAAACATGTATCTTTAGACATGAAGGTTCTAGGATGCAAACCCATACCTCTTACAAAAGAGTGCAAGACAAATTTATTTGAATACAAAGACTAAGGATTTAACAAATTACTATTGTGAGTGGAAAGTGTAAAAATGTAGTGTATGAAATCAATGAAAAGGGTAATGATGGATAAAGATCAAAATATTTATAAATTTTGATGTCGAAAAACATGGACCTTCCAGAAGGCATTGATCAAAGCCTAAGTTGTTGATTTGGATCCTTTAGCTCACTATTTTTGTCCCAATTTTAGTATGGCCTAGCTTGGCTATAAAATATAATATATAGTTCTTTGTAAATCAGTAAATCTCCATAATTTGCACAATATATACATGATTATACTATTTAATTTAGATGGGTATAGAGTAAGTCATTATATGGAAATAGAGGGTACACCTACCACTTATATTGCAAAATATTGTGTTTCTTAAAGGAGGATTGAGACATATAAACATTATGATTGAAAGAGGTGCAATGGAATTCACATCACGAGAATGTTAATGTTGTAAACTATATCTTATAGGTAAGGTAAAAACAACCACAAATTTAGAGCTCTCAGTTTCCACAATTGGTTTCTTCAAGGCAACCCTTACAAGGGATGCAAACAATTGGATTAATGGGCCAACTTGGTATAGGCACACAAAATAGAATGAATGGAACACTTGTTTATTCACAATAACAAATGGAGCAAGGGCCACTAAGATCACCACCTACCTTGCAACAAAAAGCACTCTCTTCTCCTCAGGTACTATCTATGAGACTTCAAGTTGTCAGTGTCTTATTTTTTGTTAAGTTCCTATCATGTTTTATTTGATGAATCTAAATAGGAATAATTGTAAAATCATCAAATTGAATACAGATTTGTGCATGTTATTGAAGTTTCTTATAATATCATTTGACTGGTTTCTCCATACCTTTTATTTTTAAATTTAAAAAATGGAAATATTATTTGTGTTGCCCTTCTGCTCTTTTTTAAGACTATTGGGGGCTTGACTTGTCTAGGTGGCATCAAAATCCTTCAAACAATATTCAACATTCAATATTTATGCATATATATTGTAACACAATTTGGATATATGTATTATGAATAGTTTATCCTCAAAGTTTGATTCCCTCTTCTTAGACTAATTTAAGATGGATGTTTTGGTGCTCCTTTGAAAAAAGTGGAAGACAATTTGTGGGAACTCATGGAATGATATGTTTAAATGCAATAAGAACTTAAGAAAAATTTGACATTTATAGTTTATAAATGACATATCAGTGTGTTGAAATTTGATAGCTTATGGAGTTTCCTAATTTTGCGGAGTAAACAACTAGGTGGAAATTTATATTAGTTTAGAACATCAAAACATGAGCACTTATATCCTTGAGGCTAAAGACAACTTTAAGATGTAAAAAAATTAGAATCTAGAGGGTCTATTACTAATGTAAATATAACTTCATTTATATTTAAACAATTTTTTGGAATAGAGAAGTTGAATTCATTTATACTTTTCTCTGTAATCAACAGAGTTATCTTGCAAGACTATTTCAAGTTCCAAGGAATATTCACAATAGAAATTATTGTTGTAAAATGACATGAATAACTTAGGAATTTTTGGTTGAATGGTAATTAAAACATTCTTTAGTTTTAGAAATTAACTATTATTCTAAGCAATTATTCATTATCAAATAGGAATTAAATGATTATTTATTTGGTCTAATATAAATCTACCCTTTTCATGTATGTAGGTTGATCCAACTATCAAGTTAGATCCTAATGTGATAGACATCCTTTTAGAGTTAGTAAAGGAGTATTATCAATCGGTAAGGTATTTTATTACTATTGGCCATCATTTAATAATATTTATATCACACTATTATCATGAAGAAAAAATGTTGATTCCTTGTATAACTTTGGTTTTCTGATGGCCAGACATATGATCTAATAATAGACAAAGAAGGTTTTCTAAAAATAGACTAAAATCAATGTTGCATGGGGATGGGGGTACTTGGGTACTTAGGGTATGAAGATGGGTATGGTTACGACTATTTTTCAAAGGCTAAATCCCTTATTTGTAGTTTTCTTAGACAGCTAAAAGAGGCTAAATTAAGTTCATGTGCTATTATGGGTTTAACTCTTAAGAAGTATGAGAATGGGCCCCTTAAAGATGTTTGTTTTAGAGTAGGTCAACAAGATGGGGCCATACATTTGTTGATGATGATGTAAAGAGTAAGCTTACAAAGACCTCGTAGTTGGGATCTCTATTTGGCCTTTGGTGTCTCTTTATATCTATTTCAACATTTATTACAAAATTCTTCAATGGATAACTGGTTCACAACTAATGGAAATTTCATCTTTGGAATGTGTAAAGAGGCCTTTGGAGAAGATATAATACAGGAGTTGCATCTCAATGATTGATGTGATCAACACTCAAGGCCTTAATAAGATTGGTTTTTTTGGAAGACTCACTCTAATTCCTCCAGGTCTCCACATGCTTAAAACTTAGGTTAAAGGTTAGTTTTCACTCATAGGTTATGAATTACCACCTTATATTCTCTTTTTATTTTAATTATTATTTTAATATGATTACATCACCATGGACTATGGAATGTGATTTATTGGCATTTTAGACTAATTTACTTTTAGACTATCTGATTTGAATTCTTTAGATTAGTTAACATTTGGTGAATATTAGTCTAGGAGAAGTTAAATAAATACAATTTGACCTCTACATAGAGGTGTTTCTTAGCTTAATTTCATTATTTGAAAACTTTTCCAACATTTGATTATCAAATGAATTTAATGATTATAGCTATTTCCTGGGTAGTTTGATTTAAACCAAAGTTGAACTAATGTTTTTGTTTTCATGGGTAATTTGATTTAAACCTTATAGGAAGAGTTTTTTCACTTTACCTTAGCAATGAATTACTAAATTTAAAATGTAGAAATCATCTAAATCTCACATTTTTACTATAACATGCTCATGTTGTGCAACCTGCATATCTTTCTCATTGCAAGCTAAATGATAATTATAACAATTGAAGTAGATATCATTGTTGTTGGTAGTCTGTTTCTAAGTGTAATATCATCAAAAACACTATAGATATGCTCTTTTTATCTAGTATTTTACACAATTAGAATTAATATATCTAATTTATATCTTTATTATTATTATATAGAATTAGACTTCTAGTTAATGTCTACTAATATTTGCAACTCTCTTTAAACCATAATTGATCTCAAGTTTTTTCAAATTCTTTTAGAAACATTGTTTTCTTAAAGATATTTAGACATCAACATGGTTATGTTCTCCACCTTTGATTCCAATGATGATCGCCCATTTTTTGCTGGATATGGCACAACTTGGCAATACAATATCGTTGGTAGAAAAAATTGTAAGTTGCCAACCTATTTTCTTTGGATTTGCAGAACCAAGCTTACAATCATTATGAAATTTTGGCTTCTTTTGAAAGATGCGTGAAATTCTAGTTCACCTAGTGAAGAGAAAGTAAGCAAAGAAAAATTGACAATAATAACTACAATTAATCCATAGCAATTTATGGAGAAACTTAAAATAGAGAACTTCCACTTTTGCCATAAATTTAGACCATATATATCACAATTGCTTTCTCTCAATACAAATTAAGAATGCAAGCTCATCATTCTTTCCTGAACTTCAACTTGGAGGTGGTGATCATTCTTTAAAGGATGCTAGCTCAATGGAAGAGCACCTTCTTTACAGGTAGATGAATGGTGGTTCGATTCCATTGTGCCCTATTATGACCAAATACACTATTAAAAATAATACTAAATATTTGATCAAATATACTACTAGATATGCTACTAAATATACCACTAAACATGTGACTAAATATACTAAATATGTGATTAAATATGCTACTCAATATACTACTAAATATGTGACAAAATGAACTATCAAATATACAACTGAATATGTGACTATTAATATGATTAAATCAATTACTAAATATACTACTAAATATACCACTATATATACTACTAAATATACCACTAAATCAGTGATCAATTAAATGACTAAAATTTCTTAGTAGTAAATTTAGCAGTGTTATAAATGATTGGATATTAACTACTATTAGTCACACGACTAATTTTAGTCACGTATATACAAATTTTAGTGTGTTTTAGTCACATATTGCTATTTTTGTACTAGTAATAGTTTGATTATTTTATAATCATGTAATATTGTACTGTATTGAGCTATGCAAGCTTAACTGAGTGACAATGTTAAAGAAGGAAGACTGTATTTGTCGAGTGACTATAGTATTCACCGAGTAGTTGGCAAATCAAGCTAGAAATCTAGTATTTCACAAGTGAGACTAGTATTAATCGATTACTATATTACCCAAGCGAAATGTTATGTTCATCGAGTAACAACTGGAAGAATAAGATTGTAAAGATGGAATTGAAGGGCAATTTTTTAAAGGAAATATGAAATATTCAAGATGTTCAAAAGTGCGAGTCTAAGTTTGTTGCAAGATCCATGACTAGGAAAATTCAATAATGGTCTGATAAGGGATTTTAAAGAAGGATAAGGAAGAGCACAAAGTTCTATTTTCCATGTGGTTAAGTACATTGAATCTAAGATCGATGATTGTGATTAACCAACAATAAATAGAAGAATCTAGAACTACATGTTGACATTATAGTCAAGTTTTTTTATTAGTGACTCACACTTAATCAAATGGTTAGTAGCTACTAAGTTTATCTTGTAGTTTATAGTGTTAACCAAGTAATTCAAGTTCTACCAAGTTCTACAATTGCTACCGAGTTTCAAAAACAATATTAAGTTTTCATCGAGTCGTATCTACCAAGTTGATGATTATCAGTGTAAACTAAACTTCACAGTGTTTATTGAGTTAGACATTGAGTTCTCTAGTGTTTATCGAGTTGGTAGCATCAGTTATGTGAATCTAGTTTTGACCAAGCCAGGATGTGTCAACCAAGTGATTCAGTTTATATCGAGCTCATAGTGATAGTGTTGACCGAGCTATGTAGTGTCAACCAAGTGATTTAGTTTATATGTCAAGTTTTGCAATGTTCACCAAGTGACCAGCACTGACCAAGTTCAGACTACTTGGAGGTGATTAGTACGAATTGAGCTTCTACATCTACCAAGAGCATGATGATGTCGAGTGTTGACAATGGTTGTTGAGTATCAAAACCTCACCAAGTTTGTCTTTAGAACTCGAGTACTAGCAATTGGGTTGACTTTGTGTATTTTGGTGAAACTTGTATTGTAGCTAACTTTGATGAATTGTAATTTGGATTGGTATATATGTAATGTATTAAATCACATCCAAATGAAAAATATATGAAGTAAGAATATGAGAAGATATATGTGAGAGCAGAAGTGTGAAGTAAGAAGGCTACAAGCAATATAAGGAGCAACAAAGATTTATCTATTACAACAAGGTGATCATTACACTCCAAAGGAATCTCAACCAACAAATCAGAGTTGTAGATCAAAGATTAGCCACTAGTTCATCCTAATAGGTAGAATAGTTAAATCCTTTCCTAAGGTAGACTTAACAGTCTTTTGTAAATCTCTTTATCGAGTGCATACTTCATTATGTGTTTTGTAAATCCTTTTACAAGGTGGAACTAGTAGTCCTTCACATCAGTTTTGGTCTTTGGAAAACTTGGAAAACTTCAAAATTAAAACCCATTTGGTCTTTGGGTAAAAAATTCTCGAAAATCCAATAAAATTTGGGTTTGGGCACTATATGCAAAAATGACCAGCATAACGACGCAAAAACCCAAATCCTCATTCCAAAAACTAGGAAAATGTTCATACCTGACCAATCGGGCAGAACCAACAAACAAAAATAGAGGGGAACACTAGTTCTCAACCTCCAGACAAATAGCTACCAAAAATAGATATAGAATCTGAGTTGAAACAAGAAAACGGGAGAGCCCTACTTGACAACGAAAGGGGCTAAAACATGAAATGACACAAAGAAATAAATCACCCACTGAAACCGACAAAAATCACGACACAACAAGGTCTCTCCAAGCTAGATCCAATGAGACTAACCTCATGAAGATCTCATGCCCATGAATCTCACAACAAACAAAAACATGATCCTTTAGAGAAGAATTTTAGAAAAAAAACTCTCAATTTTGTATTTTGCAAAAGTGAGAAGTGAGAAAACAATTACCTTTTTCAATACTTCTTCACTTTTTGAGTGAATATTTGATTAGGGCAAATAGCCAGTTAGAATAGCTAGACTCTGAATCAACCCAAACAAAAACAAGTTATTCTTCATGATAGGAATTCACCTAAGGCAAAGTTTCCAGAAGTTAAAAATCAATTAAATAAAGCCCAAAAACCCTGAAACCAAAATCATAGAAGGCCTTAACAACTTTGCAACAAAGTAAAACTCTAAATGCATAGACACACTCATTGGTCTAATAACATAATGCAAATGAGTCTAGATTTAGCAAATTATTGGTAGGTTTAATTTAACATTTAAAGATACATTGACCATACAGGGGTGACATTGGTGAAATATGAATAGCTGAATCACTAACTCCATGTGCCACTACCAGGGATATAAATCTTGCACACTAATACACAATCAAGTGCAATTTTATATAATAACATAACCGAAGCAATAAATTCATTAACTAACTAATTTATCCATTTATTTAATTACACTTAAATAATCCATTTACATCACTCACATTCACACAGAGCATCATGAAACAAGAGTGAAGTAAATCACCATAACACAAAATCCATCACATAATAGAATTAGATATATTTCCAAATACCAGATAACCATATATCATCATAGACCTACTGTCAACTAAAAATGGCATCAACATGTAAATATGATAAACTGAATAGAATAGCAGTATAACATCTATGAAACTAAAATAAAAGTATACCATCCAACCCTCAGGTCATAACAAGGTACAAACAATAAGAGTATCAAGTATCTCTTGAATCAATATAAACAAGGTACATACTGCAAACATGAGAGGCACTACACCTTCAGTCACACAAATGCCTTCAGTTTGGACACCTTCAGCATTGGGTCAGTCCCTTCAGAATACAAAATTCACTACACACCTATGCCAGGATTTATTGTACCAACATCATACCTACTTCATTGCTAGGCGTACCACAATGCCAAGTCATGAGAAAACCCTTCACTGTATGGAGGAATCACGTGTATGGTGTTTCACCATACAAATACAATATCTCATCGTACGATGAACAACCACCATACCAACTTGTCATTCTCAACAAAATTCATTGCTCAATCTTGTCTAGAGCCGCAATGGTTTAGTGGATTGGAGTAAATCATTGATCGAGCTATGCTAGGAAAAGGATTAGACATGGGGGAGGGCCCCTGGCGAATGGTTGATGCGAGTAACTCTCTAATTCAACTGCTCATCATTTTTCCACCATGGGTTATGCTTTCAAGGGTGTAGGAAGGGTGGGAGAAAGTGAGAGTCTTTGTTGTAGATCATGACATGAACAAGGGAGCAGTTGGGAACATGACACAAAGAGTTTGGAAAGTCACGTCTCATAGGGTGATTGTACCTTTAGGTGAGGATGGAAGGCCGCTGATAAGGTAATGAATTATGACTAAGATTGAAAAAGGGAATGAGGCAAATTTCACCCAAGGAATGCAGAAGGGAAGGACAGTCCACTATGAAGGCTCCTACATGGTTTTTGGGATGGATGTCGCCCTAATCTAAAAATGCCAAGAACGTGGGAGAGGTCATGTGGATGCATCTTGATTTTTACAAAGGAGGAAGCTGCGACATGGTTCCTAGATTGAAGTTTTCTCTAACTGCTTTCTATCAAGTATCCAATATTTTGTTATGCATAGTATGTGCTTCAATTTTTTTTGTATAGAATATTGTTTTTGGCTTGGTATGTATGGTCTAGTTAGGTTGGGTTTTGTTGTATTTTGGAGTTGGTGTACTATAGGGGTTCATCCCCTATTTTTGTTGTTGGTACAACTTGGTGGTGGGATGGTTGGGGTGTAGGCTTAGATGTTCTAAGTTGAATCTCAGGTTCAACATTTTGCCAATAGAGGGCATATGGATGTAATGCTTAAATATTGTAATAAGAATATTTTCAAGTAAAAAAAAAATACTATTCCTAATCTAATTAATAAATTAAATTATATATCAATTCTATTCACTTTAGGAGGATAAAAAGGAGGAGGAAGAGGAAACATAGGAGGAAAAGGAGGAGAATACACTTGATTTTCCCTCCTTTCAACCCCTACTACATTAAAGAAGACAATGTAGAAGGAGAAGAGAAGAAAAAATAATAGAAGGAGAAAGAAAAATAAATAGAAGAATGATAAAGGAGAAAGAGAATAAACTTAGATCTCCCTCCCTTCAAGCTCCCATACATTAACTAATGTATATCAACTTATTTTCTAACATTTTTGTATCCAAAAAAATGTTACACAAAGTAAATCTTGTTAAGTTAGACTAGAATTAGGATTATTACTAAATTTTAGGCTTAACAAAGATAAAAATCCAAAAATATTTGGCAAAAAGAAAATGAAAATCCAAGAATAAAATTAATAGACTTTTAAATTGAGGATTACAATTGAATTTGGGGCTAGAATAGGGCTCATTATAATTTAATTTGGTGTTAATAAGAATATAACTTAATCACATATAGTGTTAGAGTTAAGGTTCAATTAGTGTTACAGTGATGACTAACATTATCGTTAAGAGTTCATGTGTGTTATATTACTCTTGAAATTTGCTTAAATTTTAGGCTCTATACTGAATTCTAACTATGGTCATTAAACATGACTTGATTCCTCTTAGATTTAAAATTCAAAATGTTAGTAATAACCATCTTTTGAGAAGTAAAAATAGTAAGGAGTAAAATTAATTTTCATTACATATAAATATAGAATTTTAAAACACTTTGTAAATACATTGATTTATAAGAACTCTATCAATGCATTAATTACAACTTTATTTTTTTTTCACATTTGTGACAAGTGGATTAACTTTTTAAAAAATAAATGCCTTCATAATGATAATTTATAATTTAGAACTATTTAACTTTATTCTCACTCACCTACAACCATTATGCATTATGCATTAGGCAGGAACTACGACACATTGCGTCTCTTGCAAACACAAATTTATGAAATATTTTGGAAGCATTAAACCCTTGCACTTACCCTTCAAATTTTGAAATAAAAGGTAAGAGTTAGGGCTAGGGTTTTATCGTTTCTCTATATGCTACACCTTCACATCAGTTTTCTACGCGAACAACGCGGACATTGCCTTCAAGTAGCGCTTAATTAGCCTGGAGAACGAGAATCAGAAGGTAACCCACAGCCGCTTTTCTTTCTTATGGCCATTGGGATTATTTTTACATCTTATCGCACTGAAGCGAATTTGCTAGGCGTAAGACATCACCAATGAACCACACAATCACTTTTCTAAAGTTATACATTTGGGATTAGATATTTGGAATGGCTTCTGAATGATTCTAGGGTTTTGTATATGATTTCTCAATCTGTTCTTGTATCTAAGTTGAGTTTAAAGGGAAAAAATACGTGTATTTTTGCATATGACTGGTCGTTGTTACTTGACATTGGGTTGTTGAAGTAACGCGGTTACTTATGATGGCACTGTTATCCCAAATCGTGTAATTTTAGTTTTGCATGTGTGTGTCTTTCAACCATTCATTAGCACTTTTATGTGTTGTTTCTAGTATACCCTGTAGTTGGTGAGCAATTCATATTTAACTGGTGATGGACAAAAGCCATATGCCTGAACTAGCAATAAATTTTGTAGCCCACCAATGTTTAACCTTTAGCATGGCTTGTTTGCCAAGCTTACAAGAAATAAAAGTCAGGATTTCGTCGAAATGATGGTTGCCAGAAGGGTCACGTTTAAATAATGGGGAAAGGTTAGAGCTTAGGGCACGAGGGAGGGTTTTTCTTTAGCTGATATGTTTAACAGAAATGAAGATGCCTTGATCGGCTATTCAAATGGTTGTCTCTATGCTTTAAAAACGAGATATTAAATCCTTGCCGCTAGGTATTTTCTTGTGTTATATTTTTTTAATTTGTTTTGCATTAGTTTGCAAAGATTCAACAAGGTTATGCATTGTTGAGGTTTTCAAATTAAAGAGTGCTAGCAAAGGGGGTCTGATGATTTTTAATTTTAGTCTTTATCTCCTTGCATAATTGCTTGATAAGGTGAATGCCACAAACAAAAAGTATCCTGGATGATGAATACATGTACAAGGCCAGGGAGGTAGTCATTCGATTTCTCAATGAGGCTGTTGTCATAGTTACTCTGACAGATGACTCTATTTTGACATTCAGTTTTTTTTTGAAAAATGCCATGTAGTTGTCAATATTGTGTTTGTCAATTTGGATTTTGGATTTTTGGTTTTGATTTTGATGTATTTTACCCATTTGTGTAAGTGTGTCTGCATTATCAACAAGAAGAACATTAATGATACTAATTCCTAGCCACTAGTTTTTTTAATTCATTTCGCATTGGTTTGCAAAGAATAACACCATTGTGCATTGTTAAGGTTTTCAGATTGAAGAATGCTAGCAAAGGGGGTCCAATTATTTTTTCTTCGAGGTGCTATCTCCTTGCATGATTGCTTTTTAAGGTGAATGCCACAAACACAAACTATCCTGGATGATTAATACATGTACAGGGCCAGGGATTCATTTGATTCCTTCATTTAATTTCTCAATGAGGCTGTTGTCATAGTTACTTTGACAGATAACTCTATTTTGGCAGTCAGTTTTTTATTGACAATGCTATGTAATTGCCGTTAACACTTTATCAATTTGGATTTTGGATTTTTTGGTTGACTTTTATGTATTTTATCCATTTGCCAATGTGGGTGTCCGTTATGAGAGAGATGAATACAAATGAGATATAAAATCCTAGCCACTAGGTATTTTCTCGTGTTTTATTTTTTATTTGTATTGAATAAGTTTGCCAAGGTTTAACACCGTTATGCATTGTTAAGGTTTTCAGATTAAAGAATGCAAGCAAAGGGGGTCCAATTATATTTTCTTTGGGTTGCTATCTCCTCACATAATTGCTTTGTAAGGTGAATGCTAGAAACAAAAGGTATTCTGGATGATGAGTACATGTACAAGGCCAGGGAGGTAGTCATTTGATTCCTTCATTTATTTTCTCAATGAGGCTGTTGTCATAGTTACTCTGACAGATTAATTCTATTTTGGCATTTAGTTTCTTTGTGACAATGCCATGTAATTGTCAATAATGTGTTTGTCAATTTGGATTTTGAATTTTTGGTTTTGATTTTGATGTATCTTACCCATCTACTAAAGTAGGTGTGCATTATGAGAAAGAAGAATCATCTTTTCACAGGCAACAATTTGGTTGATTTTTATGACAAATTATTAGTTTCAATTGCATATAAGTGCTTGAATAAATATGCAATTATTTTAATAATTTCTTGAGAAAGTCGGATGGTTCTTATTGAATTTTATTAGGTACAACTCATATGCCAGTGCATTTTGAGCGCTTGTGCTGTACCAGAATTTAGAATCAATGTGAAGTTAATGGCATTGAGCTTCTATATGGTGCTAATTTGTATGGTTGTCTTTTCGCTGCATTTGTTTACTGGGTTACATGTATTTTTGTTTAAAGATCTATCAAATTCAAAACTTATATACGGCCTTATGCCTTTATGTTGCATGAGTTTGGATTCTAAAAATGCCATTATTCTATTGATTCATATATTTTTTTGTTATATTTGTTTTTTGCTTTTGTAAAGTATGATTTTGTGTGATGGATTGATTGTATAACTACTTGCAAGGATGTTCCTTCTATTTTGAAAATGTTAGGAGTGTGATCGCTATGCATTAAGGTTCAAATCTGAAAAGAATCTCAACTAAAATGCTTGTAATTCCTTCCCTTTGCTATATATATATGTGCATTGTTGTTAGTTTAATCCTAATTTGACAAGAATTGTGAGGTGGGGGTGAGTTACAAGGAACTACATGTTTCCAAAGCTCTTGCCAACAAAGAGAGGTTACAAAGCTAGAAGCTCAAAGTGGTGATTTGTATTCATTGAGGTTTGGAACTCAGAAAAAGCCCAAATAACAATGCTTGTATAACCTTTGCCTTCTCTATATATGATGCATTGTTATTGGTTTAATCCTTATGTACCATAGCTCTTGGCAATAGGGAGATGCTAGAGGCTTAGAGGCTCAATATTGTGAGCTTCTTCGGCAAGAACAAGGCATTATAGGTGTCCCATAGCTCTTGCCAATAGGGAGAGGTTAGTGGCTTAGAAGCTCAAAGGGGTAATCACTATTCATTGAGGTCCAAATCTAAATAAAATAAATAAAAATGTGTGTAAAACCTTCTCCTTTGCTAGATGTGTGCATTGTTGTTGATTTATCCTTATTGGACATGAATTGTGAGGTGAGGGTGACTTATAAGGTATTACATTTTACTAGAGATCTTGTCAATAGGGAGATGCTGGAGGCTTAGAAGCTCAAAGTATTGAGCTTCTTTGGCAAGAACAAGGCATTGCAGGTGTCCCATAGCTCTTGCCAATAGGGAGATGTTAGTGGCTTAGAAGGTCGAAGGGGTAATTACTATTCATTGAGGTCCAAATCCAAATTCAAACAAATAACAATGTGTGTAAAACCTTCTCCTTGCTATATGTGTGCATTGTTGTTGATTTATCCTTATTGGACATGAATTGTGAGGCGAGGGTGACTTATAAGGTATTACACTTTACTAGAGCTCTTGCCAACAATGAGAGGATCATGGGTTATAAGCTCAAAGTGGTGACAAGTACATCTTTAGTTGCAAGACGAGGAAGAGAAGTTAGAAAGTAAGAAGTCCAAAGTAATGGACATATCTACAGTTCTTCACTCCATTAACAAATGCTTGAGATGTTTGTATTAAGAGGGTTGCCTTTACTTTTTACTATATTTTTAGTTTAATGACTTTGTTAAAGTCATCTAGAGACACAATGATCAAACATAGTGATCAAATCTTGCCCCAAAAAAAGGGCAAGTGCCTATTTTCTTGGAAAAGTAAAGAAGACACTAAATTAAATAAGTTTTCAAACTCTTTTATCAATCTCTCTAGTTCCCTACTTTTTATTGTACATCATTTCAATTTAAATTGTCAAGGAAGCTTTAGAACTAACAGAGAGCATTTCCATTAATCGCCTTGTCCATATTGTAAATTTAATTTGACCTTAATTTTATTATGTATCACGTTTCAAGATAAGCATGCTATTGACCATTTTGACTGTTTGATATGCTAGTTGTCTATGAAATTAAACCTTGTGTAGAACACATTTTTTTCACATTTGGACATCTTCCTATTTTCACTCACTATCTTTGTGTATTCTTGAATGCTAATGCACCACACTTGTGTAGTTGTATGATTGAGAATGTACTATTTTAATATCCTTTTCCTACCTTTACCTTTTTTCTCTAAATTGTATCTCATCCCTATTCTACTTATCTAATCTGTAAAAATGGCCAAAGTTGACTTATTAAATATGGGGTAAATGGAAGTTAAAAGGGATCACTTATGAGCACATAGGGCATCCAAGAGAATAGATAGGCAACCTTTAGGAAAATTGTTTTATGGTACCTCCATCAGCTAAACCTCTATTGTTATTGCAACACATTTACTTTTGCAGCTAGGTTTGCATGTTCAAAGTAATTTCTATACAACTTATTTATAAGCTTAGAGATTTTGATTGAATTAAATCCCCAAATGTGCCACAAGCATCATCTTGTCCCAAAATATCATTTCTAAAGTGTAAATAAAGAGAGTGATATTGAGGTTGTCAAGCTTTCTATTTGAAGTGGTAGAGAAGATCCTTGTAGCCTCATCAGACATTAACATGATTATAGGACACTACAAGAGTGAGTAAGCAATAATGACTATATAGGTAGTATAGTACTTGATAAGATATTATTGGCTATGGTCTTGTGCCAAAGGAAAAACATAGAGAACCATACTTTGGTCGTGTAGTGTAATCCTAATTTTCTTAATTATTTGGGATCAACTTTGACCACATGAGACAAACATGGTAAAAAGGCACTAACACAAGAAGCAAGTAATACCATGGCCATATATTAGTACATTATCAAATATGGTCTTGTGTCAAAGCAAATATCAAATATATAGAGAACCAAACTTGATTCTTATATTGTTGTCCCTCTTCTTGATATCTTCTTGATCTTCTTAATATTTTAGAAACAATTTTAATGACCGAAATAGGCAAATTTGTCTTACCCACTTTAAAATCTTAGCATTTTCTAGTAATGAGCAACCTTTACCTTTATTCCTTCAATGCAAAGTTTGAAATATTTTAAAATGCTTTGTAATATTTCTAGCTTTAGATTTTAAATAGAAGGGTGCTCTTGTGAACAAGTGGTATGTTTGGTATACATGCATTATCCTTAGGTTGCATCTATACTTGTTGATTGGTAGATAAAGCTTAGAAGTGCTCATTGACCTATTACATGAATAGGTTTTTAAGATTTGCGATGGTATGAAAAGCTTGGTGTTATTAGAGTTCCAATTTTTGTGGTGAATGGTATAACATTCAAACCATGGCATTGGTAAATAAATATTAACAATGTTTTGCTTGTGAGAATTGGTGTGGCATTCAAACAAGTAGATGGAAGCACAAAGCTTTACAATCTTATTTCTTTGTTTCTAAATGATTCAACTTTCAAATTCCCATTTTATTTAGGAAAGAGTGATGAAAGGAAGAAACATTATACACATTATGTGTGTTGAAAACCTAAAAAATTTATAATGATATTGTTAAAATAATAATGTAAAATTAAAATACAAGAAAAAACCAAAGAATTCTTGGTGCATATTTAAAATCATAGATTTAATTGTTTGAATAGTTGAATGATTCCTCAAATTGATATTTAGGATACCCTGAACTCTAGCCAAAACACTGGTCCAAAACTTGTTTGCCTCATTGGGATCTTGTTTCAGATAGGGTTCAAAGTTTGAACTTCAAGCTGATTCTTGGCTTGGGGACAAGTTTATGTGTGTTGAGTTTTCATGGATATGCTATAAATGTTTTAAGCACTGCCTTATTAGGTATGTGTTCCAAATGCAGCATCCTCTTTAGATTTATATATAGAGAATAGGCCATGAATAGACATGTCCCTTCATAGGACATGTCTATTCATTAATCAAATAATTAATAAAAAAATAAAAAATAAATAAATTTAATCATATATATACACACACACACACACACACACACACACACACACACACACACACATATATATATATATTGTATTAATTTTTCTCAAATAACAATAACCTTATATCTCAAATATAAAGAACACATGCATAAAAGGTTTATCTGATTGAAGCTATCAAGCATCAAAGCTTTCCACCATTTGACATGGGTTTGATATCATGAGTAGTGGTCTTCCAGAATATCAACACATGAATTCACCAAGTACTTTATCAAAAGTATTGGCCTCCTAGAATATCAATGATATTCACCAATTACTCAAAATAAGGTATGCTATCACATCTGATATCAAGAGTATTGGCCTTCCAGAATATCAACGATATTCACTAAATACTTAAAATAAGGTTTGACATCACATTTGATATCAAGAGTTTTGGCCTCCTAGAATATCAATGATATTCACCAAATACTCTTTGAGTAATGGCCTTCCAACATGTTGAGGTGCAAGACATTCACCATATACTCAATTTGTTGAGCTCATAATACAAGTTATTTCAAGATCGTCACCTTACAGTAACTTTTGCAAATACAAGTGACATCATTTGGAAGTTGTCACTTCCTCATGATGTATACAAGGATAGGCCCATTAAAATCATTAAAATTACATAGTCACGAGGTATATTCATGAATCACAATCCTCTTGATTGCTACAATTTATTGATCACTAGAGAATCCATCTCAGCTTGGTTTACTCCCTCTGAATCAATATGACCAAGATCACTAGAAGTTGACTGAATCACATCCTCTATTTGCTCCCTCTCTTTCAAGGTTGCCTCTAATGAAATGTCAGGCTCCCTTCGAATCTCAGTCTCCCTCTTCCTGCAATAGCATTCTTGGAGGAAAAGATCAAGGCACATAACTCTTTTAGTATATATTGAAAATACAACCAAATAAGAGAGATTAATACTCAAGGGTAGTAATAGTCAAGGTTGCATGGGTACGTGGGTACGGGAACGGGAACGGGTATTTTTCGAAATAGGGGATAGGGGTACGTGTGTATGTCTAATTTTAATATTATATATATATATATAATTATCTTATAGAAAATCTGAAAATCAAAATATCAGTCATGAGTCATGACATTGAGCATCCAAAACAAGAAATCCAAAAAGGTTTAAAGTTTAAAGTTATAAATTTTAATATATGAAACTGTGATAGTATGCTGAAGATTGTGATTGAAGGGTCTGGGAATTGCTCTGCTGTTTGAAGAAGTACTCACTCAACATTGATATTAAGAACAAGATGCCATAATGGCTGAGAAAATCAGAGAGGCCATACACGCTGAGGTGAGTCTCATGAGTCTATAAGCTGGCTGTACATGTCCAGGAGGGTTTATAACAGTCTGCAACAGTTCTGATATATGCCACAACAATCAAAAATACCTGAAATCTAAGTCATACCAGTTTGAGCAAGGTTAGGAAAGGAGATATGAGGGTCTGAACTTTGAAGCAATCTAATGGCTTCATTCATACTGGGTAGAGGGCTGAACAAATTTAAGGATAGAAAAGGAAGTGTTGTAGCAGCCTGTATCTGCATAAATTTATAATATATACTACTGCTGAATGTTTAAAAGTTTAAAGTTTTAAACTTTAGAGTCTAGATACTTAACAGAGAAGACAAACTTTAAATACAAACAATAACAGTAATAACTTCATAATGATAAAGATACTTAACAGAGAAGACAAACTTTAAATACGAACAATAACTTCATAATGATAAATCATATAGATAGGACATATTGATATTAGAAATGATAAACTTCTAGTTTAAACTTAAAAGTTTAAACAGTGAAAATCAAAAAAAGTTTATAGATTACAATCTATTGTTAATCAGCATTGTACCAAAGTCTCAAACTGATTACATATCGAAATAAGCTTGATAAACAGCAAGCTGATATGCAAACAAAAAACTAAAACAAAAATCAGACATCTTAATCTATTTTCTAGTCTTCTATGTCTTCATCATCCATATCAAGGTCCTCAGTTATGATGCTGTCCAAATAATCATCACTCTCGAGCTCAGGTTCCTCTGCTGGTAGAATAATAATAGGCAAGTCAATAAGGCCATCTACTTCAACCTCTCCATCCACAAGGGCAGCAAGTTCTCCATCAGGTGAGATTTGATCCCATTTTGATGAAGGACCATCATTGTATCCAGGATCTAGACGAGAGAGGAGACGAAGTGAGCTGTGAATGTACACCAATTTCTCTGCTTTCTTTGACCCCAAACGGTTTCTCAATAGTGAATGGATGAACCCATAAGTACTCCAATTTCTCTCACAAGATGAAGAGCTAGCTACTTGTGAGAGCAATCTTATGGCAAATGATTGCAATTCAGGAGCTTCACCTCCATGGTTCCACCACCACTCTATAGGGTCTATCTTTAATTTCATATCATATAAAGCTTCCACAGAACCAAACTTACCTTTCCCACGTGAAAACTTATTCCGTTGACTCCTTATAATTGCAGCATCCTCACCTCGGCCATAGATCTTTTTTATTGCAGCCCAAAATCCTTTCATTACCTCTCTATCCTGATGTGGAGCCCTCTTCCCAGTCACTTGTATATCATGCCATTTAGGATTAAGAGCATAAATTTATAATATATACTACTGCTAAATGTTTAAAAGTTTAAAGTTTTAAACTTTAGAGTCTAGATACTTAACAGAGAAGACAAACTTTAAATACAAACAATAACAGTAATAACTTCATAATGATAAAGATACTTAACAGAGAAGGCAAACTTTAAATACGAACAATAACTTCATAATGATAAATCATATAGATAGGACATATTGATATTAGAAATGATAAACTTCTAGTTTAAACTTAAAAGTTTAAACAGTGAAAATCAGAAAAAGTTTATGACTTTATAGATTATAATCTATTGTTAATCAGCATTGTACCAAAGTCTCAAACTGATTACATATCGAAATAAGCTTGATAAACAGCAAGCTGATATGCAAACAAAAAACTAAAACAAAAATCAGACACCTTAATCTATTTTCTAGTCTTCTATGTCTTCATCATCCATATCAAGGTCCTCAGTTATGATGCAGTCCAAATAATCATCACTCTCGAGCTCAGGTTCCTCTGCTGGTAGAATAATAATAGGCAAGTCAATAAGGCCATCTACTTCAACCTCTCCATCCACAAGGGCAGCAAGTTCTCCACCAGGTGAGATTTGATCCCATTTTGATGAAGGACCATCATTGTATCCAGGATCTAGATGAGAGAGGAGACGAAGTGAGCTGTGAATGTACACCAATTTCTCTGCTTTCTTTGACCCCAAACGGTTTCTCAATAGTGAATGGATGAACCCATAAGTACTCCAATTTCTCTCACAAGATGAAGAGCTAGCTACTTGTGAGAGCAATCTTATGGCAAATGATTGCAATTCAGGAGCTTCACCTCCATGGTTCCACCACCACTCTATAGGGTCTATCTTTAATTTCATATCATATAAAGCTTCCACAGAACCAAACTTACCTTTCCCACGTGAAAACTTATTCCATTGACTCCTTATAATTGCAGCATCCTCACCTCGGCCATAGATCTTTTTTATTGCAACCCAAAATCTTTTCATTACCTCTCTATCCTGATGTGGAGCCCTCTTCCCAGTCACTTGTATATCATGCCATTTAGGATTAAGAGCATGCGCAACACAATGAAGAGGTGTGTTAAGCTTATTCCATCTTCCATGTAACTTCTCCTCTATCAAAGGATATAGAGAAGGGTCTTTTATATCAGTTATTGTCTTCACTTTTTCACACATGGAATCTATTGCTTCATAAATTTCTCCCAAACATGCCTTATCTGAATCTGCATATCTGATCAGCTCACATATGGGCTTGATAAACTCCACAACAAATTTCACATCAGCCCAAAAATGCTCATCAAGAATCATACCTCGCACCTCAACAGCAGTATCTGAAGTAGATTGTCTCCAAGCTGTCCATGCTTCACTAACAACTGTGGAACACAAAGCTCCCTTGACTTCACAAAGGCGGTCAAGAAGAATGAAGTAAAAAGCAAAACGTGTATCAGCAGGTTTGAGTAGCTCCACCTTGGCAAATTTACGATAGATGGCTTGTGTGTGGTGGTGATTGCATATAAACATTTGTATTTTTCTCCCCTTCTCTATGAGATCTGTAATCCATTGAAACTTGCCAATGTCTTTGAGTGCATTATTCAACGAATGCACACAACAGGGTGTCCAAAATATATGCTTGTACTTTTTTTGCACCAACATACCTGCTGCTTTACAAACAGGGGCAGCATCAGTAACAACTTGGACCACATGTGTAGCCCCCACCTCCTCAATGCCCTCACATAGCTGGGTGTGTAGAAATTCTGCACTTTTTTCTTGCCTTGAACAGTCTATTGCCTTCAAAAAATAAGGCCCTTTGCTGCATGTTACCATGATGTTAAGTAATGGACGATTTCTAGCATCTGTCCACCCATCCATCACAATACTGCATCCCTCTGTAACCCACACTCTTTTCAGTGGTGTAGTTTGTTCATCTAATCGACTTTTCTCTTTATCAAGTAAAGTAGTGCGAAGCTTTTCATATCCAGGTGGTTTATACCCTGTTGGTGCATGAAGGATAGCTTGGACCATCTCAATGTAGAAAGGGGAGCGAGAAACATTAAATGCAATTCCATTTGCATAAAAGAATCGTGCAATTGCTGCATCAACAGCATCTCGACCGATCACATCAAACAATTCTTCAATGGGATTTGAGCTGCCAATGTGTTGTCTCTTGCGGGCTACATCTGTAGTTGAGACATCTACTTCTGAATCTCCATGTTGACTTTGTACATGCCCTGTTGTTGAAGCATGAGAGCTCTTCTTAGCAACTTTCCCTTCAGCCCTTTCTTGCTCCTTTATAAGATCATATCGTTCCACCTCATTTGTACAAGGATCAACACCTACCCCAGATATGTGAAGGAAGTGAGCCTTCACTCTCGTGTAAGAACCGTTCCATTTCAAAGGGCAAAGCTTGCATGTGACCTCGGCTGATCCACTTGAACCCTTCGGCCCTCGAACACGATCAACATACTTCCACAAAGGATACAACGCTTGCTTTCCTCCACCTGACATTCTACCTGGAAATTTTTTAAAAAAATTTCAATAATTACTGTTGAACTGTTGAGAAGATATTGTATAGCAAATAAAAAAGAATTAAAGACTTAAAGTTGCTTTATATTGCTTTATATTTTAAATTTAATATCTAAAATAAATTTCACTTTAAAATTTAAATGATTATTTAAATTGTAAACATCTATTTAAAATTTTAAAAATCCATATTGATATTATGATTTAATTTTTTTAAAATTTAAGATGATCGTGTATTGTTACAAGTCAAAATACTAAATAGTAAACTACTAAAGGATAAATTAATTTAATTAAATCAATAAAATAATACTTTAACTAAGTTTTATCAATTTTAAATTATATAAAAAATTAAAAATTAAATAAATACTAAGGTTAAACAATAACATTTAAAAATTAATTTCAATAAAGTTATAAAATGTATAAATATTGAAATTTAAAAATATTTATTAATTTTATTTGGTTTAAGACTTTAAACTTTAAGTTTAGTATTTACTATAGTTACGTAGTTCCATCATATATTATTATATTAAAATATTAAACTTTGTTAAAAGTTAAAACTGAAAGTGAAAACTTTAAAACTTAAAAGTTTAAAATAAAACTCAAACAAAATTTAAAAACGTCGAAAAATAATATTGTGTTTTGTAAACGCGAGCAGAACTTTTCATCAGCAAAATAAAAAATTAAAATACCTCTGTGCGAGCGCCGAGTCTGAGGTTGTAGAAAAATGGGGTGAAGTGTTTGAACTTTGCGTGGCGTCTGAGAAAAACGCGTGGCGTTTGAGAAAAATGCGTGAAATTGTCTTTGCCTTACGTTTTTTGACTTTCTTTGACTTGCGGCTGCGTTTAACCTTGTCTTTGACCCGCGTTCAACGTTGTCTTCGACCTGCGTTCAACCTTTAACCTCATCTTTGACCTGCTCGTGGATGGAGAGTGTTTAATGCCGCATTTTGGTAATATAACGCCGCATTTTAGGTTACACTTTATTTCAACTTTCCAGCATGACAAATTGTGCCGCCTCTACCTTTTCAAAAGCTGACGTGGCGTTTTACAATTTAGGAAACGTGCCCTAGTTCGTACTCGGTACGGGATACGCGTACCAGTACCTAGTACGTGTACCAGGGGTCTGGGTACGCGTACCCGTGCAACCTTGGTAATAGTATTTAGTTTTCCTAATAATGATAATGATTTTAACAAATAATAATATTGTTTCGTCGTCTCTATTCTTGAAACAATATTATTATTCTATTCTTATTAAAATAAAATTCTGACTTATATTCAATACTATTATGAATTTCATTGCATTTTATATTTCTAATAATAATATTAAGGATTTCTCCCATTATATTATTATCATGAATAGACATATTATTTGAATTGATAATACACATATTATTTGAATAAATAAAGCATACTCACCTTATGTGAAAAGTATTTATATATTACCTTATTCTTAGGTGTATGTTGATGTTAAAGTTGTGAATGCCCATTTGGGTGGTTGCTGGCCATTTGTACTTTCAAAACTCCATCCACATGGTCGCATTGATTCAAAAAATTTATTGATTCCTTACATTTACCACAAGTCCTTTACATTTGATGTAAAATAATTTCTATCACCCACGCATGTTGGATGTTGTCATTTTCATCTGTAATGGGAATGACTTTTGAGAATTGTGATCAGTATAGCAAGAGCACCCTTCTGTGCAATAGTGGATTGCAAAAAGTGTATCCTTTGCTGGCAAACTCTACTTAGACTTCTTCGGAATTAAATCACAACTTCCTCTGTCTCAAACCATATCCTCTTTTGATTTCAATGCAATAGTTAATTCAATAGCAAGCTAGGTTCATCTACTTTTGCTTTAAATCAAACTATTAATCCATTCGAAATGATAAGCATCACACACTTGCACCAAGTTTTGACTAAAGTGTCCATTTAGAAGTCCTGAAGTCATCAATCAAAGCATCGGGACTCTCACAAAATTATTATCTTTATTCATTAGATAAGAATTTGTCTGGCAAATTTAACTCCATGTGCAAGTTAGAGACAAAAGGTACTACAACTGCTAGCAATTCTTCTAGACACTCTTCACGAGGGAGATGCCCACAACCAGAAATTGCAACTAGTTTAGAATTAGAGATCTTCAATGCTAGAAGCTGGGAAGATCGTAAGGAGACTAAAATATCTCCTGCCCCAACTGTTACCAGTACCGGTAGGCCTTGCACCACTTTCAACAAAATCGAGGCATGGCTTGTTGAGAGCATAGTTCCTATAGACAATTTGCTGACTTCTGCAATTGCTTTATCCCATCCTTCAACTCGCAATGGTGCCTTGTAAAAGTCCAAAACATCAGCTGTTAATTTTGATGCGTCATGCCAGGAATGATGATTAGCTACTTGGATTTTCTTAGTCTGAAAAGAGGATGGACTAAGTGTTGTCCCAATGATGTATGCAACAAGACTCGAGCAAAGATGGGTACAACCTCTCTAGAAATACTCACTCTAACCAGTACAACTCCCTTCACTTCTACCTTGTTTTGGACATAGTATCCACACTTAATAGCATGCATTTCCAACCATGGCTTTGATACCATGTTGAATTTTCATGGAACTGCTGCAATTGTATTAAGCACTGCCTTATTAGGCATGTGTGTTCCAAATGCAACATCCTCTTAGATTTATATATAGAGAATACGCCATGAATAGACATGTCCCTTCATAGGACATTCTATTCATTAATCAGACAATTAATATAAAATAACAAATTTAATCATATATATATATATATATATATATATATATATATATATATATATATATATATATATATATATATATATATATATATATATATATATATATATATATAAATTTTTTTTTCATATAACAATAATCTTATAAATCAAAAATAAAGAACACATATAATAGATTTATCCTATTGAAGCCATCAAACATCAACAATGTGTGGGTTCAAATAGGGTTTAAATCCAGGCAGGCTAGTTTGTTCGGTGTTTGGACAAAGCATGCAAGTTAATTCAGGCCAAACCCATGTCGAACTAGGGAAGACCTAGGCAGATGAAAGGCAAACCAAGTACTTTTCCACTGAGAAATATTCTACAATATAGAGTGGAAATAATTATTATAGAATTTGAATAAAATTTTTAACATTACAAAACAAAATTTGTTGTAGTTCAGATAATTATTACATGAAATTGAACTAGCCCCTGAGATATCTTCTAGTGAACTTTTTATGTCTAATTGTTAATAATGACCCTTGTCCAATTAATTGCAAGCTCCCTGCAGTGATAAATTATATTTTAAACAAATAAAGAATATCCTCAATAGGCGATGGGAGTTGTAGGTTACTTTTAAAACATTTTTCAAGTATGATATTAATCACAAACAAAACAAGCTTTCTATATAGTGGAAAAGTAATAAGCATTTGGGGACTCGGAAACTGAGAATGTTACTGTTGCAGCTGATTGGCATTGGCATTGTTTGCGAATCAATTAATGCCTTTGGTGAAGAAGAAGATAAAGATTTAGATAATCCATTAGATGATTGAAACTTAGTATAAAGTTCCAATTTTGGAAAGTCAAAACAATGATACTTGAACTCAATATTTATTATAATATTCTGATGTTGATATGATGCTATGATTACAAGTTCTATTATTTTTGTTGTTTTTATGGTATTATGTGACATTCTTATCTTAAATCATGCTTCTAAGTTATACACATACGTATGTACATGCATATAATTTCTACATGTTTTTGTACTTGAACTCAAACCCCATTTCAGAGTTTTGCTGTACCGACGAGTCAGTTCTTTAAACTTGAACTTGAACCTGAACCCAAATTAACAAGTTAGCTTTGTTTTGATATATAACTTCCGTGCAATGCGAGTGGGCTATGATTTGTGTACCATTTCCTTTTTATATTTATTTGCATAATCAATATTAGACAACTAGATACAATAGAAATTACACTTGATGATGCTATTGAGTGGGTGATGAAAAAACATCAATAGACTTTTAAATATCATTACCTTTTTCTGCACCTTGGATATGAATTGTTCACTCTCTCATGCATGCTGTATATAACAACATTATAAAGACAAGAAGGGCTGAACTTACACTAAAGCTGTAAATGGAAGGGTAGCAAACAAAGCTGTATTCTAGTTCAATTGAGTAGGGAAAAGCAATATGTCTAAATGAACAATTAATTAAGGTCGTGGCCTAGTAAAGCCCAACCCTTTGCAATATTTGTTTGCCAGGCACCCTAGGGGAAAATTGTTGGGGTTCAAATCAAATAGAGTCTGTTTGAAGGGTTAAGGTTTAATAATGATGGAAGGGTTTAAGGCATGAGGAAGGGTTTTGTTTAAGGCTTAAGCCAATTTTCTAAATAAGAATGAAGATATTCTTTTGAAAGCTGGTTTGTAAAAGTATAAATTAAATTAAATGGCAGCTTTATGGGTATAGGTGTGACCGTTTGCATTTATTTGTGGGATTCAATAGTTTTATGATTTGTCATGGTTTTCAAAGTATACAATGCTTGCTTATAAATGGGATTGCGCATCTTTCATTTGGTCTTCATTTCCCTTGCTCAAGTGTAAAGTGGATGCCATTGTTAAAAAGTCTTATGGACATAGTTGTCAGTTTTGTACCTATTTGCCCTGTACTAGATTCATGTACGCACCTAATACAGGTATGTTTGTAGGTACCTGCTGGGTCTGCTGGTTACATATATGCTTATCTGAATATTTTTCCACTATTGAGTGACATTTAATATTAATCTTTGGCATTTGGCACTAATCAATGATTAATGATCAAGTACCATACAATGAAATGATTTAGTTTTAGAATTATGTTTATTTCTCTTATTTTTTTGTATGTATAATTCATGTACACATATGTACCTATACATACCCAAACCCCTATAAAACAATTTCACATATCCACATTATGGATTCTCGTACCTACAACCATCCTTGAGCTCGAACCAATAACTTAACGACGATGAATACATATACAAAGCTAAGGAAGTGGTCACTTGGTTCCTTAATTTATTTTTCTCAAAATTATCTTGTAATTGAGATCTAATGTAATTTTGTATAACATGCTCATCAGTTTGGAATTTGGATTTTTGTTTTTGGTATTTTTTTTGAAATGTTTCTAATTGTTATGATTAGGGTTGGCATTTTTGCGTTGTCATCAACAAGAGCATGGGTTAATCATGCTTGCCTACGGAATTCTAGTTTGGAGTTATGGCTTAATTTACAATATTCACTTAACCAAATGGGAGTTCTTAAGAGTGAAATTAAATTGCCTTTTCTTTTTTAATCGATAAACACTTTTGACTGGAGTTGTGAATCAGTAAGGCCACAAACCAGGAGGCCTCATCCCCAAACCTAACAATCCAAAGACATGAGCACAAAAGCCTAGTAGGGACCCACACCTATAGGGGTAAAAGATTCATGTGGGTCAGATACAAAAACATCAAGCAAGACCTGTGTGGGTTTGACTTAGAGTCCATAAGCAACATCTACCAAGGAGGATTTGGTTCCACAATCAGCACATGACCTATGTGGGGTAGGCATTGGGTCCATGAGCCCTCCCAACCAGATGAGGGTCTGGACCAGTCAGCCCTTAAGCTAGCCTCACACAATCACCACCTTCAAACTCCACAAGCATCAATCACAAGTCTTCTTCATGTTCACCAAGGTGGGCTGTAATCAGTGTCAACACGAGCTTGGGGCAGGTGGGGATTTGAACCTTGGTTGCACCATTAACAATGCAACCAATTCATCACTACACCACAAGGTTACCCTAGAAATTAAATTGTCATTTGAAATGTGCATGAATTTTAACATTTGGGTTATTATTGGTAGAGTGCCAAATAAAACTTAGAGGGCATTTCAAGATGACAATAATGTAGGTTTTGTATGGTAGCATGAATGAATCACACCAAGTCTCTTGGTAATCTCCTTTTCATCCCAATGATCCTATGTTTTTTTGTTCGGCTTTGTTTTTATACACCACCCCCTTTGAATAATGTTAAAGGTGAAATAGACTATATTATGTGGAATGTTTGTGGTGTTAATGATAAGAATAGTATGGGCCAAGAGACCTTTCTCAAGGGATGGTAGGGGATGATGATAAAAAGTAGAGAATTAAAAAAATAAATTGAAGTACAGTTATCCAATATGATACATTCAATGTATATATCATATGCTCTACATACATTAGAGATGAATTGAGAATTCATGTGAGAGTAACACAATTTTATTGCTTTCACTGTCAATGTGGATATGTATTATTAGTTCATTAATTATACTTCCAGAACCATTCTTGGACCATGTTTGCAATGTCCCTTTCTTGAGAGACATTTACTGAGATACTCTTAATTTTAGAGCTGATAATCAATATTATTTACTAACAACTTATATTGGTAATATTAAGTATCAAGAAATTACTATAATATCTGAATCCATAAATAAAAATATCTAATTTATAGATCAATAAATCACAGCATCATTAATATTTGAATCCACATGTATCTTAGTATCATTAATATTTGAATCAACATGCATATTCCTCATAGCAAATCACATGAATTTGTTGGAAATGCTTCCAAACCAATGTTTTCCAAGGCTGGCTGTCATTGTAACTCATGTCTGAAAGCATGGGAGGCTGGCTGCCCATCTCACCTCTTGTCCAACCTGATGTAGAGTATGAGGGGAGGTCATCTTTTCGTCTTGTGTGAACTTTGAAGGCTGACTGTCCCTGTCTACAAGACACTCCACAATTTCAGACGTGATTTCTAAAGGAATTTGCTAGATTATTTCTAACTAAATATCGCTCGATGAAATAATAAACTTATTTTTGAATGTCTTCCATCAAATATTTTGCTGAATATTATTTATATCTTTTTCTTTTTCATCAATAAATTTTTATATCTCCATACCTGATGGCTCCCCAAATGTAGTCACTTGCAAAAAAATGGAAAAATACCTAGCCACAACCAAGGTGAATGGATAACACAATGCATGATATTAGATAAGTCAGTTTCACAAGAAAAGAGTATCTGCATAGATATCTAACCTATATTAAAAAAACATCAAAAGGTTTTTGAAGAAATCCCTCCAGGGCTACCTCCAAAAAGAGGTTTCGAACACCACATAGAATTAGAAGAAGGGGCTAAACCAATGATAACCACCCCTTACAGACACCCTTGAAAATACGAGGAAGAGATAGAAAGGACTATTAAGGAACTTCTAGATATGGGACATATCCAACCAAGCAGTAACCCCTTTGCATTTCAGTGGTATTAATAAAAAAGGATGGTACTATGAGAATGTGTATTGATTATCGTGCTTTGAATAAGAAAACAATTAAAAATAGATATCCCATTCTCGGAATTGATAAGTTAATGGATGAATTACATGATGCGTGCTATTTTTCAAAAATTGGTCTTCACTTTGGCTACCATCAAATAAGAATGAGGAAGGAAGATATACCAAAGACAACCTTGAGATGTTATTATGGACACTTTGAATTTCTCATCCTTCCTTTTGGTCTCACTAATGCTCTAGCAACTTTCCAATTATGTATCAATGACATTTTTAGACAACAATTGAGAAATCATGAGGAACGAGGAAGTGCAACAAGCCTTCAATAAACTTAAAGAGATCATGAGTTCATGTCCAATATTAGCCATCCCAAACTTTATTGAACCATTTGAATTACAATGTGATGCCTCTGGAGAGGGTATAGGAGCAGTCCTCATGCAAAGGAAAATACCGATAGCCTTTGAAAGTTGGAAGTTCACTAATTTAGAGAAAAAACTCTATCTTATATATGATAAAGAAATGTTAGCAATAATGCATGCTCTAGCTAAATTTTGACAATACTTAGTTTGTGGAAGGTTCATTGTTAAAATGAATCATAACAATTTGCGCTTCTTTTTAAACCAAAATGATCTTAATGACATGCAACAAGAGTGGGTGAGCAAGATTCAGGCCTACAACTTTGATATTGAATATGTAAAAGGAATTAATAATGGAGTCACAGATGCACTCTCTTGATGACCACATATCAATAGCATTACTAACATATCACTAGATTGGAAATGGGAGATTTTATCAGAATATGCCAAAGGTTCTCAAACAAAAGACATATTAGACAGAAACCTGCCCAACAAAGACTTCAAAGTTTGTAATTACCTTATTCTCTACAAAGGACGAGTATACCTAATCCCTAAATCAAAAATGAAGGAAAAAATTCTTAAAGAATACCATGACAACCCACTAGCAGGTCATCAACGGTACTATAAAACATAAAAACATATTCGAGAAAAATACTCTTGGAAAGGGTTAAAAAAAGATGTAAGAAGATAATGTATAGTACTGCATAACGTGCCAACGGAACAAAGTAGAATTAATGCACCCAACTGGACTATTACAACCTTTGCCAATTCCAACTCAGAAATGGGAGAGTATATCCATGGATTTCATAACAGGGTTTCCCAAGGTACATGAAAATGATAGCATTTTTGTGGTGGTGGATAGACTTACCAAATATGCTCATTTCTTCGCCATTTCTACATAATACAAAGCACATCACATAGCTGAATTATTTTTCAAAGAAATTTATAGACTCCATGGACTTTCTCAAAATATAATTACTGACAGGGATATCAAATTCCTCTGTAAATTTTGGTAAGAACTTTTTCGTCTCATAGGGACAACACTAACTTCGAGCCCCAGTTATCATCCCTAGATTGATGGATAAATCGAAGTTGTGAACAAATGGTTAGAAGGATACTTAAGGAATTATGTTACCGAACAACAGAACACCTGGATCAAATGGTTGCACTTGGGGAATATTGCTACAATACAACTTATCATATGTCTATTGGAATGAGCCCCTTTAAAGCATTATATGGTTATGATGCTACATCATTTGGAGAATTAATATCACAAGAAAGTTGAGCTCTTGGTACATAAGATTTCATCGAGCAGAGTGTCGACATTATTAAAACTCTTAAGAAAATTTACAACAAGCTTAGAATCAACAAAAATTGTATGCAGATAAAAGGCGTATCGAGAGATCCTTCACAGTTGGAGATTTGGTATTCTTACAACTACAAACATACAAGCAATCATCAATCAAGAGAAATGGGATGGAAAAACTCAAACCCCAATTTTACGGGCCTTACAAAGTTACAAGGAAGGTAGGAGAAGTAGCCTACGAGCTTGAACTCCCTAAAGATAGTAAAATTCATAATGTATTTCATGTTGCGCGACTAAAGAAGGATTTGGGTCAACACGTAACTCCATGTACAGAGCTACCTCCCTTAGATGATGAAGGACAACTTACATTAATACCAGAATGTATCCTTGAAACCTGAGAATGCAAACTAAGGAACATAACTATCACTGAGTTTTTGATTAAATGGAGAAATCTACTAGATATAGATGCCACATGGGAGAAGGAGGACGTTTTAAAATTGCTTAGGGACAAGCAAATTCGGGATAAAAGGAATGAAATGAACTTAAACCAAAATATTGTAAATGAATAAAAGATTATTTCTCATCACATAATAATAAATTTATTTATTTATTTATTTGGTTATTCAATTATAAAATCAAATTAAATAAGGATTTATTACTAATAAATTTTAGTAACAATACTCATTTATTAAAGTTATGGAATGGTAATTTAATCATGATTATTTAAAAAACATATTCTTTGTAAAAGGAAGGGACGAAGGAAATCAAGTTAGTGGACCCACTTAATAACCGACACATCCTCGACCCCTCATACCTCTGCGGCTTTTCATACCATACAAATATGCACCAATGACATTAGGCAAAGATGACAAATGAAAACAAAAGCAAGTTGGGGTTCGAGCAGCGGAAAGGGAAAGCGTTGATGCAGCAACCACATCACCACTGGGTCTGCCGCACATGAAATTCCATAGAGAGGTACAAGAGTTTTCAGAATGCAGAAAGTGATAAACTACCACATCATACCACGTGAAGGAATAGACCACCGAGGAGGCAGGATTAATAAATACGATGATAGGTATTGGATTTCAAACATAAGTTTCATTTATTATAAAAATGAAATGATATGTTCAAACTTATGATTATAAGGAATATGTATACAATGAGAGCTTATCAATTTATTTTGAATGATTTATTTGCACAAAAATATTGTGTTACTCTATGGGTTGGAACCATGATGCTACAATTACCTCAAAGCATGGAGCATGGAGATATAAAAATCTTCATTGTCCGCTATGGTCGAGAACCAATGAGAACTCATAGCATGAAGCATGGAGGTATTAAGATCTCCATTGTTCGTCATGGTTGAGTGTCAATATCGCAACATGGAGCATGTGGGATATTTAAGATCTTCATTGTCTGCCATGGTCGATAATCGACGTACCAAGATATTTTGATGTGTCAACATATGCACATGTGAGTAGCCTTGGATAGAGGATGCCCATCCAAGAAGAATCTTAAGGGGTGCGCTCCCGGGAAGACAAGGAAACAAGCCCAACTTGGAGACGTCCTTAAGATTGGGGTTAACTTAGGGGATATAAGATTAGGATTATTATTATTATGTTTTCCTAACAAGCTTTTATGCGTAGGTCGAGTTGAATCAATTAACAATTACTAAACAGGAACATTACAGACTGACCAAGGCAATAGGGGTTGACTAGAAGATAGAAGATTATAGGGAATTAGTTTAATAACTACTTGAAGAAATTGGTATCGGTGGGGAGAGTAAGCAATGTAGTGAACTAGCTTAGCTGTTTGTAGGATTAAATAAGGGTTGGGTAGGTGTTTGCAAGAGACACAATGAGTAGGTGAATTAGGAAGAGGTGTTCACATTGAGGCTCGGGGGAACACAAATGATTGTAAATGTTGAAATAGTAACTATATATGCATTGAGGAGTGGAAAGAGGATGTAAGGATTGTAGGGAAGAAAGCTAAAATAAAGAAAATTGATATTGATTTCAAAGTTGTTTTTAGCTATGGCTATTAATAAATTTAATGAATTGCTAATTGAGAGTAATGTTCTTAAATTGTTTGGAATTTTGTTTGTATGTTTGTTTGCATGTTTGAGGAGGTAGTTCTCTTGTACCAAATGATACTAGAGCAGGAGTTTCTAAGTGTGCAAATGAAGCATTGAATGTGAGGCAATCTAGCATTAGAATATTTGTAATTTTTTTGTGTACTTTTCCCTTAAAAGTACTAGAGTACACAAAACAAAACTAAAGGAAACAATTAACATAAACCTTAACAAGTAGATATATGAAAGTTATTTGAGACTAAACAAATGAATAATGATTACCAAGGGGGATGATAAAAGAAGAATTGTGGACCACTCCTTCAATGCATTCACATCAAGATACTAAAACGTGTAATGTATTTCATCAAATAAATTACATATTTTAAAAGACAATTGAATTCCAACAATGCATAAATAGATTATCAATTTGATATATGAATATTTAGTAAAAATAAAATTTGAATTTACTTATAACTATATGCATTCTTCATTGTCATGGAAATATACAAAATAAAACACTTCTGTATATGGTATAACTATATGCATTCTTCATTGTCATGGAAATATACAAAATAAAACACTTCCTTATATGGTGTAAAACAAATTAGTCTTTTTGGATAGTTCTCCATAATTTTTCGCTTTCCCAAAAATTTCCTCCCATTTACATTGCTAATGAGTTTATATTTATAGATTGTCTTTAATAATTGACTTGCAGCTACTTCATGTAACCATATATCCTCTTTTTGCAACTACTTTAGGTCACTATTTGGGATAACTACCTTGAGTAACTGTTTAGTATAACTACCCATGGGATCACTTAGAATGATTACACATTTACAAACAAGTTAGGATTTTCTTGACTTTTATAAAAATAGATCTTGAAATCTAACTTTAACTATGACAAGTGACATAGGTCACTTTTACAAAATGAGAATTTGAGAACTAGAACTTTTGGATAAAGGGAATAGTCATCATTTGAGTTGAGGTGAGCACATCATCTTCTTTCAATCACAAACAGCTTGTTGGCTGTAAAGAGACGCACCAATATAAATATGAGAAAATATGAACATCGATTCTTCCTGATTAGTACAATCTAAATATTGCAGGATCACTTGAGCCTCGCTCCTCATGATGTTAGACTTTGGTGCAAGTAGGAAAGATGTTGAGAGTGAATTTGCTTCAAGGCCCACTTTTAGTGAATTTACTTCAAAATTTCTAAATTCTTTTCCAACCAAACTATATAATCACTAGTAAATTTGGACCTATTTTTCAATGAGTATTGGTCGATATTTTGATGCTCAAAGGTCGAAAAATATTGTCACTATGATTTTGTCATAATTTTGACATAATCAAGGGCTATCAATATATTGACAGACCACTCCATCGAAAATCATCCCAATTTCTGTCATGGGGTGGCGTCAGACCACTAGTAGGAAATGCCAAAAGTTTGACAATTATAAAATTCTTATCGATGACCATTTTGGACAAAAGATTGACATTTAGTAAATTGTTATCAATGAGCTTGTCATGTCCTCGATGAGAGGCCGTGTCAAAATATCAATGACATTGAGATTTTTATCGACGAGTTTGTCATGCCATCGACGACAGGCATCATCAAAATATTGACTATTAGGCATCAAAATTTCGATGGCAGACATAGTTTAAAAATAATAATAATGACAAACTTTCAAAGAAGGACCTCTCCTGGTGCCTCTCTCTAAGGAAATTCTTATCAAAGTCCACCACAACCCCTGATTTCTTGGGCCTTCATGACAAAGCATGCTCTGGTAGCTTCTTCCAACCTGGTGCTTGTTAAGACTTGTATGACCATTCCCACAAGGAGAAGACTTTGGAAACTGTTGGAGCTGCCAACACACCCCCAATACTTTGAAGGCTTCATTCCATGAAGAGAGAGATCTAATGGAATTCATGAAGTGGGATACTGAACTGGAAGTTAAGGGTTGAATCAAGATACAATACATTTACCACATAAGCCAGCTTGGGTTGATTTTCATGGTTCGTGTCAGTGCGTTATTTTGTTTCCTGAATGTAGCTAAATACCTGGTAGTTGATAACTGAACAGTTCAATATGTTATTTTTTAATTACACTTGATATTTTAGATGTATTGGGTCAAATTAAGTTTGTAGAAGATCAACACGCCATTGGATCGATTTCATGCATCTGGTTTGAAACATTTCTATCAAACGCTAGCTAACTTGATCAATTAGGCTAAAATGTTGTTTGTAAGTGTTTGCGTTGCAAGAGTGAGATAGTTCTTGGTATGTGGGGAAGTGAAAGTGTTGCACTTGAGTAGGTTGAATCCAACACAAACTTTTTTGAGTACACAACCTTACCCTTGTTTTAGAGGAAAAGTTGCTAGGAGAGACCTAGTTGGAAAGAAGGCTAAAAGCTACAACATTGCAGTTTGTGTCTCCAAACTTTGCAAGGAGTTTTGATTGTTGGTATTTGTGATAAATCCATCATCTGAACAAGTCTAGAGTGCCCTAAGACTTGAGTCATCACTTTAGTGTTGTTGTGACTATCATGGAAGGAAAACCCTAGGAGTAAAAGAGAAACCTAGAAAAGGAAAAGTGAAAGTTTGAATTAATATTGGAGTTGCATATTTAGTGATCAATCTTCCACTCAATGGTACATTTGTGCATGTTGGAAGATTGACCAAGGTCATAGAAGTTTCTGTTGTGCGCACTCTGCATCAATCTGCCTAGCTAATACATATCATTGAATAGTTATGATGTCTCAATCATAACTGTTGGTCAAGATCTGGATCAGTCAACATTGGTCAATGCTAGGGTTTGACCAAAATCATGCATTTTTATGTTTATTAGGAGTCTTCTATGTTTTGACATGAATTTGTAGGCATTTGAAGGCATTTAGAGTGAGAAAAAATAAAAGTTGAAAAATTGACAAAAAATGTTGTCACACAACAATTTTGTTGTTGGGTAACTTTTGCAATTTTTTGGGAAGGCAAAAGTTGCTCAGCAACAAAAATTGTTTTTTTTTGGATCGGTAAACAACCGAAGCCTAGATTAATTATTGTTATTTGTTGTAATTAACTAGCTTATATATACTTCTATATATATTACGCCGAGAGTAATCGTTCTCAAGGTGCCTATTTTTATTTAATCCCAAAGTTATTTTAATCGAAGTTGGGATTAATGAAAATAAAAATAGGTGCCTCAAGAACGATTACTCTTGGCGTAATAAATATAGAGGTATATATAAGCTAGTGGCAGTCGTGGTGCAATAGGAAAAATATTTACTTTTTATTTTTTTATTTTGATAAGGTTTCTATAAAATTGTTAATTAATTTTTAATTAGAGTTGTATGAAGTTACTATAAAATTGTGCTTCAAAATATTTTTTAAAATTTAATATAAGGAGTTTAATATAGATTAAAAATATATATTTTATTTTTGGGATATTGTAATGTAAAAGGTTATAGTCATACATAGATATATGGTTAGGGACAAAGTTACCATTATAGTTAATGTTAACCTTAGGGATAGAATTAGGGTTAGGGTTGGAGTTAGGGTTAGGGTTTGAGCTATGGTTAAGGTTAGGGATAGAGTTATGATTATGGTTATTGTTAGAGTTATGGTTAAGGTTCAGATTAGAGTTATGTTTATGGTTAAGGTTAGGGTTAGAGTTATGGTCATGGTTAAGGTTAGGGTTAGAGTTATCGTTATGGTTATGATTAGGGTTAGTGTTAAGGTTATAGTAAGGCTAAGGCTAGGGTTAGGGTTAAGGTTTGAGTCAAGGTTAAGGTTAGAGTTAGGGTTGAGGTTTGAGTTAGGATCAAAATTAAGGTTAGGGTTAGGGTTAGAGTCCAATTATGGTAGAGTCAGATCCAAAGTTAGAGTTATGCTCATGGTTAAGGCTAGGGTTAGAGTTATGCTTAGAGTCCAATTATGGTAGAGTTAGAATTAGGGTTAGAGTTAGGGGTGCAGCTATGTTTATGGTTAAGGTTAGGGTTAAAGTAATGCTGATGGTTAAGGTTAGGGTTAGAGTTATCATTATGGTTATGGTTAGGGTTATAATGGGGATAGGGTTAGGGTTAGGGTTAGGGTTAGGTTTTGAGTCAAATATTTATTTAAATTTAATATAAGGAATTTAATTTTGATAAATTTTTTTTTTTTTTGGGATATTGTAATGTAAAATGTTATAGTCATACGTAGATATATGGTGAGGGACAAAGTTACCATTATAGTTAATGTTAACCTTAGGGATAGAATTAGGGTTAGGGTTAGCATTAGGGTTAGGGTTGGAGTTAGGGTTAGGGTTTGATCTATGGTTAAGGTCAAGGATAGAATTATGGTTATGGTGATCATTAGAGTTATGGTTAAGGCTCAGATTAGAGTTATGTTTATGGTTAAGGTTAGGGTTAGAGTTATGGTCATGGTTAAGGTTAGGGTTAGAGTTATGGTTATGGTTATGATTAGGGTTAGGGTCATAGTAAGGCTAGGGTTAGGATTAGAGTTAGGGTTAAGGTTTGAATCAAGGTTAAGGTTAGAGTCAGGGTTAGGGTTTGAGTTAGGATCAAAATTAAGGTTAGGGTTAGCCTGGTTAGTGTCCAATTATGGTAGAGTCAGATCTAGAGTTAGAGTTATGCTCATGGTTAAGGCTAATGTTAGAGTTATGCTTATAGTTAGGGTTAGGCATAGGATTAGAGTCCAATTATGGTAGAGTTAGAATTAGGGTTAGAGTTAGGGGTAGAGTTATGTTTATGGTTAAGGTTAGGGTTAGAGTAATGGTCATGGTTAAGGTTAGGGTTAGAGTTATCATTATGGTTATAATTAGGGTTATAGTGGGGATAGGGTTAGGGTTAGGGTTAGGGTTTGAGTCAATTTTTTTTTAAAATTTAATACAAGGAGTTTAATTTAGATATAAAAAAATATTTTATTTTTGGGATATTGTAATGTAAAATGTTATAGTCATAGGTAGATATATGGTTAGGGACAAAGTTACCATTACATTTAATGTTAACCTTAGGGATAGAATTAGGGTTAGGGTTAGCATTAGGGTTAGGTTTGAAGTTAGGGTTAGGGTTTGAGCTATGGTTAAGGTTAGGGATAGAGTTATGGTTATGGTTATTGTTAGAGTTATGGTTAAGGTTCATATTAGAGTTATGTTTATGGTTAAGGTTAGGGTTAGAGTTATGGTCATGGTTAACGTTAGGGTTAGAGTTATGATTAGGGTTAGGATTATAGTAAGGCTAGGATTAGGGTTAGGGTTAGGGTTTGAATCAAGTTTAAGGTCAGAGTTAGGGTTAGAGTTTGAGTCAGGATTAAAATTAAAGTTAGGGTTAGGGTTAGAGTCTAATTATGTTAGAGTCAGATCTAGAGTTAGAGTTATGCTCATGATTAAGGTTAGGGTTAGAGTTATGCTTATAGTTAGGGTTAGAGTTCAATTATGGTAGAGTTAGAATTAGGGTTAGAGTTAAGAGTAGAGTTATGTTTATGGTCAAGGTTAGGGTTAGAGTAATACTCATGGTTAAGGTTAGGGTTACAATTATCGATATGGTTATGGTTAGGGTTATAGTGGGGATAGGGTTAGGGTTAGGGTCAAGGTCAAGGTTAAGGTTAGAGTTATGGTTAGGGTTAAGGTTTGAGATAGAATTAAAGTTAGAGTTAGGGTTATGGTTAGAGTCCAATTATGGTAGAGTTAGATTTAGGGTTAGAATAAGGGGTAGAGTTATGTTTATGGTTAAGGTTAGTGTTAGTCTTAGGGTTAGGGTTAGAGTTAGAGTTAAGGTTAAGGTTAAGGTTATAATTAGGGTTAGGGATAGTTTAAAGGTTAGGGTTAGGGTTAGAGTTAGAGTTAGGATTAAAATTAGGGTGAGGGATAGGGTTTGAATTAGAGTTAGGATTAGATTTAGGGTTATTGTTAGGGTTAAGGTTACAATTGGAGTTAGAGTCAGGGTGAGGGCTATACTTAGGGTTAGGGTTAGAGTTAGGGTTAGGTTTAGAATTAGAGTTAGAATTAGGATTAGGGTTAGGGTTAGAATTAGGATTATAGATATAGTTATGATTAGAGTTAGAGTTAGAGTTAGGGTAAGGGTAAGAATTAGGGTGAGGGTTAGAATTAGGGTTACAAATACAGTTAGGATAAGGGTTATAAAAACATATAGGGTTAGAGTTGGAGTTAGAGTTAGGGTTAGGGTTATATTTAGCATTAGAAATAAGGTTAGGGTTAGAATTAGGGTTAGGGTTAGTGTTAGGGTTATGGTTAGCATTAGGGTTAGGGTTACAATTAGAGTTAGAGTTAAAATTAGAGGTAGTAATAGTGTTAGTGTTAGTATAAGAGTTAGAGTTAGAGTTAGATTTAGGGTTAGAATTGGGGACAAGATTAGGGTTAGGGTTAGAATTAGAGTTAGAGTCCCAGTTCAAGTTAGAGTTAAAGTTAGAGATAGAGTTGGAGTTAGGGTTAGGGTTAGAGTTACCTAGTTAGATTTAGGGTTAGGGTTATAGTTAGGCTTGGGATTAGGATTTAATTAGGGTTAGGGTTGGAGTTAGAGTTATATATATTGTTAAGGTTAGGATTAGGGGTAGGTTTAGAGTTAAAGTCAAGATTAGGGTTAATTTTAGGGTTAGGGGTACAATTAGAGTTAGAGTTAGAGGTAAAGTTAGGGTTAGAATTAGGGATAGTGTTAGAATTAGAGATAAAGTTAGAGTTAGAGTAAGAGATAGAGATAGATTTAGGGTTAGGATTAGAATGAGCATTAGAGTTAGAGTTAGAGTTAGGGTTAGAATTAGTGTTAGGGTTAGGGTTAGGGTTAGGGTTAGGGTGAGAATTAGAGTTATTGTTAGAGTTAGAGTTAGGATTAGAGTTATAGTTAGGGCTAAAATTAGGTTAGGGTTAGGGCTAGAATTGGGATTAGAGTTAGAATTAGGATTAGAGTTAGGGATATATAGGTTAGGGTTAGGGGTAGAATTAGAGCTACAGTTAGAGTTAGAGTTAGGATTAGGGTTAGGGTTAGAATTAGGGTTAGAGATTGAGTTAGAGTTAGGGTTAGGGTAAGGATAAGAATTAGTGTTAGTGCTAGAATTAAAGTTACAAATAAAGTTAGGGTTAGAATTAGGGTTAGATTTAGAGTTAGGGTTTGAGCTAGGGTTAGAGTTAGAATTAGAGTTAGAAGAAGGGTTAGAGATAGAGTTAGGGTCAGAATTAGGGTTAGGGTTAGCACAAGGGTTACAGTTAGACTTAGGGTTGGCATTAAGGTTAGGGTTATAATTAATGTTAGTGTTAGTATTAGTGTTAGTATTAGAATTAGGGCTAGAATTGAGGCTAGGGTTAGAGTTAGGGTTAGGGTTAGAATTAGAGTTAGAGTTAGGGATCAAGTTAGAGTTACAATTAAAATTGGAGATAGAGTTGGATTTAGGGTTAGATCTAGGGTTAGAGTTAGGGTTAGATTTAGGGTTAAAATTAGGGTTGGGGTTAGGATTAGAATTAGTGTTAGGGTTAGAGTTACCTATAGTGTTAGGGTTAGGATTAGCATTATATATAGTGGTAGGGTTAGGATGAGGGGTAGGGTTAAGGTTGGGTTAGGGTTAGCATTAGGGTTAGGGTTAGGGTTACAATTAGAGTTAGAGTTATAGTTATAGTTAGGGTTAGAGTTAGAGTTAGTTTTAGGGTTAGAATTAGGGTTAGGGTTAGGGTTAGAGATAGAGTTGGAGTTAGAGCTAGGGTTAGAGTTTGAATATGGGTCAAAATTAGGGTTGGGTTTAGGGTTAGAATTAGCGTTAGAGTTAGAATAACAGTTAGGATTAGGGTTATAGTAAGGCTTAGGGTCAGGGTTAGAATTAGGTATAGAGTTAGGGTTATAAAGAGTTAAGGTTAGGGTCAAGGGTAGAATTAGAGTTAGAGTTAGAGTCAGGGTTAGGGTTAGGGTTAGGGTTAGGGTTAGAGTTAGAGTTAGAGTCAGAGTCAGAGTTAGAGTTAGAATTAGAGTTAGAGTTAGGATTTGTGTTATTATTGTGGTTAAGGTTATTTGTAGGTTATTAATCATATTATAGTTGATGTTAGTGCTATTATTACAGTTTATCTTAGTGTTAGTGTAATAGTCAGGTTAAATTTTTATGTGGGTTAGTTCTATTAGAGTGCCCATGATTAGTGCTATTGTGATACAAGTTATTAATCTTTTTAATAATGTAATCCCTACCTCTCCCATCCTCTCTCTCTCTCTCTCTCTCTCTCTCTCTCTCTCTCTCTCTCTCTCTCTCTCTCTCTCTATCTCTCTCTCCCTCCCTCCTTCTCTTTCTCCCTACTCTCTAACTACACCTAGTAATATCTCCCCTTGTCTAAATACACCCTCTAATCTCTCTTTGTCTCTAGTCTCTAGATATGCCCCCTAATCCCTCTCTGTAATCTCTAGATACACCCTCTTATCTCTATCATCTTGCTCTCTAGATATACCTCCTAATCTCCCTCTCCCTCTATGCTCTCCATATACACCTCCTAATCTCTCTCTCACTCTCACTCTCTCTCCCTACTCTCTAGATACACCTCCTAATCTCTCCCCCCCCTCTCTCTCTCCCTGTTATCTAGATACAACTCCTAATCTCTCTCTCTCTCTCTCTCTCTCTCTCTCTCTCTCTCTCTCTCTCTCTCTCGATACACCCCCTAATCTATCTCTCTCTGCCTCTCTAGATACACCCCCTAATCTCTCTCTCTAGATAAACCCCCTAATCTCTCTCTCTCTCTCTCTCTCTATATATATATATATATATATATAAAATATTATTTCTAGTTTCTAGTACATATAGGGTTAGGTTAAGGTATATAATTTACTAAATGCTTAGTCCAATCATATATAGAGTAAGAGTTAGAGTTAGGATCCAAAGTTTACAATTTCATTTATATGACACTCAATGTTATGGTTAAGGTTAGTAAGTGGTTAAATGTTACACTAAAATAAGGGACATGGTTAAGGGAAGTATGAGATTTAGGTGTAGTGTTGGAGTATTTGGAGTACAACTATGTTCAAATTTAGGATATATGTTATACAAATGACTCAAATAGTGCAAACCTTTAAATTCATGAAAGGGAAATTATAAGTCCCAACACAACTATTTAGATGATGTAAAAAGTGTGAAATAATATATAAGAATCAATTTTATGGAAATTATTTCTCCATGATAATGTGAGAATATTATATATTGTTGAATTTTTAATAATGCTAATGCAATTTTTATTGCAATGATTAAGAATTGTAATCAATAAATATACTTATCATTAAGGACATCTATTTAGACTTATGATTTTCTTTCTTAATTAACATATTTAGTAGCCGCATCCATTAAAGAAATATTTTGTACAATAATAAATTTATTTTTTCTTGTTCTCTTCTTCGTGAAAGTTACATAGAACGATGGGGAAACAAAACTGCCAATACAACTAATTAGAAGTAAAATTCTAAAATTGGAGACAAGAATGAACCATATACAAAAAATAAAAATCTTTGTAATGGCGTAAATACATGTCACATTCTTCAATGATTAGGATTCTTTTGTGACCTTTGTTTGAACAATGATGATGAAAGACTTCTTTCATCATTGAGGGAAACCCATCCACTTTTGTAGATGTGTCACATATGAATTTTTATGCATCTTTCATATGCATTATTTCTATCTCCCCAACATAGTCAATTGGAAATATTGCATTCTCCACAACTTTAATTATAGCTGTGCACATCTCTTTAATTATTTGTAGGCATTTGTCAAACTCAGACTCAAAGAAATCATTTGAGGTTATTGAAGTAGTCGGGCTAGTATCAAATAATGTTTGATTCTTTGTTCGAGGCATCCATAACTCAAATAGTAACCTGCAAACTTATAAACAAACATCAACATATAGAAATTATCAAAATAAAAAAGTATTCATAATTAACACAAATTCTTTCAAATGAATAATTTTTAAAATAACATAAATAAAAATCAAAACTATTTCAAATGAAATAGTTAGATTGTAATGCTTGAAATATGGTGGCATTGTCTTCCACTTTTCAAACATTACAAACATAAACATTAATAAAAAAAATTATATATTGTGAAAAATATTTAAATAAGACACATAATTAATCTAATTAAATAATGATAAAATATAAACTAAGTATGTGATTTTTATATTTTAAATTAATCATTAAATTCAATAAAATACAAATTTTATTGATAAGGTGACCTTGCCATCCACATTAATGATAAAAATTAATTATGAAACATGAAAAACATAAATATTTTGAAACATGCAAATATAAAACTATTATGAAACATACAAATCTAAAACAAAAAAACCAAAAGCATTTTGACATATGAAAATCTAAAACTAATATGAAACATGCAAATATTATTCTAAATTGAAACATGCACATTAAAAATGTGCAAATGAAATGTATTATAAAATATCTAAACCAAATAGATTTTGATTCAATTTGAATTCTAAATCTAAATCAACCATGCAAGGCTAAACTATAACTAATTTTGAAATTAAATCTACATTTAAATCTAAATACATAACTAAATCTAAATCTAAATGCAAAACTAAATTAAAAATAGAAATCTCACATGCAAAAAATTATTCCAAAACTTTAATCTACTCCTCTTCAAAAACTCTAATCCACTCCAATAATCTCCACCTCTTCCTCCTTGTAAAAACACAAAATGAATATGAAATGTGGAGCATTTGTTTTATAACCTATGAGAGACTCCTCATATCCCCCAATAGATGTCTTTTGACATTCCACGAATTTGTTTCAAATTTCCCCACTCCCCACCAAAAATAAGCATGAATGTGCATGCAAAAATAAAATATTTTATATTTAAAAATTTAATGAAATTATTTCAGCGCTTTTTTTTGGCCTTATTTTTTCGGGTCCTATTTTTGGCCCCTTTTGTTAGGTCCTATTATTTCAGCATCCATTTGGCTTCATATGATTTTGGCCAGCTATTATTTGGAGATTTTTTCTATATTTTAAAATCTAATAATGATAAAATATATACTAAATATATAATTCATGTACTTTAAATAAATTATTAACTTTAATAAAATATAAATTGTATTGATATGGTGACATTGTCATCCACATAAATGACAAAATTATACTTTGAAACATGCAAATGTAAAACTATTATAAAACATTCAAATCTAAAACATGCAAACTAAAACTATTTTGAAATATGCAAATCTAAAACTAATATGAAACATGCAAATCTAAAACTAATTTGAAACATGCATTTTTAAAATATGCAAATTAAAAGTATTATAAAATATATAGCTCAAAAGATTTCGAATGCAAATCTAAATCTAAATAAAAAATGTAAGACTAAACTATTAAATGTAAGCATAAACAATTTTGAATATAGTTCTAGAAATCTAAATAGAACTAATTGAAATTGAAATCTAAATCAAAGTAGAATATTATAACTAATTTTGAATCTGAATCTACATTTACATCTAAATCTAAATAGAAAATAGAAATCTCACCAGCAAAAAAATTACTCCAAAACTTCAATCTATTCCTGTTCAAAAACTTCAATCTAATCCTCCAATAATCTCCACCTCTTCCTTCCTGCAAAAACATAAAATGAAAATGAAATGAGGAGCCTTTGTTTTATAGCTTGTGAGAGACTCCTCATCTCCCCCAACAGACGTCTCTTCACATTCCACAAATTTATTTCAAATTCCCCCACTCCCCACAAAAAAAAAAACATGAATCTGCATGCAATATTATATTTAACAAAAAAAAAATGATATTGAAATTTTTTTGCCCCTATTTTTTCGGGCCATAATTTTTCGGGCCTATTATTTCGGCCTCCATTTGGCATCCTATTATTTTGGGAGTATTTTTATTTTATGATTTAATAATTTAATATTTAATTTAGAAGTTTATAACTCTTGCCTTTTCTTTTTTATTGACAAAGAATCTTGGCATATTCTCGTGCTGGGCATTTGTGCTGCCATTGTATAGAACGCCTCTCGGTGTAATTATTTTTATGTGTTAAGTGAATTTGAACCCAAGACCCCCCACATGAGAGGCTCACAAGTTACCATTGTGTTGTAGGCTCTTGCCTAGCAACACAAATTATTGCATGACAACCTTTTTTTGTCAATTTTGTAGCTTTTATTGATTCTCACTCTAAATGCCTTCAAATGCCTACAAATGCATGTCAAAACATAGACGACTCTTAATAAACATAAAAATACATCAATTTGGTCAAGAAACATCTTTTTGTTTACTTTTTCAAAAAGTGTTCAATGGAAAATTAGACTCAGAATTAGACTCAAGCACTTGATTAGACTCAATTACTAATCATATTTAATTTGAATTAAATGCTACTTGAGAAGGATTAGGATGAATAAACATCTTCTTGAAATAACATATGCTGGCAACTTCTTCCAACTTGGTCCTTGTTAGTAAGAAAATATCTAGTCACCTTGTGATTTTTTAAAAATCTTGCACATATTGTAAGCTAATTTCTTTTTACCAAAGAATATTAAGATTGCTATGAAAGAGTAAGTGAAACAAACATTTTGAAAACAACCCATCACTCACCACACATTGTTCGATATATTGATTAAAGACAGGATTACATGCAATGATGGTGCTTTCAACATTTTTGTGGGGAGAGTGATCGATCCCTGCCATTTTACAAAAGTGACCTAAAGTAACCATGTCCATTAGAGCCATTTGAATGAAGTTTGAATAAAAAACATGCCAAAATGTTCAAGGTTACCAATATGGGCAAATAGGCCTAACAAGGCCTAATAGATGGGTTCAAGGATAACTTTAGAGTTTAGTTGATGTTTGAGTCTAAAGGAGTAATAAGAGGCTATTTCATGAAATAGAATATGAAATACGTGTTGAAGTTACAAAAATGGTGTAAGTTGTCAAATTCACAACATAAGGGATTAAGAAACAAAATCAGTCTATTATGTTTATAGGGTAGTTATAAAGGTGGAGGTTGGTTTCAATAGATTGTATTGGTCTATAAAAGATGTCAAAGCCTAATGATAAGTGTAATATCAATCAAAACGAGAAGGTAAATGTAATTTCAAAATGTAAAATTACACTTATATCTCTATTCGTAAAATTCAAATCTGATTCCATAACATATTCATTGGACTTCATAAGGAAGCACAATCCAGATGATTTATCTTATAAAAATCATCTCCAAATCTTAGAAGAATACTTTCATTGTTGTAAGCTGAAATATATGAATGGAACCATCCTTGGGAAAAACCTGCAAATAAAAAATGTCTCACGCAAGAAGACCCTCCATAAATCATATATTTCATTCCTAAATTTCTGCATTTAAGTCACTAAGGGATTTTATTCTAGAGGAAATTACACTTATCATTAGCATTTAAAGCATATTTATATGTTTTGACTGATATAACAATGCATTCAAGGGATCGTTGAGTAATGGAAAGAAGAAAAGAGAGCAAGAAAAGAAGAGGAAAAATTGTGTGAGGAAAGGAGTTAGAGCTATACTATTGAGAAAGAGATAGATAATGAGGTTTGATGCCATGGAGAGGAAGATGGGGTTGAAGCAGGAAAAGGATGAACAACTTGAAAATGAGCTGGTTCAAGATGTTTAAGTAGTGATGGATGGTGAAGAAGATGAAGAACCTAGTGTTGAAGAGGTTCAAGGTGTTGAAGAAAACATGGAAGACAAAGGTGCTAGTAAGGACAAGGAAGCAAGTCCTACGGGGCTTGAGTATGATGAGTTAGTGGTGTTTGGGATAATGACTAGTCCTTTGAGTGAGGAGAAGGGTATGGAGGCTAATGATGTAACCTTGATGGTGAATGAAGAGTTACAATGCCAAAATGAATGATATGAGGTAAGTGACAATTTGGTAGAAAAAATGATCTAAGTGAAAAGGATGCATTAATGGCATTGGTGATGGGTCATGAGAAGATCGTGGAGGTTGTTTATGCTCCAAGAATGAAGATTGTATATGTTGTTGTTACCAAGATAAAAGAGTGTCTTTGGGTGGCATACTTGGTGAGTTTACAAATGTATGCATCTGGGATGATGAAAATGAAGATATCTGACTAGATGAAGAGCAGTGAGTAGGATGGAGTGTTCACAATGCCAAGGAAGTATCTTAGACACATCTACATCAGCATGGAAGAAATGATAGTCAATTAAACACGTCTACATCAACATGGAAGAAACGATAGTCTCCTATTATTCCATGAAGTTTAATTAGATGAACCCTCACATCGGATGAAAATGACTTTTAAGTTATTTTGAGTCCTTGTGTAGAAAAGACATTATCATACTATCTTGACCATGATAGTAATAGTCATAGTAATATATTGAATCATTAAAGGTTAGATTTGCATGGTTGTGAACAAAACATTGTGATTGACCTTGAAGTGCATTGAGGTTATTTATTTGGTTTGAAGTGTGCGTTGGGAAGGTTTGGATCCTTTCATGTGTTACTATTATGCCACATTCATAGTATGACATTCAAATCAAATTGTGATGGAAATGATGAAGCTTCCATTGGGAGTTTGTTCATAAAGCCTTTGTAATAAAAAAATGAGTTTGATCCATTTGATCCTATTTAGAAGGTATTATGATGATTTAGTGAAGGTTTATCCAAGTGTCAAGTTGGTAAGGCATTTGGGAAGAATTTATGGGACCATAAATTGTTGTTTAGTTTTGATATGCTTAGTTTGAGCTTCACTTGGTTTCGAGAATCCTTTCATATTCTCTACTTAACAAGGCCAACCACGTGAAGGTGGAAGCTCATTTGGCCTCTCCTCCTATAATCACTCTAAATTCCCCATTAAAAACTAAGTAAATATTTCATTCATTCATTTTAGAAGTACATCATTGAATCATTATAATCACATAACATTCATTAATACGATATACAATTAATTAATACGTATAAACATTCATCAATAATTTGTGAACACATCAATCATTATATTCACATAACATTTGTTAACATGACATATAATTCATCAATACGTATAAACATTCATCAATAATTTTTGAATACATCAATCATTATAATCACATAACAATATTCAATAACATGACATAAAATTCATTAATCAGCAACATTCATAAAAATTCATCAACACATTCATCATCAAACAAGGTTTTTAACATTCATCTCTTCTTTTGTTGGAGATAAAGGCTAATAGGCACATCGTGATTATCTTCAGCATTCTCCCCTGGCTCTTATGTTTATGATCTTATGACATGAGACTTCCTCTTTTTTTTCAAGGACAAGGTTGATGCACCCTTGCAATAAGAAATAAATGGGTTTAATTCTAAATATTTATTAAAATGTTATAAGTATTTCATTAATATTTTAAATGTTATAATATGATCATTGGGACATGCATGCATTTTTTGATACTCCATTCCAATATCTTTCATAATGGTTAATAATTCTCGGTAAGAGCAAGGTAGAATGTTTGATGGTAGTAACAAACACTCACCTATCAACCTATGGAAAATGTTTTGTTAATATAAAGAACATTAATGGTACGCTAACATAGAAGATGAAAAAAATACACTATACCTTAGCATACATGAGATTGCTACATTGGATATACCATTCATAACCTTGAAGTTTACCAACAACTATAAAGTGAAGAGAAGCGTTGTTTGGGAGCCTTGGTACATGGGCTCGTATGCCTTTTCAATTACAAGTATATCAAGGTTCTCTTCATCATCATCATTAGATGCATGACTATCATCGTCTTCATCATCTTCATCAGTTGTGCTAGTGACATCTTCTTCAATCTTGTTCTCTGACACATTCAGCTACACCAATACCAACATCTTCAATTGTGTTCTCTACCTTAGGATCATCTTCTTCCATGGGAGCATTACCTTTTGCTTTGATATGCACATCTCCATGTTCCACCAATTTTATATCCACATTCACCAAAGGATGAAAACCCTTTCCTCCTTCAATGTGATCATGTTGGCTACAATGTCTTTGAGATGTTGTGATTAGAATTCTTTGATTCTTGAAGCCCTTGTATTTTTTGCAAGGACAATAACATTTTCCATCACCTTTTCTTTTGAACTAAGACCACAATCTAGCGATTGTCACCTTATTTTGTTCTAGGTTCATATTGTTTGGCATGGATTTTCTTCACAAGAAAATATTCAGGCTATAAAATTATATCAAATATAAAAATACAAGCATTAGTAGTATCTTGCACATAATCGATAATAATAAATAATTAAATATTACTATCTCTTCAATAAGGGTGGCATCTAAACAAATCAAATGAATTATACAATATAAAAATAAATAAATAAATAAATAAATAAATATATATATATATACATATATAATAATAATAATAATAATAATGAGAAAAGATGGTGCCTAAAAAGCTATGATAATTCATACATTCCCATTATATATCAATAAAATTACATGATCACTTTTGATCACTGGGCAAAACCAACAAGAATCTATGTTAATGGTGATTCATACATTCCCCATGCTATTGAGCTATCCAAAAGAGTTACAAAAATCACAAGAAGTTTTCATGAATGCAATGAAAGATCCATTTGAATTAGTTTGAAGTAATAGAGAGAGAGAGAGAGAGAAGGAAAGGAAAGGAGAAAGGGAGGATTACTATATCCCCAAACAACTATGCTTGTATCCCAAAGCTTAAATTGCAAGCCCACAATTTTTCTTTATCTGCCCTTTTTGTTGTTTTAATTTTGGCAAGCACTATTCTTCAACATTATCCCCAAGAGTTTTATTGTCTTTGATTCATTGATTAAACCCACCCTAAATTTTACCTAGATTCTCTTTGCCTTGGATTTTCTCTGTTTTTTAAATCAGACCTATCTTGTTCATTTTTAGATTTTCAATGCATATTATATACAAGTCACGAGATGTGTAGGTGAGAGGAAGTAGAATTAGAATTCATGTCTGCCAATGTGGATATTCATTTTGATCATATGAGAGCTACTACTTCTTGCTCTTTAGTGACACTGAATTCTACCTATACTTCTGTTAGTTTTGGTTGCCCTTCTGGGTGGTCTTTCAATGAGGCAGGATATAATAGTGCTAGAAGCAACATAAGCTATGAAATCAATTCTATATCTATTTACAATCCTCGATAATATCATAATGGTTTTAGGAATCCACAATAAGAGAAAATTTTGATCAATGAGGAGATACAAATGAATACACATGATCAACTATTTTGGCCCTTATAACTTGATTGAAGGATTACAATGTCTCACAAATAGCAACAATGCTTCTTGTTTAGAGCTCAATGTGGTTACTTTTATATTTGTAAGTGCTAAAACCACTTCTATGCTTCCCTTTAATTCGATTTATTCACTCATTTAACTTTTTATTATTTGAATGATAAATCAGAGTTTGATTCAAAATATTAACACAAAAATTCCAATAGAATTGAAACATTGATGCAAAAGTTTTCTCCTTCTCTATCCCTTTACCATCCCAATTATGGAGTCTGATTTTAGATATTGGTAAAAGCAAATTATTCTGGCCTCTAGCACCCTATTATTGGACAAAGTCTGATTTAAAAAATCAACATAAAATCTTTCTTCTTCTCCACCTCTCTGTTATTCTAATAATAGCATGTGATTTGAAATGTCAATGCAAAATCTTTCTTCTCCCTTAACTCTACATTATTTTGATGATAGAATGTGATTAAAAATGTTAATGTTATAACTTTCTTCATCGCTAGCTCTCTATTAGGTTAATGACATAATTGTAATTTGAAATGTTGATGCAAAAAATTTCTTCTATCATAATTATGTATTATCTTGATAATAGAATCTAAGACAATGAATTACAAATGATTTAATTTTCTCTTGTTTATATTGTTAATGGTAAGAAAGTTATTCCTCCCTATTTATACATAGTTTCTTAGAAATGAATTTTGTTTTTGATGTAGGAAAATTTGATACTATGATGAGGGGGCAATAATAATGTGGGGATCTTGAGCAAATACCAATTTTGTATATAATTTAGAAATGTCATCTTCTCTTCTTTCAGTTGTGCTGAAGACCAAGCTTAGAGGAATTTATGTGGCTTCACTAATGCAAGATCGATCATTTTCTCTTTGACATAGGCAAGTCCAACCTAGGAATTGTTACAAGCTAGTGTTGTCGTTGCACCAAAAGATTAACCTATCAATACCCGATACAACCACTAGACTTATAGAACACAGGAGGCAGTTAAGCCATGTCACAAATCCCAAAGGGGAACATTTGTAGTTAGTCCAACAATCTCCCCCTTAGCATTACATGAGGAGTTTCAAATCTGAGACCAAGCTCTGATACCACTTGTTACAAGCTAGAGTTGTCATTGCACCAAAAGATCAACCTATCAATACCCAATACAACCACTAGTCTTATAGAACACAGGAGGCAGTTAATCCATGGCACAAATCTCAAAGGGGAATGTTGGCAGTTAGTCCAACAAGATTTTTTTTGGTTTTAATACTACATGGTTGATGAGAGTCTGTCTCGAGCTCGACCATCTAGCCTTCATAATCAATGATGCAATATGTGAAGGTGAGCACTGGTTGTGAAGGTGTTTTGCAATCAATGTTGTGATATATGGAGGAAAACTGTAATGGTGTTTTAATGTAAATTCTTAGCAATGAGAAGTGACTATTGTATTTCTCTTTATTAACAAACATTAGACTATATGGCAGGATATAATTACTAAATTCTGCTAAGAAACTAATTATTTATTGTCAAAAAATGTAATCTATTAAAATAAATTTCATTAATCTTGACAAAAAAAATCATATAGAACTCATCATCAAACTGCATATCATAATTCAAAGTAACATTGAAATTAATTAGATTTGGTGCTTGAAAAGCTACAATATTTATTATGTTCTGGATCAGATATTATGTCCTCGAAGCCCAAATATATTATTTTTCTTATAAATTTTTTCTAAGCATGGTGAGGGCTAAAGGTGAATGAATGAAGTTCCTTTTTCAACATTTGATGTTAATGATGCATTAGATTAGGTTTCTTTTAGTGGGAAGATACTTACTTAGTCTAGGAATGCTTCATTCTACCATTTTACTAGATTAGTTGTACCCTCCCCATTCCAATGAGTCAATAGTCTAAAAGAGTTGGCTAAAGCCCTAGTTTTTGGAGTGCAAGTATTTATTCCTGCAATGTTACCATGGGGTTTGTTTATAATATTTCCCAAGGGTTGTGGATTTGGGTTGTCACCATGGAGATCGAGGGTTAGGATACTTCCCAATGGAATTTTGTTTGGCTAGATACAAAGTGGGGGAGTGAGTTTGGTGCAAGAATTGCCCACATCCCTTCAATTTTATGGGGAATGGTTGAATCGAGGGGGATCCAAGGGGTTTGGGGATTCCTCCTCTATTCTTTAGCCTTTGTGTGATGCTCCTTATGTGGCATCCTTGGGGGATTGTGATCTCTATGATAGAGATGATGACGAATCCAGTGCCTTGTAGTTTTGAATATGCCTTTTGTTTGCCTTTTAAAGATTATTCTATACCACGATTGATTGTTTGAGATCTGCGTAGTAGAAGGTCTAGGGGATAATATGGTGATCTCCATCTACCATATGTAGTTGAAGGAGAAAAATGATTAGGTTGGAGGGATACGACACAAATGGTCACAAGGAAAATTTGAGAGACCATGATAAGTTGTAATGTCCACGAATCGAGTTCATTCAAACATAAGAATACTTATTCTATGCATTGGTTCTATCAAAAAATTTATTAACACAATCAAACAAGAATTACCTTCAACAACATTGATCAAAAGTGGTTCCCCTTCAACCGTCCCATGTGCTCGCAATTTCCTACATCAAAATAAAATGAAGTTTCACTTTTCTTTTTTTTCTTTATATCTCGACAACATCAAAATTTTGATGAAAGTATGTAAGTGTCGTTGAAATTTTGATAAAAAATTTAAGTCACATTGAACTTTTGAAAAACGTTTCAAGTATCGTTGAAATTTTGACATTTTTGGGATCATATTAAAAAAAATGAATTTGACAAGCCAACTTGGCCTATCATAAAAATTTAGCTAAAAAATGGGATCCAAATGCACTAGTGAATGCATTCCGAAACAATTGTGATTCTCACTAATAAGACGTCCAATTGTTACATCCTGAACATTTTGAGAAAGCCTTGTATTCTTTTGAAAGATGTCCATAATTTTTTCCAAAATTTGTGTCCAATTGTTTCAAACTCTAAAGCAAACTATTCTAAAAATTAGCAAGCAATATAAAGCATTGATACTCAATCTAGAAAATAATCTCGTGAGAAATCAACGAACAAACCACATAGATCTAAATTCATAATAAAATCTAAATCTAATAAAATTTAATTAGAACAAAGTACAATGGCAATATCTAAACTAATACAAACAATGCCAAGTATGCAATTAATTGACATTGTAGTATAGTAAATAAACACATGTCTAATCTAATATAAAACCACTAGACATCTTCAGAAGTGGATCTCGCCTCCTCAGTATTCCTGGAGAAATTGAAAAATCTTTCTAAACTGCTTCGATGAGAAGAATGTTTTTTCATTCATCTAAGAATATTATAAAATACACAATATTTTTCTACAAGAAATCAAACTACAAAAGCTTGTGTGTCTAGTATATGCTCCTTCTTTAGCTTACATAATGTGCCATATGTGTGTAGTCTATACCAATTGCATGAAAGAATACAATACTTATTTGAATCAGGGCCAAAAAACTAATAATCTAAATAATTATTGACCACACATTAATCACATTTCTATTACAAAAATAGCTAAGGAATATTAAAGAACATATTAAACACATCTTCAATGTAGATTATCATCTACTATATGATTGTTGTACATGGAACCTAAGTTGTTATCCTCAAATTGTTAATTATTTTGTTAAAACAATGAGCAAAGATAGGTAGTATTAAGATTGTTGATTTTCTTTTTAATAACTTGCAATATCCACTTATGGGTTCTTGTGTTTATTTAATCTTAGTATAACTATGGAACCTAACATCAATTTAGCTTAAGTTATTGGTCAAAAGGTAAAATATAGAAGTTCTTGGCCAAGCTCAATATGTTACATAAATGCAATCATATAGTAGTAGATCATGGAAATGAATATGAAGGCTGATTTTCATCATCTCCCCAACTTGGCACATTGCACTTCCTTGCCCAATCATTATGATAATCTTTGGTTTATTCTAGTAGCCTTTATATTTATGATGCTAGCCTCTACCTTATAGCTTTTTATCCTTTTCCTTATAGCTCATGCATAATCATAACACCCTTTATTTTCTTAGCTTCTCATCAGAGGCTTTAGTTCTTTCTTTTTTCTTTTTCTTTTTCAATTTTGATACCTTTAACATACTATTTTTTTCCCTCTTTTTTTGATTTGTTGAAATACTACCCATAGCATTACATATTTGAAATGCTATACATTGGGTATTATATACATTTTTAAAATCTTGATAGCCATAAGCTATTTGAAATAGGAAAATGATAATTCATATGAAATATATTAAGGATTAAGTGAAACAAAAGGTGAAATATCTATAATTACTTTACCAATACATGTCCATGTTTTCCAAGTTTGGTAGTGAAGAGATCTCAACCACAGTGAAGTGCGAGCAAGGAAACAAATTCAAAAAAAAAAAATCATCTGGTGGTAGCATTATAGATCACACAAAAGGAGTTGAATCCACTATCCTTAAAAAAATGATTGAATGTATAACATAGACTATATATGATTAAAGTCATGGTGAATTTACCAAGATGGAACATAACTACATAATTGAGCAACAAGAGATGCGACAAATACTCAAAGAGAGAAACATCTAATTTTTCCTAAAAAATGATTAGCGCACATGAAGAGCACCAATTATTGCATTTTTTTTCCTTCTCTTTTTTCCCATTTTTTCCTTTTCAAATTTTTATAACAACAATAAATCATTGGTATCCAAGTTTTCAATTGGTCATCGCCTAGAGGTGCCAAAATATCAGTTTTCATCTCTAAGATTATTTTGCAGTCAATATCTCTCATAATCTAGTTTATAGATACTAAATGACCAACAAAAATTGAGGGTTTTCATTTTTTGATCTTTTGTTGTTTTTCCCTCCCCTTTTTTTCTTTTATGAACAATCGCTATAATGACCAAAGAAATGGAAACTCCCATATGGATGTTTAAGTGATACCATCCAAATCTAGGAGTCCCCTTGGAGTACTTCAATGAAAATTCATTGCTAAAACTAAAACATGATGCAAAACTTGAAATGGTGACCAAATTAAAGAAATATACCTCATCAATATTGACCATGTATCATTGTAGAACAACTCCTACCATATCTAATATTGATTATAGAATTGTAGATGTGTGTCCAACCACCTAGCCAAAAGATTTACTTACAATAGAAGAAATCCTCCAAATATAAGGCAATGTAGTGAAAGACCAATGTAATCCTCCAATTTTCCCATACAACTTTAGATAGGTAGAAGAATCAATTCATGATGAGAACATACTCAAATTATTTAAATCCTCCACATGTCTACATGTTGTCTCTGTCTGTGATGAAGATTTGGCCAAGGATATGGTATTGCAAGATTCATGGATCTCATAAATCAAGTTACATATTGCCTCTTATCAAAATCAGTTTATAAGAGAACTAGTGTCCATGGAAACAAATGTCTCAATAATCTTCTTGTGATTTCCAAGACTGAAACACAAAGGAATCATGATTTAATCCTCCCAATAAGGCCAACAAAGTTTGTCTTGTGATACTTTAGGTAAATATGCAACCATCAATTGGAATTTATGTGAGAGTATTAGATAACCAACATAAGAGACTTGTAACCACATTCTCTAGATCAAGGAGATCAAGTATAGTAATTTGATATCATTTATTTAACAAGTCCACCATGGCATATGACATATTTAATAGAAAATGAATAGTATAATTATTTATATGAATAAATACTTGATAAAAATAGATAAACGATGAATCCCCACATAGACAAAAGAGAAATGCTAACTAAAACGAGAATGATACCTTTATTTGGTCCAAACTTCATATGTGCGGTTTTGTTATAAACAACAATGAAATGGAGAAATTAAAAGTTAACCAAAAATTTCTAAACTTCATGAGATACCTCCTTGAGGGTATGAAGATGTTCCAAGAAATACAATGATATGATAACACCTTGAGACTTTGAAGTTAATGGGCATCTTAAGATAATGCAAAGATTCAAGAAAAAATGAATGGTATATTTTGAAATCTTGATTATTGTCAATAAACAATCATTAGTTTGTAGCATGTGTAATATGGTCATTAATGCACCAGAATCCATATAATTGAGCTTAATCAATTATCAGTGGTCCCAAAACAACAAGTATGCTAAGAATACATGTTTTAACCGTAGACCTCCAAAGATCTATATGTTTGAGTAGAAAAGTAAAAAAAAAAGATAAATCTTGTAGGACATGATGATACATTTGTTGAATGAATATTCCATATTGACTAAAATTACTTAGTGTGTGGTTAATGTCAACACACATATTTATGAGTTCAATGATTAAATTGACTTAAATTGAGGTATGACCTCATAAGTGGGCATTCCTTCTAAAGATTGTGATTCACTAGGTAAAAAAGAAGAATAAAATTGATTATATTTCATTAGATTATATTGTTATTTTAAATCAATCAAAAAAAAATTCTATCCCTTATGTGCATCAATATATTCCAATGTTGGTTTACTAATTTCAAGAACATCATAAGACGATAAAGGGATTCTTGAAATTTTAGTGCTATATGTAGTTTCAACCACCTTATTATGAGGTGCATTATGAGGCATTATAGTTGTCATTGGTGGAAATGTTGGAGTGGATGATTGGCAATGTGTATGGGACAATGAAAATGGTAATAATTGATATAGAGTAGGATGGACATAATAGAGATGGTAGTGATGGATATAATTTTTTTTGTGGCACCCATTCTTTCATTCACCATATAGACTAGGTGAAGAAGTATGTTTTGAAGAAACATGTGATGATACATGTTAACATCATAATGCATACCTTGATCTCCATGTTTTTTTGTTTGAATCATTTACCAGTTACAAAGAATACTTATTCACTTGCACCCTTATCATGGTGAGGCTCACAAATAGCTTGCATCTAATCTATCATGTTCTCTTGGTTTTTGGAGCATATGCGTTTGTTGTCCTTTTTGTAACAAATGGAACAACAAATCATTAAAATTGTTATTCTTAAAATTCCATTGTCCTAATTTTTTTTTAATTATTTGTTCACACAGAAATACCATTTGTACATATATGTTGTTGGAATTTACAAATGGGAAGATTTACTTCTGAGCAGGTGGGGGCGGGGGGGCCCGGGGGGGGGTTGGTGGTGGGTGAATTAGAAGTAACTAACTTCAACCTTTAAAACTTTTAATTGAGATCATTCACATACATCTACCATATGTATTTAACATAAAAATAAAGACATGCATGAAAATAGATAATATAAGATTTTGGTCACCCAGAAACCCTCCAAAATGAGAAGGTAAAATTGGGGTGTGGATGACACCCAAAAATTATCATTGCAACAATATGTAATTGTTTAAGGTTACAAAATTTAACCTCTTCCAATGGTCTGGCCTATGAAAGGCCTGCCCTGTTAAAGGCTTTACACTCTGTTAAAAGTTACCTAGTTAAAGGATTTACAAACACTCACTTGGAATGTTACCCTATTTAAAGGATTTATCACCTTGTTAAAGGTTTACAACATGGCTATTAAACCAACCTATCATCATAGGATTTTCATTCCTAATACAATGGCTAGAAAGAATTAGAATCTGATGACCTGATGACTTACAATCTTTGATTGCTGATTCCATAACCTTGTTTTGCTCAATCTGATCTTATCCTTCCTTGATTTGATATGTCTCTGCTCGAAGTGCTAATGCTCTATTCTAACCAACTAAATTATGTAATGTTTCTTTTCCTTCTAAGTCCTTATACCTCTCTGAACTTTGCTAGCATTCTCCTATACACTCTCACAAATATAAAAATTATGGGGCATTTTCCTCCTTTTAAAGGCTTCAAAGACTTAGGGTTAGGTATGAATCTACAATCAATATTCATCCTTCTTTTCTTGCTCAAATCTTTACACTTTTGTTATTGGTTGCATGCCATCTCCATTTTTCTTATTGGCTGCATACTGATTACATAGAGAAAGTAAAAGATTTGATCTTATCTTTAAGATCCTTCGAGATTCATCTTAAGTCAACTCAAAAATAGTTTACATCTGAGTTTGTGAAGGCACAAACTCATATGCTGATTCTGTGTTACTTGACACTTACTAATTGTTGATTTTTGGCACATATAAGAATTCTGTCTCACCTGGCTCCTATAATAACTCTGTCTTGCTCGACATCTATATTTTTCTTGACACCTATAGTGACTCAGCACTTGAAACTTTCTTGGCACTTGTTGAATCTTTGGCTCATCACATATTGTAGCTCGACATCTGTATTATACTCAACATCATTTTAGAAATTGGTTAAGTGTGTTGAAATTCAATTGTCAAAACCAATTTGAGACCAACAATCTCCCCCTTTGGCATGAGTGGCAAAAACACTTAACTAGGCATTATGAATCTGATCTCTAAAAAATTTGTAACTCCTCCTGAGCTAATGTGTCATTTCTATGTCCAAAATTCCTTATGTTGGATTTGTCTCATGCTGATGTTTTTGATTCCTTTCCATGTCTGCTCTGTTTCTGTTTGCTCTATTTTTTCTTCCTTTTGTTTCTATTCCCCCTTTCACACATCTTGCTTGTAGTTTTGTATCCTTTTTGTTGTCTCCTTATTTCTCCTCAAAAATTCAAAATTTTATTGACTCCCCCTTTGAGTATCTCTAACCCTTTGGGTATATCTCCTTCAATTCATTATATCTCCCATTCTTTATTTCTCCCCCTTTTTGACACTGATGTCAAAGGGTCCTAAGAATGAATGGAATACTTAGCCAAAAATGTTTTATTTACCTCCATTGTTATCTTCAGAGAAGTATCCCAGTTGTCCAATGCTATTTCCAATGCTTTGAGCTGGATGGCTATCTTTGCTGTAAGGGGTACTAGGCCTTCTAATGTAGAAATATTTGGATCTTTCTTCAAAACATTCTCTGCATAGGCCATCTCTTTATGCAATACTTTCATGTGTGAGGTGATGGTAGATTGTATTTGTATCAATTTGGCCTTAATATTAGCCTCTTCTACTGTTAATATAGCTAACTCTTTTTGAGTGTGAAGCATTGTGGAAAAATGCTTCTCAATTTGAGCTGGATCCTTGGGTAGTTATGTGCTAGATATCTTAAGATTCCTCTCCAAGCTTAATATTCTCTAGCTAGTCTCTTGTGTGAAATATGAAGAGTCTGTTAGGATAAACCACAAACATAAATAAAAACTACATGCAAATATAACCAATAATAGAAAATAATAGATCACATAGAAATGAATACAAGGCACCAAGATTTAATGTGATTCACCCAATCCTTGGGCTACGTCCACCAAACTGCAAGTCTAATATTATTACAATCCAGTCATTACAACCTGATTACAATCCGTAATCCCTTACAGCTCAATACCACCGCAAGAAGCAATTTCACATCACAACATAATGAAAATACCTAACCATAATCTGCCTCTGTAGTGGATAGAGCATTAATCTTTTGTAACCTAGAAACCCATCTCACGGCTGCCCCACCAACAGTAAAGACATAACTTGTAGCGCTCCGCCTGGTATCGATATCCCCTACCAAATCTGAGTCAACATAGCCTTGTAAATTAGTAGTAGAGCCCCCAAAGTGTAAACACTTATTGGATGTTCCTCTCAAATATCTAAGAATCCACTTGACAACATTCCAATGCTCAAATCCTGGATGACCCATATACCTGCTAACAACTCCCACTGCATGTGCAATATCTGGCCTAGTACATACCATAGCATACATTAAGCTTCCTATAGCTGAAGAATAGGGTACCTTAGACATCTTATCCTCCTCTTCCTGTGTCTTAGGACACATCTCCTTAGTCAACTTCAAATGACCAGGTAAAGGTGTGGTGACAACTTTAGCATTCTCCATAGAGAAACGTTGCAACAACTTCTCAACATAATCAGCCTGAGATAGTGTCAATGTTCTGTTCTTCCTATCTCTACAAATCTTCATACCAAGGATTTGTTTTGCTGCCCCCAAATCCTTCATAGCAAATGCATGTGCTAACTGGTGTTTTGGCCCCTTAATATGATCCATGTTAGACCCAACTACAAGCATATCATCAACATATAAACATAAAATAATGTAGCTATCATCATCCAACCTCTTAAAATAAACACAGTAATCTGAATGACACCTATTATATCCATGCTCATGCATAAAACTGTCAGATTTCAGATACCATTGCCGAGGTGCTTGCTTCAAGCCATATAAACTTTTCTTCAATTTGCACACTAAGTTCTCCTTACCTTTGACCTCAAAACTCTGTGGCTGAGCCATATATATTTCTTCATCCAAATCACCATGAAGAAAGGCTGTTTTAACATCTAACTGCTCTAAATGCAAATCTTCAGTAGCCACAAGACTTAAAACAGTATGAATAGAAGTCACTTTAATAACATGAGAAATTATCTCATCAAAATCAATTCCCTTTTTCTGTGCAAATCCTTTTACAACTAACCTGGCCTTAAATCTTTTTTGACCTCCTTCCTCTTCTTTCAACTTGTAAACCCACTTATTCTGTAAAGCCTTTTTACCTTCAGGCAACTTGCATAGATCCCATGTCTTATTCTTTAGCAAAGAGTCCATTTCATCTTTCATTGTAGACTCCCATTGAATCTTAGTAGCCACCTGCACAACTTCATCATAACTTTCGAGTTCACCAGCATCAGTAAGTAAAATAGAATACAAAGAGGGAGAAAATCTTTGTGGAGGTCTAATTTGCCTCATTGACCGTCTAACATTCACTGGTGTGTGTGGTATTTTTTGTTGCAGTTGTTGCACATCATGAGGAATGGCTGGAACATCAGCTTTTGGAGTATCATCCAACACTACATAATAATCTTCTTTCTTCTCATGTTGCTGCAACAGATCTTTGTACAACACTTTCTCATTGAATATGACATCCCGACTTCTAACAATTTTATAATTTTCAAAATCCCAAAGCCTATAACCAAATTCATTAATGCCATATCCAAAAAAGACACATTTCTTTGATTTAGCTTCTCACTTGGTTCTATTTTCAGAGTCCATATGAGCAAAAGCTTCACAACCAAAGGTCTTGAGAAAAGAATAACTCACCTTCTTACCAGTCCATGCTTCCTCTAGAATACCATAGCCCAAAGGAGTAGAGGGATCTCTATTAATCAAATATATTGTAGTATTGACAACCTTTTCCCACATTTGTAAGGGCGACCTAGCATGCAACCTCATGCTCCTTGCGTGCTCCATTATAGTCTTGTTCATGCGTTTAGCCACTCCATTTTCCTGCGGTGTCCTTGGAACAGTTTTCTGTATACGAATACCATTAGTGGGGAAATAATCTTCAAATTCATGATTGCAATACTCACCACCATTATTAGATTTGAGATATTTTAATTTCTTACTAGTCTCATTTTCAACCAAGCATTTCCATTTCTTAAAAGTTTGAAATACATCAGATTTCTATCTAAGGAAATAAACCCATACTTTTCTAGTTGCGTCATCAATAAATGTAACGTAATAATGAGAGCCACCAAGTGAAGATACCTGAGCTGGTTCCCATACATCTGTATGCACAAGCTCTAATTTCTCCTTTTTATTTTCTTTCCCAATCTTTACAAAACTCACTCTCTTTTGTTTTCCATACACACAACTTTCACAGAAATCCATATTAACGCATTTCAGACCTGGTAAAACTTTCTTTGAATGAAGTACTTTCATACCTTTCTCACTCATGTGCCCAAGTCTATTGTGCCATAGTGCTGTATCAGAATCTACAATAGCTATTTGTTCTCCTTGCTCAACTGCAGCAATTGTTCCTGAACATTCATTTTTTTCTGAAACAATCAAAGTAGAAGGAACAATATGACCTGTACAAAGATATAAGGTGCCTATTTTCACACCTTTTGCTACTACAAGGGAACCTTTTGAAACCTTCCAATTTTTATCATTAAAAGTAACTACACAACCCTCATCATCGAGTTGCCCCGCTGAAATTAAATTCCTACTCATCCTTGGAACATGTCTTACCTCATGTAATAGCCAATGATTCCCATTCTGCAACTTAATCTTAGTTTTTCCCTTTCCAACAATCTAACAGGGTTCATTATCCCCCAAATAAACAAGCCCAAAATCTCCTTGGACATAATCAATGAAATAACCTCTATGAGGTGTAGCATGAAATGAAGCACCAAAATCTAAAACCCATGAATCATCAACACTTTCTAAAGACAGAAGCAAAACATCCTCTTCAGATTTTTTACTTACCACATTTGCCTCCCTGTCTCCATCTGATTTATCTCCTTCATTTTTCTTTTGATTCCAACAATCTTTCTTTTTGTGCCCTGGTTTCCCACAGTACCAGCAGTCATTCGGTCCTCTGGATTGAGACCTCTTCGCTTTTGACTTTCCTCTTGATTTCCCACAATTTCTAGAGTTACTTCCTCTCTCAGTCATTCTGCCCTGCTTTTTGCATTCAAAGAACTTCCTGATGTAGATCCACCTAAGGATTTCCTACGAGTTTGCTCACTAAAAACAACACCGATCACATCATCATATTTTAGGGTACTAGATCCAGGAACAAAATTACTCACAGCCATTACCAAGCCATTCTAGCTTTCAGGTAAAAAACACAAAATCAAGAGAGCCCTAATTTCTTCATCAAAATTGATAACCATAGAAGATAACTGACTAGTAATTATATTAAACTCATTTAAATGATCTACAACAGATCCACCTTCTGCCATTTTCATATTAAATAAACACTTCATGAGAAATACCTTGTTTGAAGGAAGGGCTTTTCATACAGTGTCGCTAGGGTTTTCATCAACTCTTCTGTCATCTTTGCTTTTGTAATATTAAATGCCACTGATGGTGCCAAGCATAACCGAATGATTTTGAGTGCCTTTCTATCCAAAAGATCCCATTCAACATCTGACATAGTTCCCTGATTCTTGGCTTTGCCTTCCAACGACTTCCATAAATCCTTCTGATACATATAGTCTTCCATTTGCATCTTCCATAACTGGAAGTTCTGCCCATTAAACCTATCAACCCTCAGCTTACCCTCATCTTCCATTGCTCTCACTCAACTGTGAGACTCCCACTCAATTGTGAAACTTTCTTGCAGAGGATAATTGAAAAAACAACTAAGCTCTGATACCACTTGTTAGGATAAACCACAGACAGAAATAAAAACTACATGCAAATATAACCAATAACAAAAAATAATAGATCACATAGAAATGAATACAAGGCACCAAGATTTAATGTGGTTCACCCAATCCCTGGGCTACATCCACCAAACTAGAAGTCCAATATTATTACAATCTAGTGATTACAACTTGATTACAATCCATAATCCCTTACAGCTGAATACCACTACAAGAAGCAATTTTGCATCACAACATAATGAAAATACCTAACCCTAAACCCTTTTATACAAGTATTTTATCCATTTTAGGGTTACAACATTTTGGCCATATGTCGGCCATAATATGTCGGCTACAACGTTGGCCACGGCCCAAATTTTTTTTTCGGGGCGATGCCTCGAACCCCACTAATTATGAAGTAAGTACAGTACTCTCCTGATCAGTCACCATAATCTAACAGAGTCACACAATTTGGAGTACAATGAGAATATGTTCTCAAGTACTATTTTCACCTTCTCAACTTTCTTAGCTAGTTCCACTTGTGATAGTGCTATTTTACTAGATATCTTCTCATTGACCTTCATTTGAAATCTTTTTTCAGACCATTCTAGTAATTTGACATTAGTATCAAGGTCTTCATCTTGTACCTGGTCCACTATGTTGGATAGTTGCTCCATAATGGGATTTGTTTCATCAGTTACTGGCAAGTTGAATGCATCAAGAAAGATGTCCTTTATTTCAATTAGTGCTTGCCTCTGCCTATACTCATTCTTGAGTATTTCTTGCTTCTTCTTCCTCTCCAATGCCTCTTGCACTTCATTGATCTGTGCTAAGTTCATTGTCTTGTAGTCATAACTTGGTATGACTATCTCTTCATCAAGTGCAGGGTCTCCATAATGAATTTCCCTAGCTACCTTGGTGGAGCTCAAGCCTGAAGCTGATATTTGCAATGGTACTGCATCAATACTTAGCTACTTAGTAGGATTCCCTATAGTAGCCAAGTTAACCAATGTCTGTATTGCCTCTTGCTCTCTTTCCTTGGGGGTTTTCTCCTCTTTGTTGTCTTCTATAGTTCTGCCTTGATCAATTATGGTGATTAGAGGAGGTGCACCTTGAATCTGTGCTATAGGATTAGTGGTATCTTTCTGTCCTATTTTCTCCTTTGTTTTCTCCTTAACAGTTGAAGACATTGTAGCTGTGGGATGAACCTTAGCAATTGCATCTTGAGCTTTCTACTCTTATGGTTGTCCACTTGTAGCTATAGGAGGTTGTGAAGGTGTTTCTTGTGTATTCACCTTTTCCTTAGTTATTTCAGCTACAACCTTTTGCAATTCCTCTACACTCACCAAAACTAGATCTATGCACAACTGTGATTGTAAAGTTGTTTGGTGAAGGATCTTTCTAAGATCCTCTACAGTCAATGGATTGATGTTCTAACCAAATGTGCTAGGAACATCCTTCACAATTACAATTTTTGTAGATGTAGGTGCTGCATATGGGTGGTGGCAATTGTGTGTCTTGGACACTTTGTTCTTGTTGCTACTTCTCAGCTGTTGCCTCATCACCTTTCTGTGTTTCCTTCTCCATTGCAACTTCTTCCTTCTCTTACTCTCCTTCTTCCTCTTTTTCATTTTCCTCTCCTTCCTCATCATCATTTCTTCCCTCAAAGGGATCTTCTTGTCCTTCCTTGACTATTTGAAGGCCATATATAACTTTCCACATGAGAGTGGATTTTTGCACAACATCTTCATTCTCATTTTGCAAAATACTGAAGGCTCTGTATTTTGGTGCAAATTTGCTCCCATGTTTCTTGCTAGCCTTTCTTATTTGACCTTTTGTAGGGTCTAGCATTACATGAGCGAATGTTGACTCCCTTATTTCCTTCTCAATGTTTAGGTAATAATACCATTTATTCTCAACAATTGAACTTAGCTCCTTAGGCATAGAATTATCAAGTTCAAGTGGAGTAGTCTTGAACTTGGCCATCATAGTGTAGATAGATTCTTCCACTATGTTCTGCTCCTCTCTACTTAACTTATTAAAATCAATGGTTTTGAATCCAGTTAAATTTGCGTTATCCCTAATGTTATCATTAATATTTTCAAGGTTAGATTTGGTGGTGTGACTTACCACTTTGAATTGCTCATTGTGAGATTATGTTCTCTCTTCATCTGACTCTGGAGGCACTACATATTTTCTTCTTTTCTTTTCTATTGGCCCTTCTTACTCTGTGGATTTCTTCTTTTCCTATTCTTTGGCCACTTTTGTTGTTGCCCTTGTATCTTCCCTTGTGGTAGGCTTGGCTGGGCTCGACTTAGCTACTTTCTTCTTCCCTTTGGGTTGTGTAGCAGGCTGTTTTTGTGCCTTCCTCTTCTTAGCTTCTGCTTTTGGTGCTTCCTACTTAACACCTTCTTCTTCCTTAGCATCCTCACCCATGCCTTGGGTCTGTGTTATAGACTCTTATCCTTGTCCTTCTTCATCATCATCAACCTCTTCATCTTCTTCTTCCTTTTCCTTAGCTGCCCCTTCTCCAAATTTAGCTTTAAGCTTCTTTACCAGTTTGTCCTTTTTCTTCAATGTGGAGGTAGTCTTAAACTCCATATCTACTTTTGATCTTACCACATCATAAGTCCCAAAATGTGGTGCACCCTTATCTACTTCTTTTGCTAGCAATGTTGTTATGGCTACAGATGCCTCATCCATGTTAATTTCATATCCAAGAGGTCTTAGCCATCTAAAGCTTGGTATGGCTGCTTGAATATAGGTATAATCAATATCTACAAGAAAAAATACATCATTTACATGTTTCTCAACCAATGAAATAGGTATCCTCAATCTTTGTTTCATGGATTTCTTAAAATCTTCAAAATAAATTGTCATAAGAGTTCCAAAATTAGCTCCCATTTGTTCAATATATTCATTCACTTGAGCTACAATGGACCTATTGGTTTTCCAGTTGACTTTACAAAAGATGGAAATTCATTTTGTACATAGAAAAATATACAAATCAAAATTGCACCAAATTTGCATTGGGCTCCCTTGGTTCTCCTTATAGCTCCTAGGTTGTCATTGATTTGTTGCAATTGCAATTCTGCAAGATCATACGTATGATCCTTCTTAACTAGTTTGTAGCCAACATCCACTACAATGCAAGGCACACTGTTGAGTCTGCTAGATTGGTAAAATTTGTGTGAAATGACCCTAACAACAAAATCAACAAGAGGGTCTTGGATAGTATCTATATTCATTCCTGTCTTGTTCCATTTGGCTCTTGTATTTTTCTCAATTATTTCCTTAGAGTCACTTCTAAGAGTCTTAGGCTGATCTAGGGTTGAATACCTTGTTACCTTATGAAAGATCCTCTTTGATATCTTTATTGGGCCATCCTCTAACCATAAATTGTCATCATGAATCTTGCTTAACACTATTCCGATCCATTCAATTTTAAAGACAGTGAGGAATTCTAGGGCACGAGTCAAACCCTTCTTCTCAATGATTTGGTATTCTTGCTTCAAGACTCCTTTTCACACAACCTATCATATGCTTCCCTCATATCCATATCTCCTATGGATCCAATATTACAATTTTAACACCTCCTAACATCCTAGACCATAACTACCTTAGGAGGAATTCCAGATAGGACTCTGGCTGGGTCGTTTTTGTAGGCAACTTCTGGAATAGGTTGAAAATTTGGTTGCTTAGCCTCATTTGACACCAATTGGAACTCAAACGGCTCTTTGTCCTGAGGTTTCCTAGAACTAGAGGCCATTTCTGCTATCTAGGGTTTAAACACGAAGAAATTTAAAACTACATAACTTAGCACTAGTGTAAGTACCTTGGAATCGATGAAGCTAGGATAAATTTGTGTAGAAATCTGCTCAAATGCTAGATTCTCTACTTTGAAATCATTCTACACTCTTCTTCATCTTGGCTCTTTATTAATGATGAGGAAAAATGGTTCAAAATGTGATCATATGCTCTTATTTTGTAGCATTAAATGCTTAGTGTGTTTAGAGCTATCCACTCAGTTTCTTAAGCATTTTTGCATTACTTGACATCTATTGTCTTTCGACCACTCGACATACACTAGAGTTTCCCTCACTCATCCTCAACTAAAATTTTCCTTTGCTCAACTTCTACTACCTACTCACTTGCAACTAACCATTTGGCTTCTAATGACTTTGGCAATCAACTTGACATGTACTGGGATTTTACTTGACATCAGAAGGCAACTCGACAACACTTATGAAATCTTGAAATTTTAACTTTGCATCTCTATTTATGTTGATCTCTCATTTTTAGTACTTACTTGTCTTGGAACTGATGTCTGATTAAGATTTGTATATCAGTCCCACATTCCTTCTTTTGCTTAGTTTCAATGAATTGTGACCACTCGACCTTTTAGGTGAGTGATCCCTTCATTGTATGTGATGGTTCTCTCTTTCTTCTTCCAAGTCTTATTCATTTCTCCTCTAATGTGTTCAACAATTATCTTTCCTTTTCCTTTGTTGATCTTTGAGTTGGGTGCCTTTGACCTTGTTGGGCAATTTTTGCTAATATGACCTGTCTTTAAAAAATTGAAGCATGTGGTTTGGCTCAACCATTTGTTGTAGTTTCCGCTGAAATGTGTTCTTATGCAATTTTTAGGAATGTGTCCATATTCCTGATAGTAGTGACAGCTATAACTGGTGTTGTAGTTCCAATTGTAGTGATGTCCATGATTGTTTCCTCTTGCTAGTTGATTAGGTGTCCACATAGGCTTTGATTTGCACTCAAATGCTCTATGTCCACACTTCTTGCAATTATAGTAGTGACCTTCAAATCTTGGTGTTTTGATGGTTCTAGTCCTACAGTCATGTGCTTGATGTCCTTGCTTGTTGCACTTGTGACAGTGACCCATATTCTTAGGTTTGTCATGCTGATGGGAATTTTTACTCCTACATACATTAGAGGTATGTCCTTTTTTACCATAAAAATGACAAGTAGGTTTAGTATTCTTACCTTTGTCACTTCTTTCTTTTGTAGTCTTGGATGACTCTCCTTTTTCAATGCTGTTGTATCCTTGTCTTGAAGTATCATTGTTGGCTCTTGGTGATTTTAGTAGCTATTCAAAGTACTTGATGGCTTCATTAGGTTTGTTGAAGCTCTCTACAATTTCCTTCTCTTTTTAGGTCATTTTGCAATTTTTCATTTTTCATCTTTAGTGTGGAGATCTCAATATCCTTGACATTCAGTTCATGATGTGCATTCATCATGTGACTTAGTTTTTCTAGCTACATGTTGGAGATTCTTGCAAGCTCAATTGACTTTTCTTCCAGTCTATTGGCAAGGTTTCTCTTGTCCTCTTCTAGCATAGCCTTATCTTCAATGGCTCTTTTCCTCTGTTTATTCACTTCACAAAGCATCATGGCTTGTGATTCTTGTTCAAGCTTGAGAGTTTTGATCTCTTCTACTTGGGCTCTATTCTTCTCCATCGAATTTACTATTGCCACATCAAACTCCTTGGAATCTCCATTTGCAAATAGTTTTGAGGTGTCAATCTCCTTGTATTGTGTATGATTCTTAGCTATAGCAATCTCTCTTCTTCTCTTTAAGGATTTTCTCAGTTCTTCTCAGACTTCTTCCAAGGGATGTAGAGCAAGTTGTATATCAATCACCTAGTTTTCTATGACCTTCCCAAATTTGTAGACTTCCATTTCCATATTTTTTCTCCAAGTTGTAAGGCTCCTCCTTGTGATTACTCGGTTCTGATACCAATTGTTGGAATGTACAAATGGGAAGATTTACTTCTAAAAGGGGGGGGGGAGGGGGGGGGGGGGGGGTGAATCGGAAGTAGCTAACTTCAACCTTTAAAACTTTTAACTGAGATCATTGACATGCATCTACCATATCTATTTAACATAAAAATAAAGACATGCATGAAAATAGATAACACAAGATTTTGGTCATCTAGAAACCCTCCAAAATGAGAAGGTAAAACTGGGGTGGGGATGACACCCACAAATTATCACTACAGCAATATGTAACTATTTAAGGTTACAAAGTTTGACCACTTCCAATGGTCTGCCCTGTGAAAGGCCTACCCTGTTAAAGGCTTTACACTCTGTTAAAAGTGACCTTGTTAAAGGATTTACAAAAACTTACTTGGAATATTACCCTGTTAAAGAATTTATCACCTTGTTAAAGGTTTACAACATGGCTATTAAACCAACCTATCATCATAGGATTTTGATTCCTAATACAATGGCTAGAAATTATTAGAATCTGATGACCTAATGAATTACAATCTTTGATTGCTGATTCTAGACCCTTGTTCTGCTCAATCTGATTTGATCCTTCCTTGATCTGATATGTCTTTGCTCGAAGTGCTAATGCTATATTCTAACCAACTAAATTTTGTAGTGTTTCTCTTCCTTCTAAGTCCTTATACCCCTCTGAACTTCGCTAGCATTCTCTTATACGCTCTCACACATATATGAATTATGGGGTATTGTCCTCCTTTTAAAGGCTTCAAAGACTTAGGGTTAGGTATGAATCTACGATCAATATTCATCCTCCTTTTCCCACTCAAATCTTTACACTTTTGTTATTGGTTGCATGCCTTCTCCATTTTTCTTATTGGCTACATGCTAATTACATAGGGAATGTAAAAGATTCAATCTTATCTTTAATATCCTTTGAGATTCATCTTAAATTGGCTAAAAAATCATTTGCATATGAGTTTGTGAAGGCACAAACTCTGATGTTGATTTTGTGTTACTCAACACTTACTAATTGCCGATGCTTGGCACATATAGGAATTCTATCTTGCTCAGCTCCTATAGTAACTTTCTCTTGCTCAACATCTATACTTTGCTCGGCACCTATAGTGACTCAGCACTTGAAACTTGCTCGACACTTGAAGTTTACTCAACACCTATTGAATCTCTGGCTCAGCACATATTGTAACTTGACATCTGTATTATACTCAACATCATCTTAGAAATTGATTAAGTGTGTTGACACTCAATTTTCAAAACCAATTTGAGACCAAAATATGTGACAATGGAAGATCAAGATATTCTAATTTGCAATCATGAGGCAGAGTATAAAAGCATCACTTTTGATCAACACAACCCCCCCACCAATTTATTCTTTTGTTTTTAGATTTGAAAGAAGGGTCTAGGGGTGGTAGCCCCCAATGGGGTCAAGGGGTAACACCCCTTGTAGGGTCCTATGCTAGCACCTTGGACGGGGCCAAGGAGCACTACCCCTATTGCCAAACACATTTTGCTTCTTGTGTTCCCTTAAAATTTGTCATTTTTGAAGCATTTTTCTCTCAATATTGACGTGTCTCAACTACCTTGAAAATACATCATTTTTGTCATTATTTCTCAAAAATTACACCATTCTTATTAGTTGCTCACAACAACTAGTGATTAAACATAAGTGGATCCAACTTCTAAGACCTACCTACAAACTAAAATAATGCATTTATATGATTTGAGCAATGCAAATAAGGACCAATTACCTAGGCAAGGCTAGCAATTGCTTACAATTTTATCCTAACTCATTGGTCCTAACTTAACACATTATGACTTCATGCCTTTAATATCATTCCTTGATAATGGTACCAAAAATATAGAGATGCACTATAATTTCAATATTAAGAATAATCAATAAGACAATAGCTAGTTCAACTTGCTCCTAATGTCAATTTGGGGTCATAGGCTAATGAAAGGTATAGTGGTTGTCTATTCCAGTGATTAAGACAACAAACCAAGTGGGCATGGATGTAGCTAAATAGATGGAAACAAACCTACAACAAGCCAGAATAAAGTTGGTGACAATAAATGTCACTTAATAATATCAAGTTTCCACAATCCATTGTTAATGATGATGTTGCTTCTGGATTCGATTGTGTAAGTTTTTTTATCATCAACGTTTCGGATCACACTCTGTGATCCATCATCAGGATGAGAGAAGGAAGTAAAAAAGTATGCAGACTAGCCAAGCCAAGCAGAATAAAAAGAAAGAAGAGAGGGGGAGGAGGAGCACACAACACGAGGCAGAGGAAGAAAGAAATGAAAAGAAAGAAAAAAATAGAAAAAAATTTTAAAAAGGGGGGGGGGGGGGGGACAAGAGAAGAAAAAACAAGATAGAAGAAACAAAAGAAAGAGGGAAGAGTAAAGAAATAACTCTTTAATTTATAAAACACATATACTCAATCTAAAACAATATAAAACACATATACTCAATCTAGAAAATAATCTCGTGAGAAATAAACAAACAAACCACATAGATCTAAATTCATAATTAAATCTCAAGAAAATAAGAGCTAATTATTTACATAAATATAATATAATATGTGCATTCAATATAAACTCCATTAAAGAATAGAATACTTATTTTGGCTTAGGTCTAACAAACTAATAATCCACACAATTATTGTCCACAGAATGATCACATTTCTATTACAAAATAGTTAAAGAATATTAAAGACCAGATTTTGTTTTTTTTTTATATAAAAAAAAACACATCTCCAAAATAGATTATCATCTACCATAAGTTTCCTCATTCTATTTAATTTCCACATGAATTGTGCACATGGAACCTAAGTTGTTATCCTAAGATTGAAAACTATTTTGTTATAATAATGAGAAAAATAGGTAGAATCAATTTTCTCTGAAACAACTTGTAATATCTACTTGTGGTTTCTTGTGCGAATTCAATTATGGTATATAGTATCAAGTAACTAATGCCACCATGCAAGATGACACCGTATGTTAGAAAGGTTAGGTTGTTGGTCAAAAGGCAAAATATAGAATTTCTTGACCAAAAAATGATAGGAAAGTTTTCTACATTATGGTGGGAAATTCTATAACTCACAATCAATATATTATATGAGTATAATCGTATTTATTTATTCATAGATTTTATATAGTAATTAAATTAAATATGACCTATATTTATTGAATCATATGTAATAGAAAAGTGGTATAGAAGTAGAACACACAAATGAATATGAAGGCATATATGAAGGTTAATATATGGCTTGAAATAGAGCATAATTGACTCTCATTATTGAGGAAAAGGACCCTAAGGATGCATAAGGAATCCAAAAGGTATAATCAAGGATTAATGTCTCATACATCAAGGAAATAGAGTCACCAAGTGGGGAGGGCAATACAACACACAAAATAATCCTACCAAAATATGTACAAGGAAGGTATCCCTACCTTATGCGACTCCATAATGATCATGTAAAATGATTTCCTAGTTGGAAGGAATAGGAGCCTATGCATAAGAGATGTACACTTGTGTAACATTGAAAAGTTTAATAAGTTGAGCAAATTGATGTACACGAGCTAAGCAATATTTATTTACCAATGAACCAAACCATGTCTTGCCATAATTCTTTGAGTACTTTGGAATCACTAATGTACAATATTTAACATTATTGGCCATAATTTTTTTCATCTTTTCAGGAATACCAATATCCTCTACTTGAATATTATTCTAATTGTTTGGCATTGAAAAAATCAGCCTATGAATTAGACAACCTTTATAAAATTTGTGATGCAAAGAGACCGATGTAGATACAACCATTGAATCTTGTTTTCTGATCATCAATATGAGAATCATCTATAGAAATGCATTCCTCTAAAAATAAAGGATTTAAGTAGACACTTTTCCCATGGAGGAAATCACCATCTAAAGCTTTTGGATACCAACTTTGGATATAGACATCATAAGAGTTACCTTCATTAGATCCTCTACTAGCTCATTGCTTTGTTTATTATCGGTATACTTCTCACAAAAATTCCCCAATATAGGATTTTCTACTTGATCAAAAGAGTCACAAAGAGGATTTCCTCAAACCTTAAATTCTCTATAAAACTTGGATTGCACTTCCATCAATTTAGGCACATTTGTGACATATTCTCAAAACTTTTATCTTCAATATGTTCATAGATTTTCATATGTTCATCTATATTTTCTTCATCCAATGCTTCTCTCTCATATTGTTCATGAAATTTGAAAATGTTACATTCTAGTTATATGTATGATAAAGAATGAAAGCTTGATGATTCATCTTCTTTTTGTTAAAGTTAGTTTTTGGCCTTCATATCAATTATTCTTCTAATAAAAAGTTCTAAGTGCATCCTAAAATGCAACGGTCTCCATTTCTACAAGAAATGAGATCTCTATAGAGGCTCACTTGAGAAATGCAAAATATGATACAAAAGGATTTTGAACCAAATACATACCTGCTAATTGCATTCATTTGAAATTTTCTAGAGATTTTTCAAATAACAATTTCCCCTTGACCCCACAAATGGACCATTTCATGAGATCACATTTCTCTAAGGCATTTTGACAAACATTTACATGCCTAGTATGTATTTCCACATCTTTTTAAATCTTATTAAATGACCATATTTCTACCATGTGGAAATTTTGTTTCAAATTTGAAAACATTTTTTTAGATAAATATAAATTAAGGAGTCTAAAGATAGTTACAATTTGTTTTGGAAAGTGTGAATTTAAAAATAGTTAGTTACCATTTAGAATTTTAAAAAATAAGCTACATTTTATAATGGCCATAAATTTAGAAAATGCTTTGAGGTGTTATAGATGATTCAAATTTTAAGAAAAATTACAATCATGTGTTGACCAACATGGACATATGTACATGCATAAAAATTTCTTTCAAGAAAATTTGCATGGTAGTATACCATTCTATGGTGGTAGAGAGCATAACAACTTCAAACCAGGTTTCTACAATCTTATCTTCAAAATATTCCTAGAAAAACACAAGTAGGTGTTTCATACTTTACACCCACAAGTTTCATTTTGCAAAAAAAATCATTTTATGCATAGCTTACATCATAAACAACATGATAAGAGCCCATGTTTTAATTAAGAAGATTTTGTTAAAAGAATTCGTATGAACTTTTAACAAATAAATGCAGGCATAGCCATTAATCATCAATAATTTCTAACACAATCAAAGATTAGCAAATAGGAGTCTGTTAGCAGACCTGATCTGTGCTATTGAATAAAAGGAAGATATCCAAGTTATGCATATTTTAAAAATACCTAGATTTAGATATGGATTTGTTAATTGTAAATAAGTTCTTGGTTGTATGTCATTGACTAACAAATTAGTTATAAAACAAGTGTCACGTAGTGACTAGTATTTTCCAATTATAGTTATAATATTTAATATTAAAAATTTGATTATAAAAATATATTGTAGAAATAGGATTAATTATACAAGTATAGAGAAATGCTAATGTTAATTATAATATAAATATATAAAATAATATTTATTTAATAGCTTAATTTATGCATAAATAACAAAAAGTAAAAAGTAATAATTAACTTTGTATTAATATTATCAATTTCTATAGATTTGAAAAGAAGTTATTTTATAATAATACATCAAAACAATATTTGTAAGAAATATATTTATTTAATCATTTTTAATATTGAAATAGTGTAGAAAACAAAATAACCTTAATATTTTTCCATAACATTACAAAGATTTGAATGAGGTTGTGGATGTGAACAAATTTACTTAAAACTCGTTAGCTTTTTGTAAAATCCGTCGATAAGATGTCAAATTGATTAACCAATTAACGTAAAGAAAAATCATTATTTTTATTTTTTTATTTAAATATTTTATACATTACTTTAGAAAATAATGTAAGAACTCTAAAAAATTAAAAATACTTCATTCTAATTGGTTAAAATGAATTTGGTTAATAACTAGTTAAACCAAACTGAATACAATAGCATATGCCTATTGACAAATACTAATAAGATATGAAAAGAAACAACATTGGGAAGGGATCCATTTCTTATCTTGGAAAGAACTAAATAGAACATATTACTAATTTGAACTTGATTGTATTTTCAAGGTTTAAGTATGAGAAATCCATTGTTGCAATTTCCAAATAGGTCTTGTTATCAGAATACTAAATTTGACACTGAAGTCATTTTTTAGCAAGAACAATTGTGTGTAGTTATGATTAATATTTATTGAATTTTCATATGCATGATTAAGTTGGTTAATTTGATTACTCTACATTATGAGGATATGCATAGAATACCTTTTTGTCAATTTGTCTTCTCTCCTTGCATGGATGTGTCTCTCTATTGAGATGGGAGGGATGCTAGATATGAAATATTAGGAAAGGCTAGAACTAATATTTGATGTGAGCGATTGATGTATGTTAATGGCTCTTGGGGTCAAACTATGTTTTCTAGCATTCTGTATTCTTGTCACTTTTTGTTACACTATTCCATTACTTTCCTTAGTTTTTCTTGTTTATATTCTCGCCCTTTGTGTTCTTAAGTAGGTTTTGGAGCTCTTGCTAGCTAATTAGTCACCATGTTCAGAACATCTTAGCATTTTGGTAATTGATTTGTAGTCTCTTTGGCATATTAGGTTCATAAATCTTGATAAATCATTATTTATAAATTTAGAACTTGTTAATTTATCTTCTTTCTTCGCACTTGTATATCTTTTATTTTAAATTTAATGAAAATTATAATTGTTGATTGATTAATATTCAAATGAACTTCACTCTTGTAGATTTTTCTATATTTAATAGAAATATATGTTATGACATTTGTTTATAGGTGCAGTTCTTACACATCTTGTATGTTCTTTATATGTTTTAGCATTCTAAAAAATAATTGGGGTGGTTTGTGTTAGAATTATTTAGAATAAATGAGAGTGGGGGTGAATTATCCAAGGTCCAGATGTACAATTAAATTTTTTCACAACTTAGTGAACCCATATCCATAAAAATATTTTCATCATGCATGCATCAATTAGATTATGCAATCAATTAAACTTGTAGGTTACTGTCAAATCAATTTGCAGAAATGTAAACATGGAACATAATAGATTCAATAACACATTTGACATAATGATTTAATGTGGAAACCCAATTTGGGAAAAACCACTAGTAACAAGCTACTCATTCTCACTCTTTTGAAGTGATGCCCTATGAAAGGCCAACCCTATTAAAGGTTACAATACACACTATTAAATGTGACTTGGTTAAAGAATTTCAATCACCCTATTAGGAGTGAGCCTTGTTAGAGGATTTTAGATCATTCATTTGGAATGTCACCTGGTTAAAGGATTTATAAATGACTGCTAGGTCAACCTTTATCCAAAGAATTTACCCTAAATTGATACAATGATTAGAAAGTAATAATAAGGCTTGATTTGATAATTACATACAAAACACTTATAGATTATAGATATATGTTTTAGTCCTCCATGCTACTTGGCTTTCACACACTTCAACTTTGATATCTTATACACCCTTCAAGCATCGATACCCTTAAGCCTTCTTGCTTTGCTTTCCAATGCAGTCTCTTCTCTTAGGTCATTAGATGAAGAAATACCCTAGATTCCTTGTCTTCCTTAGGTTCTCGCAAATGAAAACCCTTTCTTCTTACCAACCATCTCTATAAATAGAGAATTAAGATATTTTTTTGTTCATCCTCCATCATCCATTTTAGGGTTAGGTCAGATCAGGTAGGATTCAATTAATCTACCCCTTCATTTCATTTCATTTCCTTCTAGAAACTTCTCCTTCAATCGTCTTTGAATTCACCTCAAAATGGTTCATCATGAATTTTGTGCCACTAGCTCATCAACCTTATCTTCCACATGATTCACACAATCCAAGAAATCAAACTTGTTGGCTTAGATTCATCAAATTCTCAATCTTTCTCATAATTTTGACACTCAACATTAACTGGCTTTTGACAGTAGGCACATACTGTATTGCTCAGCATCCACTATCAAATCACTCAACTTGAACTAAATTTTACTGGTGCTCGAAATCAACTAAACTTTACTCATCTTATACTAAAATTGACTTTGCTTAACTCCAACTGATTTTCTGCTCAGCTTGCACTAACTTTTCTTGACACCTACTATGAAAATTGTCAAGCTTGGTAGACAAACTTTGTTTAACTTGTTCTTCTGAACTTAATCAGTGTAACTAACCTTTGCAACCTTAAATAGATTATCAATGCACTCTAATATCATTGTCTTAACTTATTCTTATACTCCTTTTCTATTTCACAACTCAACCTTTCCTCTAGGTGCTATTGTTACCTCATTTGAGAAAATCCTCTTCATCAATCAAACAAATGATAGTACTTAAAACATATAAGCAATTGTCTTACCAGCAAGTAGTAGGTTTGACATTAGTGACAAAACAATGATTGAAACACATTTATCATACTTGTATCAATCTATTTTCAACAATCTCTCTCTTTGGCATTGATGGAAAACCAAACTGACCAAACTTATTCAGTATGACTAACAAAATACCACAAAAAAAAAAAAATTCCTTGTATTGAAATCTCTCCCTCTATCAACAACTTTCATCTTTTGAATAGGTTACAAATTTTTTCTATGATCAACAGACAATCAACTCATTCGTATGACTCCCTCTTGATCGACTCATCCTTATGACTCCCACTTGGTCACTTCTTATATCTCCCTCTACATTATCTCCCTCTTACTTGATAGATGTAATCAACAGGTACATTTTCTCCCTTAGCAGCCAGGATTAGGCAGATCAAGATTTCTCCTTCATCTTCCTCAACTTTCATGAAACTCATTACACTTTCTCCCTCTTTGACAACAATGCCAAAGACATGTCATCTTCATATGTGGATATGAATATTTTAAATTTATCCCTCTATCACCTTGCTTGTGATTGATTTGTAGTTCTAGCTCTTTGATTACTTTAGGCAGCTCCTAAAGTAAGATCTACTGCATCAATGTATAGCATATATCTCAATCAAGCTTATTTGATGCAGGGCACTCCTCATGCTTCTTAGATAGCCTTTGATAGGAGTATCACCCCTAGTTTACCTCTTAGATACTCATAAGCATCCTTAGGTAATGCTTTTGTAAAGATATAAACAATTTTCTCTTTGCTGTTGACATATTCCATCTTCACCTCTTTATCTTGAACTAATTCTCTCAAGTAATGATACTTGATTACAATGTGCTTAGTCTTTGTATGCATCAGATGATTCTTGATATATTTATAGCACTTGCATTATCATAATAAAGTATCACAGGTTCAATGATTTCTTCTTTCATACCTTTGAGTAACTGTTTGATCCATACAATGTTTGTACAATTTACTGCAACAACAACATATTCAAACTTGAACAATAGATTGAGAAATGCAGTTTTGTTTCTTGCTAGTCCATGTAACCAACCTTTTTCCTAAGAAAAATGCTCCTCCATTGGTGCTCCTTTTGTCATCAATATTTCTAGCCCAATTAGCATTAGATAGGCTCTCAATTCAAATTTCTCATTTATCTGGTAGTAGAGACCATAGTCCTCTATTCCTTTCAGATAACTCATTATTCTCTTAACAACCATCAAATGATTCTCCCTAGGATTAGGAGATAATCTTGGAACTATCCCTATTGAATATTGCAATATTAGGTATGTTGTGTATTACATATTGCAATTTGCCAATCATAGACTTGTATAATGTTTGATTTACCTCAGCTAAATCATCATTCTTTGACAATTTATGTCCTATCACCATAGGTGTACTTACTGGCTTAGAATCCTCCAATCCAAAAGTTTTTAGTATCTTCTTAACATACTTTTACTGAGTTATGTATATACCATATTTCATTTGATGTACTTGCAAACCCACAAAGAACTTGATCTCTCCAAATATAGACATCTCAAATTCTTGCTTCATTTCATTTGCAAAAGCCATACATAAAGTATCTTGACCTCCAAATATGATATCATCAAAAAAAATTTAGATAAAAAAATACCTTTGCTTTCTCTATCTTCAAGTATAGATTGTTTTTATCATCAATCCTCTGAAATCCAATCTTCACAACATAATTATGAAGCCTCTCATACTATGCTCTTTGTGCTTGCTTCAAATCATATAAAGCTTTGTGTAGCCTACATACCATGCTTTTTTTGTTAGCATCAACAAATCCTTCTAGCTATTCTATATAAACCTCTTCCTCTAGAATATACCATTAAAAAATGCAAACTTAACATTCATTTGATAAACTTTAAAACCTTTGAATGCAGAGTAAGCAAGTAGAGTTCTCAGTCCTTCCAATCTTGCCAACAAGGGAAAATGTTTCTCCATAGTCAATCCCTTCTTCTTGTGCATATCCTTTACAAACTAATATTGACTTGTTTCTTATGACTTTACCATTTTCATCTAACTTATTTCTATATACCCACTTGGTACCAATCACATTTTTGTCTTCTAGTCTAGGAACTAGAGTCCATGTTTTATTTTTCTCAATTTGTTCAATCTCTTCTTCCATGACTTTTCTCCAGTCCATATCTTCCAAGGAATCTTTCACTATTTTGGTTTCTTTCATGCTCAACAAACATGTATCATTTCTCAAATTGTTCCTTATCATTGGTCTGGCATCTTTATCTCTAATGATTTCTATAGCAGGCTAATGTCTCTTGACATAGTTAGACAATCTTGGTTCTATTCTATTTTCTTCATTAGGTCTCTCAACTTTTGAATCACTATGTGCATCTCTATCAAGTAGTTCAACATCTCTTTCATGTACACTAATCTCATAATCAAAATGTGCCTCAACTTCATTCTATAGCTCAACACCTGAATGTAGCTTAGTTCCTAAATGCAACTTGACATTCATAGTATGTGACTCGACAGTCACTGAAACTTGCTGTTGGTTTGTAACTTGATTTTCAAATTTTTTTTAGTAGGCATAACTTCATAAAAATATGCAAATGATTTGTATTCATCTGGTTCCTTCATAGGTTTAGCCTCATATACTTCTATATATTCATCAAATTTCACATTTTCGCTTTCCACAACTATGTTAGCGTTAGTATTTAAACACTTATAAGCTTTACTTCTTATGGAATAACCAAGGAATATACCTTCTTCACTTTTTGCATCTAGTTTACCATTCCTAAAATCTTTGAGAATATAGCATTTTCTTCCAAATACCTTAAAATATTTTACATTGGGTGAGTATCCATGCCATAGTTCAAAAGGTGTTGAATGAGTACCTTTCTTGATTTGCACATGGTTCAAGGTATAGACAACTATACTTACAAATTCTCTCTAGTATTTCAAAGCAACATTCTTCTCCATCATGAGTGTCCTAGCATAGTCCATTACAGACTTGTTCCTCCTTTCAACAATTCCATTTTGTGGAGGGGTTCTGGGAGAAAATATTTGTCTTTTGATTCCTCTCTCATTACAAAACATCTCAAACTCATTTGATGTAAATTCTCCTCCTTTGTTAGATCTCAAACATATTAGGTCTTTACTTGTTTCTTTCTCAACTCTTGCTAAGTACCACTTAAAGATTTGGAAAGCATCAAATTTCTATTTTAGAAACATAACTTTCATCATTCTAGAATAATCATCAACAAATAGCATAATGTACTCATCTCCTTTGTAGCTTTTCACTTCAATTGGTCCACACAAGTTAGTATAGACAATCTCAAGTATTCCTTTAGAGTTATGAGTCTTACTCTTAAAACTTAACTTTGTCATTTTGTCTAATTGATATTGTTTGCAAATTATATTGTTAGGCTTCTTCAACTTAGGAAAACCTCTAACTCTTCTCGTGTTACTGATACTAACCAAGTTATCAAAATTAACATGACATAACCTCTTGTGCCATAGCCATACATCATCAAATTCTACAATTAAACAAGTGGCATCCTCTATATCAAGGTACAATAGATTACCTCTAGTTTTTTCACCTTTTCCAATTAGTTTTCCATTAGTATCATATATCTTAGCAATTTTGTTCTCAAACTCAACCTTACATCTTTAATTATTCAATTGTGACACACTCAACAAATTATAATTAATTCCTTCCACATAATAAGAATTGTCACATAAAATCTTTTTTGTGAGGTTGATGGAAATTTTTCCTTTTATTAGACATGGTGCATCATTACCAAACCTTACACTATTTCCATCATAACAATTCAAGGTAATGAGCTTACTTTTATCTCTAGTCATGTGATGTGAACACCCACTGTTAATGATCCATCTTTCATTCTTGTTCACACAAGACACTAGTGTAGTTGCCTCATCCTCATTAGATTCATCCTTCATTGCAACATAAGCCACTTCATTATCATGATCATCAGATTTATCTTTTGTTTCCTCTTTAACAATGTAGCAAGACTTCTTTCCTTTATCTTTGTAATCTTCGATGTCTTCATCTCTTTTACTTTTGTACTTGTCACCACTTCTGTAGTTCTTCTTTTTTGGACATCTAGCAGCAATATGACCAACTTCATTACAATTGAAACATGTGATAGGTAACTTACCTTTGAACTTTCCTTTACCGCTATGAAATCTCCTTGCCAGTAGTGCTTCAAGTTGATCTACATCTTCCTCATCTATATCACTATCACTAGACACATATTTTAACTTTTTCTTCTTTTTGTCATTGGATTTCTTCAATGACAACTTAGCTTTGAAAAAAGATTCAATATTTTTAGGTTTTTAATTATCAAAATTAGATAGCTTAAAAGTAGTGAGCCTACCTACCAGACCTTCAAGAGTTAGATCATTCCCTAGCATATATCTAAGTTCTTGTATTACAAAAACTCTAATAGTATAGATGGGAAAAAAAGTTCTCAAAATTTTTCTTAGTACAATATCATCATCAATTTTACCAGTAGATCCTCTTATTGTATTAACAAGATCTTTTATCCTAGAACAATATTGAGCAACATTCTCACTTTCTTGCATTCTCATATCATCAAACTTACCTCTAAGACTTTCAACTTTGGCTCTTAGAAATTTTTTGTCACCTCCATAGATAGTGTATAGAGAATCCCACATTTTATTTTCACTATCACAACCCTTGATATCATTAAACTCGACATAGCTTAGGGAAGAGGCAATCTCCAACATTTCTTGGTTGTGTTCTTTCTTCTTTTTCAGATCTTCAATAGTTAAGACTCCATTAGGATCAACATGCTCAACAATAATGGTAGATTGTGCATGATCTTGAAATCCTCCTAGGTGTAGCTTCATCAGACTTTTCCATGTAGGAAAGTTGTCTCTATTGTGCTTTAGTACCTCTCTTTTTGACATCTTGATCTTGTTGCTTCTAGTACCTTCAAACTAGTCCTCTTAAGCATATAACTCTGATACCAATTGTTAGAATTCTTTAGAATAACTGAGAGGGGGGGTGAATTAGTTATCCAAGATCTAGATGTATAATTAAAACTTTTCAAAACTTAGTGAACCCATATCCATAAAAACATTCTCATAATGCATGCATCCATTAGGTTATGCAATCATTTAAACTTGTAGGTTACTATCAAATCAATTTACAAAAATGTAAACATGAAACATAGTAGATTCAATAACACATTTGACACAATGATTTAATGTGGAAACCCAATTTGAGAAAAACCACTAGTAACATGCTACTCATTCTCACTCTTCTAAAGTGATGTCCTGTGAAAGGTCCACCCCGTTAAAAGTTACAATACACACTGTTAAATGTGACCCGTTTAAAGGATTTCAATCACCCTATTAGGAGTGATCCTTGTTAGAGGGCTTTAGATCATTCACTTGGAATGTCACCTAGTTAAAGGATTTATAAATGACTATTAGGTCAACATTAATCCAAAGGATTTACCCTAGACTAATACAATGATAGAAAGTAACAGTAATGCTTGATCTGATAACAACTTACAACACACTTGCAGATTATAGATCTCTATTTTAGTCCTCTATTCTACTTGGCTTTCACACACTTTAGCTCTGATAGCTTGTACACCCTTCAAGCATCCATACCCTTAAGCCTTCTTGCATTGCTTGCCAATGCAATCTCTTCTCTTAGGTCACTAAATGAAGCAATACCCTAGAATCCTTGTCTTCCTTAGGCTCTTGTACATGACAACCCTTGCTTCTGACCAACCATCTCTATAAATAGAGAATTAAGATATTTTGTTGTTCATCCTCCATTGTCCATTTTAGGGTTAGGTAAAATTAGGTAAGATTCAATGAATCTACCCCTTTATTTCATTTCATTTCCTTTTAGAAACTTCTCCTTCAATCCTATTTAAATTCACCTCAAAATGGTTCATCATGAATTCTGTGCCACTAGTTCATCAACCTTATCTTCCACATAGTTCACACAATCCAAGAAATCAAACTTGTCAGCTCAAATTCATCGAATTCTAGATCTTTCTAATAATGCTAACACTAGGCATTAACTGACTTCTGATGCTTGACACATATTGTGTTGCTCGAAATCCACTGTCAAATCACTCGACATGAAATAAAGTTTATTGGTGCTCGATATCAACTAAACTTTACTTGGCTTACACTAAAATTGACTTTTCTTAGCTCCAAGTATTTTTTTTCTCGACCTGCACTAACTTTGCTTATCACCTACTATGCAAATTGTCAAGCTTTGAAGAAAAACTTTGTTTAACTTGTTCTTCTAAACTTAATTAGTGTAACCAACCTTTGAAAACTTAAGTAGATTATCAATGCACTATAATATCATTGTCTTAACTAATTCTTATAGTCCTTTTCCATATCATAACTCAACCTTTCATATAGGTGCTATTGCTACCTCATTTGATCAAATCATCTTCATCAATCAAACAAATGATAGTACTTAAATCATATGAGCAATTATCTTACAAACAAGTAGTAGGTTTGACTTTAGTGACAAAACAATGATTGAAACACATCTATCATCCTTATATCAATGTGTTTTCAACAATTTGGCTATGATTCCATATTTTACATACATACCAACAAAAATAATTGAAACCAAAACTTAAAAGATAATTTCCATGTCATTTATAATTTGATTGTAAGAATTTGCCTAAGGGAAAAATTCACCCAGGAACTAAGAACTCAAACACAAGCACACAGTAGATCGAGAGAGAGAGTATGATCAGAATAAAAATGTATTCAATAAATGGTTCATCATAGAGTACACTAGGAGTGCCTAAATATAAAGGCCTCAGGAGAGCTTCTAGAATGCATAGAAGTTAGCATCATGATGTGTCATACAACCAAGCATATGTCCACCAGATATGGATTATCCTCCATTAAGCACAGAAGTAAGTGTGGTGATGAGAGGATAAGCCTACAAGGGTGGGACATAGAAAATAGTGTTGTAGGCACCATGTACTCAAATAGAGTTGTGTACTCCTGTGTTGTCAACATGACAACTCAAAAGGTGTGCAAACTCCCAAGTGTCTCACAAATAAAAATAATTAAATAATGCAAAATAATTAAATAATGCATTAACCTAAGTAAACTTAAGTAAGTGTAAATAGTAACACCCCCCCTTAAATGAAACTTAGGGGAATTCCCTTAAGCTTACAAACTAGGATGAAGATGCATAATGGGTCCCGATTAGTAGGCCATATTAGGTACCCATGTACATAATGAAAATGTAATCTCCCATAAAGTGGGGAAAGAGGGAAAACCTCATGGGAAAAACCCTCCCCCAAAAAGAGAGATAAGTAAGGATGCATTGATGGATGGAGTAATCAAGACCCCCCCCATTACGACATACATCCAATATATACATAAGAGAATGAGAGAAGGAAGAGAGACCGAATAGGCTCCCCCCCCAAAAGAAGAATTCCAACAAGTGAAAGCCGCTTCAATGAAGAAGTTGGTCCATGAATGCAGAATAGTGTTCCTCCCCTTAGGAAGAAACAATGGCAAAGTTACACTCCTGAAGATATGTGTTGGGCCTAAAACTTGCTCAAGTATCCTTGTATTGATTCTGAAGTTCACCCCTTCCAACTGTGCAAACAAGAATGAATGCAGATCGAGCAAGGATGTTTGTTGAACTTGTTTCACTGAACCATCTGTCTCCTCTACTGACAAAGAGACCTCCATTAATTACTGTTTATAAGGATCCACAATCATACCAACCTGTGTAGATTGATCATGTAGAGAATGGACATGAGGGTCAGAGTGAGCCCTCGCAACAACTGTAGAAGAATCATCATCAATGAGAAGATGTATGTCCTCAAGTTTGTCTGCCAAGTCAAATGAAGCTAGAGCTAGAAGATGAGATGTACCATGCTATGTTGGGCCTTTCATTGTGGCAATATAAGCACGTGGACTAGACTGATGTGACCTCTCACTGCAACTGTCGATAGAACCCCACGTGTCTGAACCTATTAAAGCACTATCACTGGTGTTACTATCAGTTTCCACTTTGTATGAAGTATGGAGAGGAGTAGAGGACAAGCTTGGAGAAATTTCCTCAAAGTGAACATCCTTCTCCACAAAAATCTCATGAGTCTCTAGATCCATTAGTCTATAATCCTTCACATTGTCTTCATTACCGATAAAGGTACAAGGCCTAGGTGTCGGTGCCTTGGAACTCCGAGAAGAAAGGTTTGCCCATGCTGGACAACCGAAGACTCTAAGGTGACACACAATTGGTTTTCTACCGCACCATGCCTCAAAAGGAGTCTTGCCATCTAAGGCTGGATGAGGAGACCTATTAAGTATGTGAGTAGCACTGCTAATGGCTTCAACTTCAAGTGTAGGATCGAGAGACTTGGCCTTTATCATGCAACTTTCCATGGTCTTGAGAGTCCTAATCCTCATAGCTGCAACATCTGTCTTGTGCGAATTAAATGCTAGTGAGTTCTTAAGATCAATCCCCTCAATTCTACAAAAGTTCTTAAGTCTTTTGTCTACATATTTGTTCTCATTGTCCACCTTTAGTACTTTGATGGCTTTCCTTGACTTGTGTTCAACATGAGCCTTGAAGTCTTGAAGCTTATGAACCACTTTATTCTTATGATGAAGGAAGAAGACCCAAGTGAAGCTTGAAAAGTCATCAACAAATGCGAGTATGTAGTGACCTTGGCTGACTAAAGTCACTGCAAAGGGTCTTGCTAATACCATGTGAACTAGCTGAAGAACAATCGAAGCTCGAGAAGACTTCCCTTTATCATACTTCTCCTTGAGATTCATATCCACTGAACAAGATGAACACTCTCCCTTAGAAAAGCTGATATTAGGTAGACCTTTGACCATGCGTTTAGAGAAAAGTTGATGAAGAGAGCAAAAGTCAAGGTGACCAAACTGCTCATGCCATAAGTTGATTTGTGTAGTAGAGTGAGTTAACAAGGCTTGGGAAAGACTCTTAGGCACAAAGTGGGAGAAGGAGTAAAGCCTCTTGTCATCATTGACTTTCCCCACTGCAACCAATGAATCATCTTTGAGACTTCGCACCATAATTGAATTGGGAAGGAACTCAACCTTATGACCATCTCCAAGGTGAGTGATTTGGTAAACTGATAGGAGATTAGAGCTTAGATTTAGAACATAGAGAAAATATTTGAATTCCCCATCTTCCATTTTAGCATCATCTCCCACAAAGATGTGTGGTACCTTTGACTGCTTCAATGAAGAAAAGTCTTTCCTTGAAAAACCCATGTGGTAAGAGGCACCTGAGTCAAGTATCCATTTCGAAGAAGAATTTGTGTTTTCCATAAGTGCTTGACCTTTACCCTTCGAAGAGGTAGGAGTAGAATCCTTGGAAGTACCTGGCACTTGAATTTTGTTCTTCTTGAGTAAATTTTATAACTCATCAATTCTTTTTGTTTTGAAATGATGCTTGTCATGATTTGGCTTTTTACAGTATGCACAAAAGAGTTTGTCCTTCTTGTCATTACTTCCATTCTTATTTGAAGAAGAACTGCCTTATTTAGAGGAGGATTGTTGTGTCTCAGATTGTTTTTTCTACTTCCACTACTTCTTCTTGTTGTTGCTTTTTCCCCCTTGACTAGATTTGGAATCATCACTAGCCACCAAGGCTTTGGTCTTGGATGACTTGAGAAGTCCAAAATCCACCAAGTGAGATTGTTCAACAATCAACATGTCTGCAAATCCATCAAAGGAAGGCTTCTAATAAGCAGATCCCATGGTTAACCTGTGAGTATTAAAACTCAAAACAAAGTTAGCATACTCAGAAGGTAGCTTCTTCAGGATGTGATGAATCAACCTGTCATCCTTCATGGGATTTCCACAATCTTTTAGAAGTGCCCTATACTCATTGACTTTGATAATATAATCCTGAATTGTGTCATAATTCTTAGGATCTAAGAGAAGTAGATCATCCTCAATCTAAAATCCCTTTTCTTCATCCACTTCACCATACAACTACTCAAGTTTATCCCAAGCTTCCTTAGATTCTGAACAATTTTTAATGTGAAAGAGAAGATCCCCATGTACACAACTCCTAATTACACCTAAAGCTTGTTGGTCTTGTCTTTTCCATTCAATGAGTTCTTTAGCATCAATAGGTTTGGTAATTGTACCATCTACATAAAGACTATATCCTTTTTCCATTAATCTACTCCATGCAATATCTTTCCATGTAGAATAGTTGCGTGAAGTTAGAGGAGGACATTTAAAACCCATGATACAGAAATGTAAAGAGCACAATAGAGAGACACAAAAAACACAGTACATCCCCCCCCTTTTCACTCAATCAAAAGACCCCCCCAAAAAAGATGCTTTTGGCACTTTATAAGTAGTGTGTTTACAATGGGCCACTTGTCAAAATGAACAAAGTGGACATTCTAATTTTGCTTTTACAACTACCTTATGAGGCTTAAATCTGTCACTTGAACACTGTAGCTTAGTTTTACAACAATTCTAAAAAAGAATGAAAGCTTGACAATGTCAAAGAAGGCCTAATTCTAAAAGTGAAAAATTTGTCCACACAACCCTAGAATCTAACTTCAGATCTAGAAAGTAGACAAAAAAAAATGCACTTTCAAAAAAAATGGAATTTGAAAAAGTGACCAGATGTGCTTGTACAGAGCTTCTGAAGTTGCAAAACGTAGGATTATGCAATATAGTCACCAAGAAACACAATTTATACAAAATTTGTGCACCAAAATCAGAAAAAAACACCACCACTGAAAAATTTAAGAAATTCTACCTGATTTCAAAAAAAATTGCACCTGAATCAGAATTCGGATGTCCAAGATACGAGCTCGTAAAGTTAGGTTGCCAAAATGAAAAGCATTCTAGAGAAGGGTCTAGAGGAGAAACTATTGGTCTAAATTTGATGGTCAAATGACAGTCAATGTAGTTAAAAAATGCTTAGATATGACGTTCAGATGGGCATCAAATTTAACACAGGCAAATGATGATGTCAACAAAAAGAGTCCATCCTGGTTGACGTGGCAGATGATGTCACCTGCTGACTCAAATTTTTGTACTGTATAGAAATGATGTGGCACAATATCCATGTAATGATGTGTTAATGCACACCAGCTATCCATAGGATTATGTGGCAATGTCCGACTGAGGTGTTGGACTGTGACTGTCTGTTGGCATGGTGAAAGTTTTAAAAATGCGTGCCAAAAAAGGAGGTCACCGAGAGATCCAAAACACCTCTCCAAAAATCCTAAACACGTTGGGTAACTCCTTTCGCTATCGAGAATGGTAGGCAAATGCCAAAAGAGATGCCACGGGCGGGAGTCTGAAACTCCTACTGTTGCTGCTGAGAATTTTAAATACGGGCTGTAGACTTCGTAGAGCTGTCGGGAAACCACTATCCTCGAAACCACTACACGAAAAAGCATGTAGTTGGCAAAAAATATAGTCACAAAGCTGAAGGAAGTAGATCGTGGAAGTGTGGATTGGAACCAAAATTATGGTTGGAATTCTTGCTTGCGGAGGGTGTTTTTCAGAACTGCGACCACCAGATGGTTGACAAAGCCGCTTGGATTGTATTTAATCCCACATCATTCGTGGGATAGCGCAAGGTGCTATTTAAAAATAAAGCCCGCCAATACCAAATAAAAAAAGAAGCTCTGTCGATGTGTGGGCTTGCGGTCTGAGTCGGGTTGGGCCGTACAATTGTTTTCAAATTTGTCCTCAACCCAAAAATATTAAAAAAAGCACTCGTCGAATATTGTTCTGTGCCGAAAAGGATAAAAGTTCACTTGTTCGAGATTTGTTAAAAAAAATTTCTAGTGCTCGAAGGGCTGAAAAAATTTTCCAAAAATTTGACAAAAAATATGATGAAAATGCAGAGAAAATAAATGACAGATTTAAAATAAAATTAAATCACAGATTTGAAAATGACCATACCCATACCACAAATCGAGGCCTCCGAGTTTTGATTTGCAAATTTTTTTTGCCTTATGGTCGACTTTGGGCCAAGGTAGCCGAGTTTATAGTCAATTTTCATCGGTTCAGCATTTTAGATGCAATGGCAAGGTCAGATTTGGTGCTAGACACTCTTAATTTTTGCAGCACTCTAAATTCAGGCTGAGGTGATGAAGCAAACAAAAAGGTCTCGAACGACTTGTGATGAGAAAATCTCCAAGTTGCTCTGATACCATGTAAGAATTCTCTTAAGAGAAAAATTCACCCAGGAACTAAGAACTCAAACACAAGCACACAATAGACCAAGAGAGAGAGAGAGTATGATCAGAATAACAATGTATTCAATAAATGGTTCATCATAGAGTACACTAGGAGTGCCTGAATATAAAGGCCTCAAGAGAGCTTCTAGAATGCATAGAAGTTAGCATCATAATGTGTCATACAACCAAGCATATGTCCACCAGATATGGATTATCCTTAACTAAGCACGAAAGTAAGTGCGGTGATGAGAGGATAAGCCCACAAGGGTTGGACATGGAAAATAGTGTTGTAGACACCATGTGCTCAAATAGAGTTGCATACTCTTATGTTGTCAACATGACAACTCAAAAGGTGTGCAAACTCCCAAGTGTCTCACAAATAAAAATAATAAAATAATGCAAAATAATTAAATAATGCATTAACCTAAGTAAACTTAAGTAAGTGTAAATAGTAAATACTTATTTACACCAACATTGATGAATATCATGTGCACTAATTTATAACTTCCAAATTAGTCCACACAAGAAGGATCTAACAAAGGTGGTGGAGCTTGGGTTTATTCCTATCAAATGTTGCATTCATGAAGTGACATCTCTTTGATACATTCTATGAGATGTTCATATGTGTTGTTAATGTCTCACATTTTTCATGCATGTCTACAAGAGCATCTCAAATTATCCTATTTGATAAAACTTCCTCAAAAAAGATAAAAGTCTATAACCTATTCCAAAACCTTCATATGGTGAAGATAAGATAATTAGATTTGTTTGGTAGTTACTATAATATTTTATTTTATTTTTTTATTAGTAAATAACTGAAGCCTTATATACTATATTAATAAAGATAAAACTACAAATGTCTCTATTCAAATGGGCACTCTTAGGAAAGAATAGAGAAGAAAACCTCCAGTCTTTCTCAAGACCTAAGTCCTTTACAAAGTACACAAATAAAAGGGTCATTCCCCAGTTTTAGAGTTTGAATACCATGTTACAACTTTTCTATGCTAAATTACTCCTTTATCTATGATTCAATAACTAATTCTCTAATACAATTATATTTTGAAAGAGCATTCTTCCTTTTCATCTTTTGTGGAATCGTTTTTAAAAATCTGCCAGTGTATCTGATCAAGGTCATGATCATGCTTCTAAATCTTATTATACTTTATGCTCTATTGATGAAGTATTTCTTACTGATTCTTTGCAACCACAAACCACTTAACACTTGTTTCTTACATGTTATTACTTTCTATCAATAAATAATCTATTTCTGATTAAAAATAATAATAAATTGAAATCTAGATCTAATGCAGGACTACTTTTAAACTTGATGTTTAAGAGCCTATCCCATATTAAGTTAATTTTAAGATTCCATTACTTAAAGGCTAGTATTAATAAACTAAGCTTTGACCTATCTTCTACATTTTCTAAAATTAGATGGTCTAATTGACTTGAATTAATTATTTTGTCTTTATATTAGTTCTGTACTTCTTACCAAATTATATTATATGATCTTAGATATTATTCCTCACCACTTATAATCTAAAGACCTTCTACTAAATTTGAGAAGAAAGTATACTTAAATTTCCACTTTAAAATTAATGACTAAATGTTTAGGTCTGCTTATTGATTTTTAAAGTTTATATTATGATTCGTTATCATTATACTTTCAAATTCTTAACTATTCTAATATTAATCTTTTTTATCCCACTCTATTTACCTATTGATTGCTTACCTATTTACATATAGGGTTGAATCCCCAGGGGGGGAAATCTAATTTCCCCAAAAATAAATGTTGGCCATCGATGAAGATCCTCCCCTTGAAATAGATGACTCAGATGCATCAAAAATCTCCCAATGAAGGATTAAAACACAACCATTGACGTAGATGAGCTTTATTTCCATCAGATGACTAAGATGTCATGAGGAGACTCCTCTCAATGAAGGAAGTGGATAACATGAAAGGTGGGGACCCCTACCACATAGCACAATTCTAGGTCTTGGAGCTTCGTGGAAGCATTACAAAGTAAGGAAATGTCAAAAAGACAATGCATGGAAGCATGACAATTCTAGGTTTTAGAGCATTGAAGAAATAATGTAGCAAGAGGAGGCACCAAAATGGAGATGTGTGGGAACATCTTGCACAATTGGGAAGATAACTCAAAAAAACACAAGAGTCGACCATCACAACATGAGTCAACCCAACCATGAACAAATTGAGCCAATTTAGTGAATGAAGAAACTGATCCAACATGAAATGTTAGCCACCAAATTTAGTGATGTTAAACCTTTGTAAAGAACCTATCCCATTGAAGGTCTCTCAAATTGGATATCAGTGATGGGCTCAATGGGGGGAAAAATAGCCAACATGAACCTCTATTGCATAATATAGATAGATGGAAGAATTCATTCTCCCCCTCAGACACAAAATACCTAATAAGATCTAATGAAAATGATAGAAATAAACCCAAAGTTGTTTATAAAATATTTAACTCAAAGACCCTAGAAAGATCTAGAAGAACATAATACCATATGTCAACTACTGATCATTATTAAAAATTGTGACTTTTGCTAAGTGTCTAGTTCATAATTGCAAGTCCAGATCTATATCGTGATCCTACTTATTAATGTGATTTGTTATCTTATATTACTATGCTTTGTTAGAGTTTAAAATGATCCTAAAAATTCTTATACTTATGAAAGAGGAAACAAAATCACATTATTCATATAGGCTATGAATAAATGGGATGATTGTAAGAATTTTTCTAAGGGCAAAATTCACCCAGGAACTAAGAACTCAAACACAAGTGCATAGTAGACCAAAGAGAGAGAGAGAGAGAGAGTATGATCAGAATGACAATGTATTCAATATGCCATGATTAAGAATACACTAGGAGTGCCTGTATATAAAGGCCTCTCAGGAAGCACCTAGAATGTCTCTAGAAACAACCAGAAGATAAGACAACTAAGCACCTTATCCAACATTCTAGATGAATGGATAAGAATGACAAAGTGTCACATGTGTGTAGAAGATTCTTGTGTTGTAGACACCATGTGCTTAAAAGAGGTGTAGACCCCCTATGATGTCATCATGACAACACACAAGAGTGCACAAACACCTAAGTGTCTCACAAATAAAAATAATGCAAAATAATAAACTAATGCATTAACCTAAATAAACTTAAGTAAGTGTAAATAGTGAATATTTATTTACACCAATACCCCCGCTTAAGTGTAGCTTAGGGGAATGCCCTTAAGCTTGCGAAACTAGGATAAAGATGCAAAATGGGTCTCGGCTACTAGGCCATATTAGGTACCCATGTACATAATGAAAATGCATTCTCTCATAAAGTGGGGAAAGAGGGAAAACCTCATGGGAAAAACCCTTCCCCAAAAAGAGAGATAAATAGGATGCATCAATGGATGGAGTAATCAAGATCCCCCATTACGACATACATCCAGTATATACATAAGAAAATGAGAGAAGGAAGAGAGATAGAATAGGCTCCCCCCCCCCCCCAAAAAAAAAAAAAAAAGAAGAATGTCGACAAGTGAACGCCACTCCGATGAAGAAGCCGGTCCAAGAATGCAGAAAGGTGTTCCTCCCCTTAGGAAGAAACAATGGCAAAGGTACAACCCTAAAGATGTATGCTGGACCTGAAAGCTACTCAAGTATCCTTGTATTGATGTTGAATTTCACCCCTTCCAACTGTGCTAAAAAGAATGAATGCAGATCTGGCAAGGATGTCTGTTGAACCTATTCCACTAAACTATTTGTCTCCTCAACTAACAAGGAGACCTCCAATAATTTTTGTTCATAAGGATCCACAATCATGCCAACCTGTGAAGATTGATCATGTAGAGAATGGACATGAGGGTCAGAGTGAGCCCTTGCAACAACTGTAGAAGAATCACCTTCATCAATGAGAAGATGTAAGTCCTCAAGTCTGTCTCCCAAGTCAATTGAAGTTATAGGTGGAAGATGAGATATACCATGCTATGTTGGACCTTTCACTATGGCAATATAAGCATGTGGAGTGGACTGATGTGACCTCTCACTACAACTGTCGACAAAACCCCACGTGTCTGAACATATTGAAGCACTATCACTGGTGTCACTATCAGTTTCCACTGTGTATGATGTGTGGAGAGGATCAAAGGATAAGATGGGAGAACTTTCCTCAAAGTGAACATCCTTCTCCACAAAAATCTCGTGTGTCTCTGGATCCATCAATCTGTAAGCCTTCACATTGTCTTCATAACTGATGAAGGTACAAGGCCTAGGTGTCGATGCCTTGCAACTCTTGGAAGATAGGTTTTCCCATGCTGGACAACCGAAGACTCTAAGGTGACTCACAACTAATTTTTTTCTGCACCATGCCTCAAAAAGAGTTTTGCCATCTAAGGCTGGATGAGGAGATATGTTAAGTATGTGAGTAGCACTGCTAATGGCTTCAACTTCAAGTGTAGGATCAAGAGACTTGGCCTTTATCATGCAACTTGCCATTGTCTTGAGAGACCTAATCCTCATAGTTGCAACATTTTTCTTATGCAGATTGAATGCTGGTGAGTTCTAAAGATCAATCCCCTCAATTCTGCAAAAGTTCTTGAGTCTTTTGTCAACATATCTGTTCTCATTGTTCACCCTTAGTACCTTGATGACTTTCCTTGACTTGTGTTCAACATGAGTCTTGAAATCTTGAAGCTTATGAACCAATTCATTCTTATGATGAAGGAAGAAGACCCAAGTTGATCTTGAAAAGTCATCAAAAAATGTGAGTATGTAGCGGCCTTGGCTGACTGAAGTCACTGAAAATGGTCCTGCTAATACCATGTGAACTAGTTGAACAACTAGAGCTTGAGAAGACTTCCCTTTATCATACTTCTCCTTGAGATTCATATCCACTGAACAAGATGAACATTCTCCCTTAGAAAAGTTGATATTAGGTAGACCTTTGACCATGTGTTTTGAGCAAAGTTGCTGAAGAGAGTGGAAGTCAAGGTGACTAAACTGCTCATGCCATAAGTTGATGTTTGAAGTAGAGTGAGTTAACAAGGCTTGGGAAGGATTCTTAGGCACAAAGTGGGAGAAGGAGTAAAGCCTCTTGTCATGATTGACTTTCCCCACTACAACCAATGAATCATCTTTGAGACTTCACACCATCACTGAATCTGGAAGGAACTCAACCTTATGACCATCCCCAAGGTGAGTGATTCGGTCAACTGATAGGAGATTGGAGCTAAGATTTGAATTTAGAGAACATCTTTGAATTCCCCATTTTCCATTTCCACATGTCCTTTCCCTTCAAATTCTATCTTAGTATCATCTTCCATGAAGATGTGTGGTACCTTTGATTGCTTCAATGAAGAAAAGTCTTCCTTTGAAGAACCCATATGATAGGAGGCACCTGAGTCAAGTATCCATTCTGAAGAAGAACTTGTGTTTTCCATAAGTGCTTGACCTTTACCCTTTGAAGAGGTTGGAGATGAATCCTTGGAAGTACCTGGCATTTGAATCTTTTTCTTCTTGAGTAGATTTTCTAACTCATCAATTCTTTTTGTCTTGCAATGATGCTCGTCATGATTTTTCTTTTTGCAATATGCACAAAAGAGTTTGTCCTTCTTTTCATTACTTCCCTTCTTGTTTGAAGAAGAACTACCTTGTTGAGAGGAGGATTTTTGTGTCTCAGATTGTGTTTTCTACTTCCATTGCTTCTTGTTGTTGTTGATTTTCCCCCCTTGACTTGATTTGTGATCATCACTAGCCACCAAGGCTTTGGTCTTTGATGACTTGAGAAGTCTAAAATCCACCAAGTGTGATTGTTCAACAATCAACATATCTGCAAATGCGTCAAAGGAAGGCTTGAGGTAAGCAGATCCCATGGTCAACTTGTGAGTATTAAAACTCAAAACAAAGTTGGCGTACTCAGAAGGTAGCCTCTTTAGGATGTGATAAATCAACCTGTCATCCTTCATGGAATTTCCACAATCTTTCAAAAGTGCCCTATACTGATTGACTTTAATGATGTAATCCTAAATTCTCTCATAATTCTTAGGATCCAAGAGAAGTAAATCATCTTCAATTTGAAATCCCTTTTCTTCATCAACTTTACCATACAACTATTCAAGTTTATCCCAAGCTTCTTTAGATTCTGAACAATTTTTAATATGGAAGAGAAGATCCCCTTGTACACAACTCCTGATAACACCTAAAGCCTATCGATCTTGATTTTGGCAATCAATGAGTTCTTTAGCATCAGTAGGTTTGGTAATTGTACCATCAACATAAAGACTATATCCTTTTTCCATTAATCTACTCCATGCAATATCTTTCCATGTAGAATAGTTGCATGAAGTTAAAGGAGGACATTTAAAACCCATGATGCAAAAATGAAAAGAGCACAAAATAGAGACACAAAAAACACAGTACACACCCCCCCTTTCACTCAATCAAAAGACCCCCCCAAAAAAGATGTTGTTGGCACTTTATAAGTAGTGCATTTACAATGGGCCACTTGTCAAAATGAATAGAGTGGAATTTTTAATTTTGGTTTTACAACTACCTTATGAGGCTAAAATCTATCACTTAAGCATTGTAGCTCAGATTTACAACAATTCTGAAAAAGAATCAAAGCTTTACAATCCTGAAAAGGGCCTACTTCTAAAAGTGAGAAATTGGTCCGCACAACCCTAGAATATAACTTTAGATCTGAAAAGTAGATAGTCTACCAAAAAAATTTAATGCTCAAGGGCTATATTTGGAAGCTAAAAAAATGTCTGTAGGTGCCATAAAAAAACTCCAATGCACACCAAAGATGTTTGAACATAGTCAGAATCTGAACTCTGCAGGCTGCAGATTTAATGCAGTGGCCGAAAAACAATAATTTGTTGCCGTATAATTGAGGTGCGGCGAGGAAGTCTATGGTTGCCAAAAAATGAATGCACGAGCAGGAATTATTGACACGCCAAAATCTTTAAAAAATATCCATCGAAAAGAGCAGGTTGCCGGCGAAGTGGGATTTATATATCCCACAGGTATGCTCCAGGTTGCCTTAGTGCGATTTATAACAAAAATGCCGCGACTTGTATGTTGAAGCTAGCCACGAATTGTTGAAGAGTGACCGATGAGGAAGAGGCTGATTCATCGATGGGTTTGGTGCCGCCGGTGGAGTTTGGAGGCCAATTTTTTTGAAGTAATTACCTACTGCATAGAATGAAATCCATACTAATTCCTGCGTGAATAAAATAAAATATACCTTGTGCAAGCTGGGAGCTCACAGCCTGGTTATGCGCAAATTTTTTTCTCTGCTAGCAGCCCAAAAAAAATTCCAAGACAATATAGTCGAAATAATGAAATTATAGAGAAAACTAAAATAGATCTGAAAATAAAGTAATGAGATCTGCAAAAAAAGATCATACCCAAATTGCAAATCGGGGCCTCCAAGTTCTGATTTGCAAATTTTTTTTGCCTCACGGTCAACTTTGGGCCAAGGGAGGCATGTTTATAGTCGATTTTCATGAATTTGGCATTTCGGACATAATGGAAAGGTTAGATCTAGCTCTAGACGCTCCCAATTACTGTAGTACTCCATATTCGAGCTAAGGTGATGAAGCAAGCATGGTCTCAAATGACTATGTGATGAGAAAGTCTCCAAGTTTCTCTAATGCCATGTAAAAATTTGCCTAAGGGAAAAATTCACCTAGGAACTAAGAACTCAAACACAAGCACATAGTAGACCAAAGAGAGAGAGAGAGAGTATGATCAAAATGACAATGTACTCAATATGCCATGATTAAGAGTACACTAGAAGTGCCTGTATAAAAAGGTCTCTCAGGAAGCACCTAGAATGTCCCTATAAACAACCAAAAGATAAGACAACTAAGCACCTTATCCAACATTCTAGATCAATGGATAAGAATGACAAAATGTCACATGTGTGTAGAAGATTCCTGTGTTGTAGACACCATATGCTTAAAAGAGGTGCGGACCCCTTGTGATGTCATCATGACAACACACAAGAGTGCACAAACTCCTAAGTGTCTCACAAATAAAAATAATGAAAAATAATAAACTAATGCATTAACCTAAGTAAACTTAAGTAAGTGTAAATAGTGAATACTTATTTACACCAACAATGATGCATTGTATATATAACCCAAATAGTTTTATAAACTAATGACCATTGTGTAATAGTTTAAATGTAATTAAAACCTAGAGTCAAGGAAATGTCAAAGATTATTATCCAAAGCTTGAGTGATGAAGTCCTCTCCTTCTAGACCTTTGTTTGCTAGAAGATATGCTTTTGTGTTTCCTTCTTGATAAATGTGTTGTATTCTAGTTTCTTTAGATTCATTAATGATGCTAAGAACATTCTCTAGCTTTGAGTTCATAATCCAATTAGGAGTTTTTCTATTTCTTAGAGCATTTACAATAATCTACAAATCCCCTTCTATGATTAGTCTCCTTATTCCAGATTGAAGGCCCAACTTTAGTCCTCCCTATAAAGCTTCTAGTTCTACCATATTATTGGTCGTAATTCCTAATGGTTTGGCTCTATTAACAATCTAATTTCTAGAATTAGAATGTATAATACATCCTATGCTTACCATACCTAGGTTACCTCTAGATGCTTCATCAAAGTTTAATTTCATCCACCCAAATGGTGGTGGTTCCCATCTACATACTTCTCTTGCTTTTTGGTTTTTCTTATGATAGACTAATGGGGGATTGATAAGGTTGACCCAATTCTTTTTCATGAAGGCATCCCATTCATAAAAATGTTCCTTCTTCTTTTGATGATCTTTTTAGATGATTATTCATGACTTATGTTATGCTTGCTTATGCTTTATTAAGGAGTAAGGTAGAACTAATCTTAGTGTCACTAAATATTTTCCTAATTTCATATTTCCATATCTCCCTCATCAAAATAGATGGAGATATATTCCATAGTTTATTATAAATCTTGGAGTTATTATTGCTCGACCATCCATTTAGATGACTGTCCAGGTCCCCAGATATAGGAGAGGTCCAACTTAGATTTTGATGAAGCCAATACCAACATTTTTTCACATAGGGGCATTGAAAAAGAAGGTGATCAGTTGTTTCCTCATTTTCTTTGCATAAGTTGCATCTCAAAGGGCCTTGAAAACCCATCTTTTGAAATCTATCAGCTATTCGGATACTTTTTTATGAAGCTTTCCATAAAAAGGTACCTACCTTTGGCAAGCAGGCTTGATCCCAACATAGTTTAATAGGCATACTAATCTTTTTTCATATTTGAGAGTTGATTATAATGTTATATTCTTTCTTTACCCTATACTGCCCCCCTTTTGAAGCTCCCCATATGAGTCTATCTTCTCTATCTTTATGATTGACCTTTCTCTATTTAAGAATTTGATCTAAGGCCTCTTTTTCTTCACAAGTTAGGACTGTGCCTTCTAGATATTTCCATGACCATATATCCTCCCCATTCACACTCATGCTATTTATAATTAGCTACCTATTGACCCCATAAATTTACTAAAGTGTTTTTGGTGTTAGGGGAAATGTTGAAATTGTCTATAGCAAGAAACACATCCCAGAAGTCTTCCCAAAATAGGGCTTCTACCCCTTTCCCTATATCCCAAGTTACATATTTAGTGATTAAAGGTTGACAATTGATCATAAAGTACCATGCTTCCGATCCTTTGGGTAGATTCCTGGTTTTCAATAATGAGGATGGATCTTTAGTATTCAAGTATTCAAGTATTTATTATATAATATTTTCCCCTATTTACTATCTCTCTCTTGATACATTCACCAGACTAGTTTTTCTCCCAAGGCTTCATTCTACCAGTTAAAATTCCTAATTCGTAAACCACCTAATTCTTTTGGCCTACAGATTTTTTCCCATTTAATTAATGCAGGTTTCTTTTTATCCTCAATTCTGCTCTAAAAGAAATTTTTGAGTTTCCCTTCTAATTTTTTATTGATGTTTTTGGGTAATGGGAGACATATCAATTGATATGTTAGAATAGTTGAAAGAATAGATTTGATTTTTAACACTCTTCCAACCTTAGTTAACCATTTTCCTTTCCAACTTTTTGTTTGTTTGTCGACTTTGTCCAAAATGTTGCTCCAAGTTTTAGTTTTCCTTATCACTTTTTCCAAGTACATTCTTAAGCATTTTCATGGAAATGGTCCCTTCCTATATCCCATACAATTGCAAATGTAATCTTCCATTTCAAGTGGTGTGTTGAGGAAAAAAATTTCTAATTTCTTAACATTCACATTTTTCCTTGATTCTTCCCTATAATTTTATAGAATTTGTTTAAAGTTTAGGGTTTCTTCTATTGCAGTCTCTCCTGGTAAGATTGTGTCAACAAATTATTGATGAGTAAAATTTGTAGTATTTTTCGCTACAATGATACCTTTAATCTTACCTTCATCTTGGGCTTTATTTATTGCTCTACTAAAGGCTTTCACCATGATGATGAATAAAAAATGGGAGATCAGATTGCATTGGTGAATTCCTCTAGAAATGTCGAAAAAGAATTATGGACTACCATTTATTAAAAGTGAAATTTTTGGAGTTGATATACATTTGAATATTATATTAAGCCATTAATGAGAGAACCCAAAGACTTCTAATATTTTACATAAAAATCTCCAATCTACCATGTCATAAGTTTTTTGTATATCTAGTTTCATGAGCATACATGCTTCTTTGTTCTTGATTGATAAGTGAATAGTTTCATGAATGATCAAAATTTTGTCTAGGATAGATCTGCCTAGGACGAAACTAGTTTGTTCTTTTGAAATGAGGGTAGGAAGAATGTTTTTAAGACGATATGCTAGTGCTTTGGATATGATTTTGTAAATGGTATTACATAGCGCAATAGGTCTAAAGTATCTAGGTTCTTCAGAGATCTTTTTCTTGGGTATCAAAGTAAAAAAGGTATGATTAATCTCTGATGATAATGATCCTACTTTTCTTGAATCTTCAATTGACTTCTAGAGGTCCATTCCTATGATTTCCCAACATTTTTGAAAATAGAAGGCTTGTAAGCCATCCGTTCCTGGTGATTTTTTTGGGTTAAGTTTGAAAAGAGCATTTCAAATTTCTTCTAGAGTGAAAGGTTTATTCCAAAGAAATTTATCTTGTGGCGTTACTAGTTTAGGTATTAATTGTATGTAGGAAAATCCTAATCTGTCAGAGCACGTGTCAACAAGTAAATGTTAGTAGCATATGCATTTAATGATTCAAACAAGAGTAAAAAAACTACTAATTCTACTTGAGTTTTACAAAACTATGCAACCGACATGTTAGAGTCCTCATGCAACCTCAAAGTAGCTCAACAAGGGCTCCCATAAGAGACCTTGTTGGCATGCTTTAGATTGGAGGGATGTGAGTGTGCTCTCCCCAATCATAACTATGAATCCCAATGATTGAAACGAAATGCTATGTAAAATATGAATCTAAACTAAGATGAGTGTAGAATACCTTCAAGTAATGGCTATGAATAAGCCAAACTCAAAGGATTCTAAAGATGTGAATATGGAAATGGAAAACAATGAATTAAACTATTAATAGTAAGCTATCATGAAAATGAGAGGCCTTGAAGAGATGGCATCTATGTGGAATCCACATAGGTGCCACAAGGGAGACACATGGGCTAAGGAGACAACTCATGCAAAGGTCAACATAAACCTTTTTAGTGAAAGTGATGGCTCAAGGTTTTCTCACACATGTGTGAGTAACCTTGGAGAAAGGAAAAGGGGACAAGTGTGTAAGAGTGTAAGACACTTGTGAATAAATTAATAAAATGGAAGCTTTATTGGATCTTGAGTTGCTCACACATGTGTGAGCAAACACTTAAGAGCTAAAAGGTTTTTAGGATTAATTAATGTGTAGGCTTAGAAGGATGAGAGTGATGGGTGTAGACTAGGTTTTAGGTGGGATTAGGATTAAATTAAATGGGATTTAATTTAATCATAGGATTGTAGAATTAAATAAAGTGGAGGGAATTAAATAAATTGAGATTTATTTAAAAGGGGATTTTATGGAGCACTATGCATTAAATAAATTTAATACATTAGAGGGGATGCATTTATATAAATTGAAATACATTAGGGAAGTGAACCTATTCAATTAAATAAATTTAATTAAATAAGTATAGGAACATGACAAATATGATTAATTAATAAATAATTAGTTATAGTGTTAAGGTAGATATTAAATCAATTAATATAGTGTTTAGGACAATTTTAAGTGTCTACATTAATTTCAACATCTTTTATTGTGTTGTTAGGTTAGAACAATCAAAATTATTCAAAATGGTTTTATAATAATCCACTAGAACTTCTGCTATTTTGGAAGGGTCTTCTTCTATATTTCCTTCCTTGTTTTTAATTTTTAGTATTTTGTTTATTAATCTCTAATTAAGAGTGTTGTTATGAAAGAACTGTGTGTTTTGATCCCCTTTTGCTAGCCATTTCTCCCTTGACTTTTGTCTCCAGAACACCTCTTCTTTCACTAATATATCTTCATGTTTACCTAGTAATTATTTTTCTTTATTATACTTTTCATTATCCATACCTTTTTGGATGACTTCTTTGCTTAATTTCTTAGGATCTTCTTCATTGTTTAATTTTTCTTTAAATATGTTGTTAAAGGGTGTTTTATTCCATTTAAAATGTAATTCTTTAAGCATTTTTAGTTTGGAGACAAAGCAATAGATTTTAGATCTTTAAAGTTTCCGTCCTGCCACCATTATTTTATATTATCCATGAATTTGTAGTCTAAAAACCACATTTTTTCACATTTGAATGAATTCCTAACTAGATAATGCTCTGATTCTACATGTGGCATAATCCATGACTGAAGCACCAAATCTATATTGCTTAGATCTCCTTTGAAGAAGAATCCATCTATTTTTTCTACTATGTAACTAAATCCTTTTCTTTTGTTGTTCCACATGTAGATATTGTTGTTGGTTGGTATATCCAATAAACTATTTTTTTCCACCCAATTTATTAAATCTATAACTACTTGCAATACCACTTGTGAACCCCCATACTTTTCCTTCAAATTTAGGATTGCATTAGAATCACCTCCTGTTATAAAGTTGTATGTTGGGTTTGCTTCCATGAAAGCGTTACTCTCATCCCATACTCTTTTCTTGTCTGTTGTTTGAGTAGGCCCATAAACATTAATCCGAGTAATTTGAAGATTATGTCTAAAGCTTTTTATTATGCTTCCCATCCAATTGTTGTTCATGATCATTATATTGAGTGCTAGTTTCCTAGGATTCCAAATGAAACCTATACCTCTTGATGCCCCATTAGATTCTACAAATTTTATTTTCTAGTTACCCAATTTCTTCTCTAATCTATCACCTTCTTCTTTATTCAAATTAGTTTCTTGAATTAATATAATATATGATTCAAATAAATTAAGATTGTATTTTAAGAATCATTTTTTGCTAGGGGCATTGAGTCCTCTAATATTCCAAGTTATAATCATCATTGTTCTACCAGAAGGCTCTTCCCCTTCCTTGCTTTTAAAATTTCTTAAGTGATTTCCTCCCACACTGTGTTTTTTGTTTATCACACTTTGGGGTTTGGAAGCCTTCTTGGTTGATAGATATACCCAGATTCTCCATATAGTGTTGTGCATTATTGATACTATATAAGCTTAAACCTTCTTTCACCTCTTCCTCCTCGTCTATTACTTCCTTAAATATTTGTTCTTCTATTTCCATTGCCTCAATCTCTTGCTCCTTGCTTTCTTCAAATTGTTGCTCTATCTTTTTTTCTTTATTGTTTTGTTCTATTTCATTTAGGACCCCAAATTCTTCCCATATTTGATAGTTTCTGTAATGTCTATCCTCTTCATTCCTTGTTTCTTCACAATTGTTTTGATCTTCTAAATTTAATGTCTTAATGTAGATGTCAACTTCCATTGGTACTGAATATTCCTTTAATCCATTCCTTTTCTTAGATATTTGTTGTTTCTATTAGTCACTATTTTCAAAGTGGTCTTTCCCATTGTCAGGAGTCTACCAAAATTTTTGTGTTCTTTTCTTAGTCTTTTTTCAGATAGTAACATTACTCCAATGTTCTGATTCTGTTGCAAGTATAATATCTTCCTTACCCTATTATTTAGATTGTATATCTATTTCTATGTCTTTTTGACATTTCTTATTTGCTTCTATCTCCTCATGTTCTCTGATCTCATCTTCCATTATCCTTAATGTGAGTTCTTTATCCTCCTTTTCTTGGATTTGTCTCTCCCTAAATATACTTTCCAAATTATGTCTTGCTATGCATTGATTTTCTCTCTACGAGTTTTCTATTTGGATTGAGATTTCATAATTTCCCAAAATTTCATTTTTTGGTTTAGTTGCTTATTTGTTCCTACGTCCTTTCTGCCATTTGGAGATCTTTTATCTTCTCTTTTATTTTCTGAGTTTCTGACTTCTTCCTTTTCAAGACGATCTATCTTCTCATGTTCTCTATGCTATTGATCTCCTAATATTATTTAATTTTCAACATCATTCTTCATGATTTGAATATCCTGAGAAAGTCTGGCAAGATTCTTTAGAATATCTACAAGCTCTTCTAGAAATCCACTTTCTCCTTGACATAATTCACACTATTTAAATGTTAAACTATTATTTTGAATGTCCTTATTTTCCATTTCTTCTAATTCCTTCATTCCTACCTGAATTGCCTCTTCTTGTTCTGAAATCTCTCTTCCTATTACTGTCATTTCTTCTTCTTTTGATATCTCTTTCAGAATTACTTTATGTAGTTTCTATGTGAATGTTTTAGTTTCTCTCTCTTTTTTTGTCCCATATTTTTATTTTTCTTTCCCGATGCTGATGCTACTTAGTTCATCCTTAATATTTGTGATTTTATGTTATATATTGAGATTGGGTTTAATGTATCTGTTGATTATTCCTTCAACTTTTGTGAAAACTAATTCATATATAGATGTGTTTGTTATGATCTTTTTTTTTGTTAAATACATTTTGAACTAATTCTATTTCAACTAAAATCTTGATGTTACTGGATTTGTGAAAATTCACTTCAATGCCAATCACATTTTCTAGAGTTTTATCTATTTTTATGAGGGTTTGTATATGTTTTAGTACAGGAAGATTTTTTTTTACATTCAATCCAATTAGGAGCAAAATATTTCCTAATATTGTTTTTACTCCAATTTTGTTCCCAAGCTAAGAATTAAACTGAATAACCTTTATACAAGCAATATGCATTTGAGATCAATTTATTCCTAATATATTTTCTTACACAATGTAAATACAATAAACAATTAGAATAAGTTATGATACTTACTTAATATTGACAGATGCTTTCTAATCTTTTTACCAGATTTGATATTAGTTTTTCTGGTCCACTCTGGTATGCGTATATACCTAGATCCGAACATTCCAGCCACTTATCCTCTATATGTTTGTTGCTAATGATTTGGATATCTGGGTAGTGCTCCTATTTTTCTATGTTTCTTACGGTTAGAGGTTGTCTAAATATCTCTAATTGCTTTTCTTTATCCTTGTTTTCAAGAGGTCTTTTATGGGGAGGGATATAAGCTTGTGGGTTTTTGTTGAAGGTTTTGGGAAACCTAAGTAATGATACATATGAACTATAATGCCTTTTAATACCTAAGGTGATACTATTAGCTATTGAATTTTTTCTAGTCACTGGGCTCTTCATTCTTATGCTTAGGCACTATCATATCCTTCTTCAATATTATATTCCTTGCATATTTAGTTTTGTTGAAGAAGATCTTCTATCCTTTAAGATGCTCATCTTCCTCTATATTTTTCAAATCTGACCCCAACTTCTTCTAAACCATTGTCCTCCTTTTCTTTCTTTTTATCACTTGTTTCCAATCATCCCCCTATTTTTTAGAATTATGAGGAAGTTTAATCAGATTGTTCTGTGATTTATGCATTTCCTTAGCCCTAGCATCGTGCAATTTTACTAAGGATTTGAATGACATATTTCTTTGTCTATGGCTATCTTCCCAAATTAAAGATAATATTACAAATCTATTGCTGATATTTATAGGGTGAGATTCTAGGCAGCGGTAAATTATGGAAATATTTGTAGAATTCACTATATTTTCCATATTAGAGAAAATGTTAAGGTTTTTTTGCATTTGATTGATAATTTCCTACCTTTTTTGCTAAGCATACTATTTTCATCATTATTAAATTTAAATTTTATTTTAAATGTTGTAGTTACTATAATCTTTTGTGGTGAAGACGATTTGTACATTTCTCATGATCATGACATCATGTTGAAGATTTACGGCAATTTTTTTCCATGAGATCACATTTAGTTGTGGTCACATTGTATATGCTTCCATTTGTAAATAGTTAGTAATGGTAACTAAAATTTGTATTGATCTTTCATGGAGAACACTAAGTCACCAACGCTTTTCCATGTTTTGTGTAGTGTTGATCACCTTTAAGTGCATCAATGTTTTATATGAGTTGTGAAACTTATACAAGTTTCTAATTGATTTAAAAATATCACTAGAATTTTGCTTCCCCAACTAATTTGAAAAACTTCAAATTATATTATTAAACAACTTGAACAACTTTGCAAATGCTTTGACAATAACGAAGTCAATGTGATTTGTTTATTGGAATTTGGATAAAATTTTGAAAGTTTTTAAGTTTTCTCACGATACCAGCACACTTGTAATTTTTTTAGAGAAGCTCTTGAAGTAGTAGATCAAATGCATTTTCATGTCCTCATTTAGTCTCTTATTTGTGTTTGGGACAATCTAAACAACCACTCTTAAACATCACACACTAAGGACAAATCTAAGCTTGAAAAATGTAAATCATTTTTTACCATTTAACACTTTGTCTAGGAATAAAGATTTTGTTGAAAATATAAGAGGAGTAGCTGAGAGGGGAGGGGTGAATCAATTATGACTAAAATAATTCCAAATCCATTAGATGTCAATTCAAACTTCTTATTAAGTCAAATCCTTGCACAACTTGGCTAGAACTAGATATTCATTGTAGCTCGATTAACAAAGCAATCTTGAGATATTAATGTGTATTAATCTTTATTAACTTAGTTACAAGAAAATAAAGTAGTAAGAAAATAACATGAACACAAGAGACACCAAGATTTAATGTGGAAACCCAATTTGGGAAAACCACCAATGCAACTAGTTAAAACTTTTCACTCTTCTGAAGTGAGCCCTATTAGGAGCTAACCCTATTAAAGGTTAAAAAATACACTATTAGGTGTGATTGCGTTAAAGGATTTAAATCACCTTATTAGAAGTGTCCTTGTTAGAGGTCTTAAAGACATTTAAATCTAGAAATTCCACTTTGTTAGAGGATTTACAAAAATGTTTGTTAAGTCAACTCTGTTAAGAGATTTCTTCACTGCCACAATTGTTAGAGAGTAACAATGATTGACCTAATTGTTGAAGAAACTAATTTTTAGATTTAGATCATTGTTCTGGTTTATCCTCTGGATCCTCCCTGATCAGATTAATCTTTGCATCTCCTTGGATATTCTTTTTTTAATTAGATATCCTTCTTTATTTGCATCTTATCTTCTTCCACAACTTGAATTTACATATATATGAAACCCAATGTCAAGTCGGCTTGAATACCTTTACAAATAAATAATTAACATCCACTGAGTTGGCTTGCATAAACCAAATAAGAAAAAAAATTGTTCTGTTGCAGGTCGGTTGACACTGAAATAGGGTCACTCGGTTACCACTGACTTCCTTGGTAATTGACCCGACTCAGTTTACATTGGACCACTTTGGTAACCAACCTGACTCAGTTTATGTATCACCTTGCCAAGGTATCCAAAATAATTAACCTAAAGTTTTACTAAGTTTTCCAAACTTAAAAAAAAAAAAAAAAAAAAGATAAACATTCACATCAACACATAGTAGCGGAAACAATAACATACAATCAACTAAAAGCATACATAACCAGTCACATTCCTTAAGGATCCCATGATGTTGAGTCACATTTATAATTAATTAATTCTAAGTCGAACAACTACCATATCCACATGAAAGAATAGTTAGAAACTTCAATGTCCATTTTATACATTTGTTCTGAATGCCTCTTGGAAAATTAAATTCAGAATGCTCAATCATCCACTATACATGTCACAGGGTATGAAAGGCTTAAAAAAATTCATATGTATAAATAAAGATACATCATCCTTCTTTAATCCATGACACAAAGTACAATAATATAAATGAAACTAATAACATACATCATACATCATACATCATACATCAATCCATCATAAAAGATATATACATTCAACATGAAATACAACTATCCATCATAAAATAAAATCAACTAAGTGTGTGGCTCCTCCCAAACATCAATAGCATCATTAGAGCATCATGGGCCCTAGTCATCCCCCGCACGTAACATCCCAAGCCACCAAATAGATCGTTGATACTATCATAATAGGGACATCACTACTAAAACATGCTACAACATATACATAAGGAAATCTAACATACTAATCATCAAAATAAAGAAATGCATCAATAAATAACATCACCTAAACATGATAAATAGCATCCCAAGAAGCTCCAGCCATGGTGACTACAGACGGATCTCAATGGTGAGAGTAAAAAGCACTACCACCTGACTGCATGGAACCTAAACGACTCACTCCCACCACACTGAGGAGATAGTCTCAAGTCCTAAATAGGATATCAAATCACATAACACAAATACGCTCCAAGTCTAGGAAATCCTAAAAGTATACTAACTCAAAGGTTCTAACTTAGATCAACATCTAGACCCGGAGGCACACAAAGAAACTTAGGAAACCTACTATGTAAGTGGGCAAGTGTCATTGCATGAATCATGTAGGAGTTACCCTAGCAGTTAGATTAGGATTCTAGGGTCCCTAGTGATCCCTATGTGGCCACTAGTATCCTCTCATACTGAGAAGGCATACTACAAAATGCAAGGTCGTAACCAAGCATTCTCTCTACTCCCATCCTAGTCTGTACTAACACTCGAGGCATGGGCGAGAACATACAATTAATCTTATTAGGTTTATTTTACTCTCATTTAGTGTAAATGTTATCACTTATTAAAATAACCTACAATGAGTTACCCCGGCAGCCACTTAGGGCCCCAACCCCCATTGCAATCCACTCCCCAACACTACACATAGATTACCTACCCTAAGCTCATGAATCAAAAATCAAAGAATCATAGTAAAACCACCTCAGTCCTATACAAGTGACTGGAAAGCATCATAATTATAATCATAATAATCACATCAGTTCTCTATGAGCAACTTAAAAACATCAAATAATAAATCACAATATCCATCGGTTCTCCAATGAGCAACTAGAAAGTATCCCAAGTAAATAACAATATCCATTGGTTCTCAACGAGCAACCAAAACATATCCCAAAGTAATACTAATTGAAGACTCCAAAATGGTCAAGTCAAACATGTTAGAACATGACATCATCAAGAACAAAGAAAACATTTCAGTCCTCTCAAAGAAACTAGAAAGCAAATCAAATATAACTGATTGATGACTCGAAAATGGTTAAGTCAGGTATCTCATATACATACACCTCATTTCACACAAGAAGACTGGAAAACATTAACAATCAATTTACCACACACATCATAGAGCATGCCATCACATTACCATGGTTGGGTTTTAAAAAGATCGAGATTAAAAACATCATAATGTCACAAACTCATAACTCCCAAGCCTCTGGTAACATCGTAATACTGGTCAATACTACAACCAACCCCAAAACTCCAAAACATAGACAATACAAACAAAACATAATAGTCTAATAATTCAATTTAAGTTCTAGTTTCATATATGTTTCAAGTAATAAGTTTTCACAATTAACCCTTATAATTAACCCATTTCTATATTCAAATAATTGTACAATTACCCTATAAATAATCTAAGGATAATCATTTAATTATCTAAGTTATAAAAGTCATCATTATCGATAAAATAAATATGATTTTATTAAATTCAATATTATTTGTTTTTAACAACAATAATTAGATTTACAACTTCATTAATTACATGTGATTATTAGTAAATCTTAATTAAATCAAATTTAATTAAATTAACTGATAATTAATAAAAACTATATTGCATTCATTAATAATTCATTTAATTATTAAACATTAATATAATTTAATAATAAATTTTTAATAAATAACAATATAAAATCAATAATAAAATAATTAATAATTAATAATATAAATTTAATTTGATTTGAACTTAATAAAATTGAAAAAGATTTTAAATTTATTAAAAAATTAATAAAAATAAATTTACAAAGAAATATTTTCTTAAAAAAGCATGCGCAAGCCTTTAAAGGTTGCCGTACGTGGCAAGCCTATTGACGCAAGGCTTGCGATAGCTCGCTAATGCAGTCCCTGCGCTAGCAGACTGCCGATGGCTTTAAACAAAAATAGGGGGTGGGTGGGGGTATTCCCCTAATCAATTTTATTTAGATATATATTTAAAAAAAAATTATTTATTCAAAACTTTAAAAATATTAAATCAAATCCCCTCCTAATGCATAGAAATAAGAATTTTATGTATTTTAAAATTTATTTTTTTAAAATTGTGATAAAACAATACTCCCCCATAACCATTTAAATATATATATATATATATATATATATATATATATTATTAATCTTTACAATATTAGCCTAAAAGGAAAATTACATTTAACCATTCAAATTTCCAATTTAAAATTTTCTTTTTAATACTCAAAACCCTCCTTGGTTTAAATAATTTTTTTTTAACTCTACGAAACGAGGATCTTGATTTCTTCTCTAATCTTCACGCATACAGAAGGTACTGACATATATTTAATAATTAAAATATTGAAATGTTCAAGTATTCACCACAAAGAAATTTGAATTCACAATCCACAGGCACGAAGAAGACAAGAAAGGAAAATTGTGTAATTAATTAGTGATAAAAAACACAAGACCTTACCCGAACCTGATGCTAATACGCAACCACCTGAAGATTGTGAGGGAATTCACTTCTATCCAAAACTTCTCTCTGAAACTTTCCCAAAATTCCTTCCCAAAATTTGCTTCCAAAAATTCATGTCCAAATTTGTCGCTCCCAAAAATGAACCCTCAATTGGTGATAAGGAGTTCTCTCCTCAAATCAGGGCACTAATTGTGCATTCACCCGAGAGGACTCCTTGCTCACCAGACTCAAAATCCAATTAACTTTTATTTATCTTTCTTAATCTTTTCCATGCATGTTCATTAAATTATTAAATTACTTTATTTAATTTTCCACTTGACTTTTCTTTTTAATTAATTTATTAACTTTTAATATCTCATGCGCACTTTATTAAAATATCTTTATTAAGTTCACATGTTTTATCTTTTTAATTAATTTATTATATTTTCAACTCATGCACGCATCATGCGATCTAGAATCTTTTTAATAATTTAATATCTTTTCACTTTTTAATTTATTTTGGAAACTTAATTGATAAAATATTTATTAACTTAATTAATAATAATATTTAGCATTTTTTAAAAATAAACTCTAAATATATTATTATTAAATTAAATAAATATTATCACATTCTAAATTTATTCTTATAACTTTTATTCTCAAATTTAATTCTTTTTATTTAATTAATTTCTCAATTAATTAAATATAATTAAATATTAAAATATCATAATAATTTTCCATTAATTAAAATTTTTAATTAGACTTAATTAATAGAAAATACACCAAAGACTCATAAAGTAAAATACGAAAATCCATCATAGAAAACCACATACAAAATCAAACTAAAAGGTTATAATCACTAATTAACATCATTCAACACATTTAGAGGGTACTTGACTTAGATACTTGTCCTAATTTTCAATTAGGACAAATGGCTTAAAGGTTTGAGATTTGTATTTAAGAATTTATCTCCCCTCTCTTACCATTGAGATAATGTGATAGGCTATACTCATCCTGGCAATTCAAGGAAGTCGATACCGATACCTACAACCTACATAAAATCCACGTGTGTACATAGACAATATTCTAAGCTAAATATGCAATGGTAGGAAGTGGTGCATTGTGTAGGTCCTGACTAGCAGGTGACTACGACTCCCTTCCTTAACCACATCAAAAATGTCATACATAAAGAAAAGAAACACACATACCATACGCATGCAGTATGGGGTAATTATCCATAAGAAAACACATAATAATCCATCTAACTAATCATCATCAGTAATTGAAAATACTATAATAATCATCATACATACATGAAATGTAGAGTATCAAGTAATCTCATGATGTAATAAACTGAATGTAAGAACAATATCTAATAATCTCAAAAGAATACTACTAATAATCAAACATAAAACTGGCCTAAAAGAGTTTGGCAATGATAGCAAAAAATGTAACTTAGGGGTAGGCACTACATCCACCCCCCTAGACTTAGACTTACTCTAGGAAGCTTACAAGAAAAGTCAAGCTAAGGACTCATTGTGCAAGTCCAATTGGACCCTTTCACCCTATAGGAGGATAAGACTCCACTAAGTACACTCTCTGGGCTCTACCTATGAGGCCTCGCCTTGACCCATCGTAGCATAGTGATACATTACTATTATTTTGATATTCACGACTCGAGATGTCAAGACATTATATGATGATTAGAACATACTTTATTATTTCATGTTGTGTGATGTTACTTTCAGATATATTTGATGATTGTCATTTAATGTTTCATGTATATGTATATTGATGAAATCAGTAAATGTAGGATTGAGACTTTGATTTAAGAGATTTTAAATGTTTAAGAATTAAGTAGGATGAAGAAACCCTTATTGATGTATGTTTTAATTTATGTGAATTTCTAATACGTATACATTTATGTACATGTGATTTTTTGGGACTACTGATGTGTGCAATGAGTGTGTAGATATTTAGCCGAGAAACCCTACAGAAGAACAGAACTGATCTCTTTGTGCTAATTTTGGAAACCTTGTTGTTCGTAATTCACATATTTGTATTGTGAGATGTATGTATGTATCTTCTTTGTTCAATTAATGTTAATGATCGTAATTATGTTCTTTTAGTGTCGCTTGACACTCGTAAACTGGTTATGTTCTTTAGCATGCTGCTTAGGGTTAATTGTTTAACCTTTAGACCAAGTTGGTTTAAGTTAGTGTCAGTTTACTATTAGGTTCTTAATCAAGGTTAGTCATCCCTTAATCCAGAATTAGTGTTTAATCTGCAAGTTAGAGTAGTTGTTGGACCTATTTTATTCCTAGATTTTATTTGGCTCTAAACCTCTTTCCTAAAGCTTAAAACATGATATTTTTATACTCAAAGGGTATGGGTATGGGTTAGGGGTTTTTTCCAACCCCTAAGCCCCTTTTTTTGACTTTTGAGGTCACTCAAAAAGTCTCTTTTTGCCTTTGTGCGAAAATTGACCATGGGTATCTTGTGTTACCTCACCTCATTTTCACTTAGGGTTTAACCATAGTGTAGGTTGAGTTAGGAGTTTCTAGAATTGCTAGTGGGTGGAAATAGTTATTGCTCCTTTTGGGTGGTTGAGTTAGAGGCTTATTTAGAGGCCCTTCTTGGACTTGTGGAGGTTGTTACCCAATCTCTACATTTAGAGAGGAATTCTTAAAGGTTGAAGGAAGGAAAAGGGATACTCTACTCAAACTTGATCATTGCCATTACCTCTTTGTGAAGGTAGGAAATTCTCATCTCCCTTATTTAGTTTTTATGTTTTGTTTCATGTTCATGTTACTTTGTTGTTGTTTCACTGTTTGTATGGTTGTGCGTATGTTGGGAAGATTTGGAAACCATGTTATTTTGGTTGTTTTCCTTTCATGTTTATGTTTGCATTTTTTTTTGAGTTTTGTTTCCTTGCATGGGTGTTTTGGTATTACTCACCCTTGGAGAGGGCAGAAGTGACCAATTTTTGGAAAGGTTTGTTTAGTTGGACTCCAACTAGTGTAGAGTCTCTTCTCAGGATGAGAAGAGGGAAAAAGGGTAGGGTGTTATGGGCCCTTACCCGTCAGCACAAACCTGGTATGAGTATGGCATGTTTAAGAGATAGAACGAAAGTTCTTGGTTAATAGCCCCGATTGGGCATCTGATTTGGTGTTGTGCTTGACTTCTCCTAGTTGGAAGAATCCACCTTTCCCTAGTATTGATTCATTGTGGATCTTTTTGTGAAAACCTTGTATGAGCATGTATGTGGTTGAAGTGTTCTTAGTCATGCTTTTGGGTCACCTGATCAGATTTTGCTTCCTCCATGGTTCTAGAAGTGAGTTGCAGAAAACATTATAAATCCCTTGATTAGGGTCATGAAGAAAATTCTATTAAATTGCTGAAATTTGGGATTGAGATCCTATTGTAAATTGTATTTTAAACTTATTGTAAATGGCAACGAAGCTGGGTTTTCTTCCTGATTCTTTCCCGACTGAGCCTTGAATCAGGTTTGCCAATAAAATTGGTGTTTTGAGCATATTTGCTTGTCATGTGATTAAATTTTGTAAACTTTATTTTGGATGGATGCACATCAAAATAAGATGGAAATGTTGTTGATTTAATTGGGTAAAATTTTCAAGGTTTTCCTTTATGTTGAAAACAAAACTTAAACCATGGATGTAGATTTAGTTGATTTGAGCAAATTTTCAAGTTCTCTATATGTTCATTATATGATTAAAATGAAAAAATTTATGTTAAGAAAAGAAAAGAGGATTATAGTTAATAGTTATATTCAGGATGTTAGGAGATCAAATTTAATCATATATTTTTTTTTAAACATAAATCATTGTATCAATGTTTAAAGCTTGTCAAAAAATATATATATATACACCTTAAAAAAAATAAAAAAAATAAATAAATATATATATGACTCTAAATCTATACTTAGAAAATTTTATGACTACCAAAAATGTGCTCCAAGAGAGTAAAAACTCTCTGCCTTTTGTATGGGCTTGAGAATTAAAATTTTATGAACAGAGAATATCCCTTTAAATATTCTTTTCATTTAAATTTTTTTTGTGGCAAATAAAATCAGGTTAAGGCATAATTTACATGATAAAGTTTTAAAAAGAAATTCAAATATATATATATTTAATCCCATCATATCTTCACCCATAAAACTTTATGAGTTAATGCATACCCTTCCCCTCCATAAGGGACGTCAGTTTTGGTTTGAAATTAAAGTGGACTTTTGTTTTAATTAAAGTCTTTTGCATGTGGGAGGGTGACATCATTTTGTCCCCCACATCCCATCTCCCATCTACCCCTTATCATATGGAGCACTCACCTTCTTCTTGGACTTTCAACAAGTTGCAAATGTATTAAAACATGCATATAGATCTTAAGCCGCCCACCTTTGTTTGGGGTCTGCACCTGTCAGCGTGGGGCAGAGCGCTGTCCCAAGGACAATGCTTGGGAAGCGCTTGCTTGGGAAGCACTGCCCATAGAGGTGGGTAGGGGGTAGGTGTAGGGTGGGGGTAGGTGTAGGGAGGAGGGGTTAAGGTAGTATAGGTTAGTTTATATTAAGATTATTTTATAGAGTTAGTTTGTTTAATTTTTATGTTTGTTAGAATTAGTTTAAAGTTCAGATTAGTTAATGTTAGATTTAATTATTTAGTTGGTTATTTATGCTTGTTAAAATTTATATATATATATATTTGTTTGTAGTAGTAATTTTTGTTTTAGCATGTTTTAGAAGAAGTCATTAAAGGTAGTTAAATGTAATTAAATTTAGATTAAATTAGATTTAGTTAATGTTATTTAGTAGTACTAGTTAGTAAGTAGTTTTATTTACTTTTTTTTTTTTGAGATTTTCACTTAATATTTATATGTAATTGTGTTAGTTAAATCGAGACTTGGTTAGCAATTGTCTTAATTAGATTCTAATTAAAACAATTTAAATTAAGTAAAATTATGTAATAACGAAACAAATGTTGATATCAGAATTATAACAAAAGTTCAAATTTAACGATGCTTTCCTCCACAAGTTTATAAACTTAAATGAAATGTAGAGAAACTTTACCTTTATGTTGAAAACAAAACTTAAACCATGGATGTAGATTCAGTTGATTTGAGCAAATTTTCAAGTTCTCTATATGTTCATTATATGATTAAAATGAAAAAATTTATGTTAAGAAAAGAAAAGAGGAGTATAGTTAATAGTTATATTCAGGATGTTAGGAGATCAAATTTAATCATGTATTTTTTTTTAAACATAAATCATTGTATCAATGTTTAAAGCTTGTCAAAAAATATATATATATACACCTTAAAAAAAAATAAATAAATAAAAAATAATAATAATAATAATATATATATATATATATATATATGACTCTAAATCTATACTTAGAAAATTTTATGACTACCAAAAATGTGCTCCAAGAGAGTAAAAACTCTCTGCCTTTTGTATGGGCTTGAGAATTAAAATTTTATGAACAGAGAATATCCCTTTAAATATTCTTTTCATTTAAATTTTTTTTGTGGCAAATAAAATTAGGTTAAGGCATAATTTACATGATAAAGTTTTAAAAAGAAATTCAAATATATATATATATATATATATATATATATATATATATATATATATATATATATATATATATATATATATATATATATATATATATATATATATATATATATATATATATATATATATATATATATAATCCCATCATATCTTCACCCATAAAACTTTATGAGTTAATGCATACCCTTCCCCTCCATAAGGGACGTCAGTTTTGGTTTGAAATTAAAGTGGACTTTTGTTTTAATTAAAGTCTTTTGCATGTGGGAGGGTGACATCATTTTGTCCCCCACATCCCATCTCCCATCTACCCCTTATCATATGGAGCGCTCACCTTCTTCTTGGAATTTCAACAAGTTGCAAATGTATTAAAACATGCATATAGATCTTAAGCCGCGCACCTTTGTTTGGGGTCTGCACCTGTCAGCGTGGGGCAGAGCGCTATCCCAAGGACAATGCTTGGGAAGCACTGCCCATAGAGGTGGGTAGGGGGTAGGTGTAGGGTGGGGGTAGGTGTAGGGAGGAGGGGTTAAGGTAGTATAGGTTAGTTTATATTAAGATTATTTTATAGAGTTAGTTTATTTAATTTTTATGTTTGTTAGAATTAGTTTAAAGTTCAGATTAGTTAATGTTAGATTTAATTATTTAGTTGGTTATTTATGCTTGTTAAAATTTTAATATATATATATATATTTGTTTGTAGTAGTAATTTTAAGTCATTAAAGGTAGTTAAATGTAATTAAATTTAGATTAAATTAGATTTAGTTAATGTTATTTAGTAGTACTAGTTAGTAAGTAGTTTTATTAATTGTGTTAGTTAAATCGAGACTTGGTTAGCAATTGTCTTAATTAGATTCTAATTAAAACAATTTAAATTAAGTAAAATTATGTAATAACGAAACAAATGTTGATATCAGAATTATAACAAAAGTTCAAATTTAACGATGCTTTCCTCCACAAGTTTATAAACTTAAATGAAATGTAGAGAAACTTTACCTTATCTGTGTATATGACCATATCGAACTTAGAGCATTTTAATTATAATTATTAGAAAAAAAAAGTGTGTGTGTTTTTGCCCTCGTAGTTTGGGCATGACATTTTGGTATCAGAGCCCGTGTTTCAACACTAGGAACCTTAAACCATTGTGCTTCCTAAACTTAACTCAAACTTTTAATTGTGTAGATGCCGCCTGTTACTCGTGACCGACGAGGCATAGGTCATTGGACTAGGGGTGGTAGAGCAGGACAGGAGGATGGACCACCACCACCTCCACCTCCACCACCACCGAACCCGAACCAGGATATTATAGATGCACTTCAGACTTTGATCGGTGTAGTTCAACAGAGAGTAGTACCTGTAGTTCAGCCAGTTCAGCAGATTCCAGTAGTGGAAGCAGAGGGACCCGGAGGAGGTGGGCCCAGAGTCAGAGAGAGGACTAGGAGTCCCCCACCGAGGCAGTTAGAGGGTCAGGGTGAACACGAGGAAGAGTCCATACACCAAAGAGGGCCCCTTGTTGACAGACCTCCTAGACATGTAGGAGATGACATCAGGGAATTGATTCGACTCGGACCACCATTGTTTATCGGTACCACTGAGGGTTCAGTAGCAGAGGCATGGTTGCAGAGCCTACAGTGGTGCTTTGGGTTACGCCCTTATGGGAGTAATCTAAAAGCATGCCTAGCAGTTAATCAATTGAGAGGGGATGCCTCCAACTGGTGGCATTAGGAGGAGATCATTGGTGGAGTTAGGATGGACACCCTCACATGGGAATCTTTCCTAGAAAGATTCTAAGAGAGGTACTTGTCAGAGCATTTCTGGCAGAAATAGATAGAGGAGTTCCATTCTCTTTATTAGAGAGGCCTTACAGTGGCTCAGTACAAGAGCAAGTTTCTCAAGCTCCTTCCTTCTGTGGAATATATGAAGGACGAGAAACTACGGGTGCATCGCTTTATCATGGGGCTAAATTTCTCTCTTCAGGGACCAGTTCAGATGGCCTTCCCTACCACCTTTAGACAGGCAGTGGAGATAGCACTAGTTGTTGAGGATACTCGAGGTAGGCAAGAGTCACGGGATCGGTCTCAGAACTGAAACTCTTCCCAGCAGAAACCCCCTTGGAAAGGGATCAAAACTATATAGCAAGGTCCTCTAAGGGCTAGCAGTCTTAGCAGCCAAAACCCTAGCAACAGCAGTAGCAGAAACCTTCTCAGGGTTATCAGGGCTCCAAGCCCAAGCAGTGGCAGTCATAGGGTCCTAGGCAAGATCAGAAAGTACAGGCCCCATAGTCACAAACAGTGAAGACTCAACAGTCTTCTAGGGGTGGATTCAATGGATCTAGCAGGTCAGGAGGCCCACAGCAGTCTGGGTCACAGGTTGCACGATCTTATACTTGCGGACCATTCTACACTTGTGGTGGCATAGGTCATATAGCTAGGGAGTGTCTGCAGGGACAAGCATCCAGTGGTTAGAGCAGGTCTTTTTCAGAGCCAACAGTTGGTGACATGGGTAGATCCCATAGAGTTTTTGCAGTGGTTGACAACTACCAGGATGAGCATCAGGCCACAGTTATCAAGGCTACAGGTATTATACAGGGTCGTATGGTTGCAGTTTTATTTGATTTTGGAGGTACTGACTCTTTTGTATCTCCATTTGTGGTAGAGCGTTGCAGGCTAGTGGCAGTTAGACAGGATGTTAGTTGGGAGGTAGAGTTAGCCTCAGGAGCCAGAGTGTCAGTTAGTTCCTTGGTGCGAAGTTGTCAGATGCAGATTGGAGACATGTCCACTAGGACTAATCTACGCATTACCCCTCTAGGTTCTTATGATGTTGTTCTTGGCATGGATTGGCTTTATGCCCAAAACGCCAAGATAGATTGTCAACAGAAGAGGGTGGAATGTGTGGATGATGATGGTATCTCTAGGGAGATCTTCAGAGTGAAGAGGCCAGTGTCCCTTCGTATGATTTTCACTATGCAGCTTAGACAGTGCATGCGAAAGGGTTGTCAGTTGTTTTCTATCACTATTTGTGACCGAGAGGAAGATTCAAAAAGGGAGCCATCCCTTGATGATTTTCCACTCCTTCAGGAGTTTGCAGATGTATTTCCTTTGGAGCTTCCTAGTATGCCTCCACCTCGAGCAATGGATTTTCACATAGACCTAGTGCCAGGAGCTGAGCCAGTTTTGAGAGCACCATATAGGATGACTACTCATGAGCTTAGTGAGCTAAAGGCTCAGTTGGAGGAACTCTTAGAGAAGGGGCATATTCAACCTAGTGTGTCACCTTGGGGTGCACCGGTGATCTTCGTCAAGAAGAAGGATGGATCACTTAGGTTGTGTATCGATTATCAGCAATTGAACAAAGTGACCATTAAGAACCAATATCCTCTTCCCAGAATCGATGATCTTTTTGATCAATTGCAGGGTGCCCGAGTATTTTCAAAGATTGACCTAAAGTCGGGTTACCATCAGTTGAGGATTGTGGATAGCGATATCCCCAAAACAACTTGTCATACTAGGTATGGCCACTACGAGTTCACCGTGGTACCTTTTGGCCTTACGAATGATCTAGCTGTATTCATGAGCCTCATGAATGGAGTATTTCATATCTTTTTGGATAAGTTTGTGGTTGTGTTTCTTGATGACATTCTGATTTATTCTCATGATGAGAGAGAGCATGAAGAGCACCTAAGATAGGTATTGCAGAGGTTGAGAGAGAATCAGTTGTTTGGTAGCTTGTTGAAGTGTGCATTCTTCAGACCCGAGATACATTATTTGGGTCATGTCATATTAGGTGATGGTGTCTCAGTAGACCCATCAAAGATTAGGGCTATCATGGATTGGCCAGCACCCACCAGTGTTACTGAAGTGAGGAGCTTTATGGGGCTAGCAGGATATTACTGATGCTTCATTTTAGGATTCTCTAGATTGGCACACCCCATCACTTCTCTTCAGAAAAAGGGGAAGAAGTACGAGTGGATAGAGAAGTGTGGTAGAGCTTTTGAAGAGCTCAAGAGAGCCCTCACGAGTGCACCGATTCTTGCAGTACCAGATCCTGTTGCAGATTTTGTGGTGTGCACCGATGCATCTTTAGATGGTTTAGGGGCAGTCCTTATGTAGGAAGGACAACCTATTTCCTTTGAGTCTAGGAAGTTGAAGACTCATGAACTCAATTATCTTGCTCATGACCTAGAACTAGCGGTAGTGGTTCATGCCTTGGTGAGATGGTGACATTTCCTTCTGGGTCATAGATTCGAGCTTCATTCCGATCACCAAAGTTTGCAGTACATATTTTCTTAGCTAAACCTTAATGCTAAGCAAAGAAGGTGGATGGAGTTTCTATGTGAGTATGATTTTGATGTTCATTACATCAAGGGAAAGGAGAATGTGGTTGCAGATGCCTTAAGTAGAAGGCGCCATGAGCTTTCATCTGTGACTACTTGCACTGACTTGAGAGAGCGGATCTTGCAGCGCTTACCAGCTGATGAGCTTTATGCAGAAGTTAGTCAGTCAGTACATTCTCAGAGACCCTTGGTAGGAAAGTTTGCAGCATATTCCTTAGAGTTCGATGGAATTTTGCATCATAGGGGACGCATGTATGTACCTTCCATTGGGGGTTTGCGCGAGCTCATTGTACTTGAGGCTCACAGAGCACCTTATGCAGTGCACCCCGATGATAAGAAGTTACATGCAGATTTGAGGCAGTTGTATCATTGGCCAGGCATGAGAGTGTAGATTGCTGACATAGTTGCGAGATGCCTTGAGTGCCAGAGGGTGAAGGCGGAGCACCGTCATCCTGGTGGGCTTCTCCAGCCACATGGGATTGCAGTGTGGAAATGGGACACTATATCTATGGATTTTATTGTTGGACTTCCTATGTCATCTTGTCACCATGATGCCATTTTGGTGATAGTTGACACCTTGACCAAGGTTGCCCATTTCTCACCTGTGCATACTACATTCACAACACAAGACATAGCTCAGGTGTTCTTGCGGGACATTGTTAGACTTCATGGTGTTCCCCATAAGATCATCTTTGATAGAGACTCTTTGTTCACTTCTTCTTTTTGGAGAGAGTTGCAGTTGGCTTTGGGCACTAGGCTCAATTTTAGTATAGCATACCATCCTCAGACCGATGGCCAGACCGAGCAAGTGAATCAAGTTTTGGAGGACATGCTACGTATGTACGTGATGGATCATCAGGTCAAATGGGAGGAATACCTTCACCTTGTCGAGTTTTCCTATAACAATGGGCATCATTCTTCCATAGGTATGCTGCCTTATGAGGCCTTGTACGGAAGATCGTGCAGGACACCCTTGAGTTGGGACAGGATCGAGAATCGAGTATCTATTGGTTCCCAGTTAGTAAAGGAGATGGAGCAGCAGGTGACCCTGATTAGACAGAGCTTGAGAGAGGCACAAGATAGGCAGAAGAAGTATGCTGATGTGAAAAGAAAAGATCGAGAAAATTAGGTTGGTGATAGAGTGTTCTTGAGGGTGCGACCACACAAGAGTCCGATTCGGTTCAAAAAGGGCTCTAAGTTGGCACCCTGTTTTGTTGGGCCATTTGAGATCCTTGAGAAGATAGGACCTGTTGCATACCGTTTAGCTTTGCCACCTAGCTTGTCACGCATCCATGATGTGTTTCATATTTCAGTACTTAGAAGATACATTTATGATGAGTCTCATATTATAGATTGGGATGCTTTATAGGTGGAGTTAAACGGACAGCTAGCACTGGAGCCTACCCGCATTATTGCCCGACGGACCCTAGCACTTTGAGGCTGAGAGTTGGACTAGGTTAGGGTCCAATGGGATTGTTACGATGAGGTCATGGCTTCATGGGAGGATACAGTGCAGATGCGATCTCAGTACCCGTACCTTTTTGATGAACTCTAGGAGGAAGTTCATGCCTAGTGGGGGAGGATGTGAGGCCTCGCCTCGACCCATCGTAGCATAGTGATACATTACTATTATTTTGATATTCACAACTCGAGATGTCAAGACATTATCTGATGATTAGAACATACTTTATTATTTCATGCTGTGTGATGTTACTTTCAGATATATTTGATGATTGTCATTTAATGTTTCATGTATATGTATATTGATGAAATTAGTAAATGTAGGATTGAGACTTTGATTTAAGAGATTTTAAATGTTTAAGAATTATGTAGGATGAAGAAACCCTTATTGATGTATGTTTTAATTTATGTGAATTTCTGATACGTATACATTTATGTACATGTGATTTTTTGGGACTACTGATGTGTGCAATGAGTGTGCAAATATTTAGCCAAGAAACCCTACAGAGGAACAGAACTGATCTCTTTGTGCTAATTTTGGAAACTTTTTTGTTCGTAATTCACGTATTTGTATTGTGAGATGTATGTATGTATCTTCTTTGTTCAGTGAATGTTAATGATCGTAATTATGTTCTTTTAGTGTCGCTTGACACTCGTAAACTAGTTATGTTCTTCAGCATGCTGCTTAGGGTTAATTGTTTAACCTTTGGACCAAGTTGGTTTAAGTTAGTATCAGTTTACTATTAGGTTCTTAATCAAGGTTAGTCATCCCTTAATCTAAAATTAGTGTTTAATCTGCAAGTTAGAGTAGTTGTTGGACCTATTTTATTCCTAGATTTTATTTGGCTCTAAACCTCTTTCCTAAAGCTTAAAACATGATATTTTTATACCCAAAGGGTATGGGTATGGGTTAGGGGTCTTTTCCAACCCCTAAGCCCCTTTTTTTGACTTTTGAGGTCACTCAAAAAGTCTCTTTTTGCCTTTGTGCGAAAATTGACCATGGGTATCTTGTGTTACCTCACCTCATCTCCACTTAGGGTTTAACCATAGTGTAGGTTGAGTTAGGAGTTTCTAGAATTGCTAGTGGGTGGAAATAGTTATTGCTCCTTTTGGGTGGTTGAGTTAGAGGCTTATTTAGAGGCCCTTCTTGGACTTGTGGAGGTTGTTACCCAATCTCTACATTTAGAGAGGAATTCTTAAAGGTTGAAGGAAGGAAAATGGATACTCTACTCAAACTTGTTCATTGCCATTACCTCTTTGTGAAGGTAGGAAATTCTCATCTCCCTTATTTAGTTTTTATGTTTTGTTTCATGTTCATGTTACTTTGTTGTTGTTTCACTGTTTGTATGGTTGTGGGTATGTTGGAAAGATTTGGAAACCATGTTATTTTGGTTGTTTTCCTTTCATGTTTATGTTTGCATTTTTTTTTGAGTTTTGTTTCCTTGCATGGGTGTTTTGGTATTACTCACCCTTGGAGAGGGCAGAAGTGACCAATTTTGGGAAAGGTCTATTTAGTTGGACTCCAACTAGTGTAGAGTCTCTTCTCAGGATGAGAAGAGGGAGAAAGGGTAGGGTGTTATGGGCCCTTACCCGTCAGCACAAACCTGGTATGAGTATGGCATGTTTAAAAGATAGAACGGAAGTTCTTGGTTAATAGCCCCGATTGGGCATCTGATTTGGTGTTGTGCTTGACTTCTCCTAGTTGGAAGAATCCACCTTTCCCTAGTATTGATTCATTGTGGATCTTTTTGTGAAAACCTTGTATGAGCATGTATGTGGTTGAAGTGTTCTTAGTCATGCTTTTGGGTCACCTGATTAGATTTTGCTTCCTCCGTGGTTCTAGAAGTGAGTTGCAGAAAACATTATAAATCCCTTGATTAGGGTCATGAAGAAAATTCTATTAAATTGCTGAAATTTGGGATTGAGATCCTATTGTAAATTGTATTTTAAACTTATTGTAAATGGCGACGAAGTTGGGTTTTCTTCCTGATTCTTTCCCGACTGAGCCTTGAATCAGGTTTGCCAATAAAATTGGTGTTTTGAGCATATTTGCTTGTCATGTGATTAAATTTTGTAAACTTTATTTTGGATGGATGCACATCAAAATAAGATGAAAATGGTGTTGATTTAATTGGGTAAAATTTTCAAGGTTTTCCTTTATGTTGAAAACAAAACTTAAACCATGGATGTAGATTTAGTTGATTTGAGCAAATTTTCAAGTTCTCTATATGTTCATTATATGATTAAAATGAAAAAATTTATGTTAAGAAAAGAAAAGAGGATTATAGTTAATAGTTATATTCAGGATGTTAGGAGATCAAATTTAATCATGTATTTTTTTTTAAACATAAATCATTGTATCAATGTTTAAAGCTTGTCAAAATATATATATATATATACACCTTAAAAAAAAAAAAATATGACTCTAAATCTATACTTAGAAAATTTTATGACTACCAAAAAATGTGCTCCAAGAGAGTAAAAACTCTCTGCCTTTTGTATGGGCTTGAGAATTAAAATTTTATGAACAGAGAATATCCCTTTAAATATTCTTTTCATTTAAATTTTTTTTGTGGCAAATAAAATCAGGTTAAGGCATAATTTACATGATAAAGTTTTAAAATGAAATTCAAATATATATATATTTAATCCCATCATATCTTTACCCATAAAACTTTATGAGTTAATGCATACCCTTCCCCTCCATAAGGGACGTCAGTTTTGGTTTGAAATTAAAGTGGACTTTTGTTTTAATTAAAGTCTTTTGCATGTGGGAGGGTGACATCATTTTGTCCCCCACATCCAATCTCCCATCTACCCCTTATCATATGGAGTGCTCACCTTCTTCTTGGACTTTCAACAAGTTGCAAATGTATTAAAACATGCATATAGATCTTAAGCCACCCACCTTTGTTTGGGGTCTGCACCTGTCAGCGTGGGGCAGAGCGCTGTCCCAAGGACAACGCTTCCTTGGGAAGCGCTGCCCATAGAGGTGGGTAGGGGGTAGGTGTAGGGTGGGGGTAGGTGTAGGGAGGAGGGGTTAAGGTAGTATAGGTTAGTTTATATTAAGATTATTTTATAGAGTTAGTTTGTTTAATTTTTATGTTTGTTAGAATTAGTTTAAAGTTTAGATTAGTTAATGTTAGATTTAATTATTTAGTTGGTTATTTATGCTTGTTAAAATTTTAATATATATATATTTGTTTGTAGTAGTAAGTTTTTTTTTAGCATGTTTTAGAAGAAGTCATTAAAGTTAGTTAAATGTAATTAAATTTAGATTAAATTAGATTTAGTTAATGTTATTTAGTAGTACTAGTTAGTAAGTAGTTTTATTTACTTTTTTTTTTTTTTGAGATTTTCACTTAATATTTATATGTAATTGTGTTAGTTAAATCAAGACTTGGTTAGCAATTGTCTTAATTAGATTTTAATTAAAACAATTTAAATTAAGTAAAATTATGTAATAACGAAACAAATGTTGATATCATAATTATAACGAAAGTTCAAATTTAATGATGCTTTCCTCCACAAGTTTATAAACTTAAATGAAATGTAGAGAAACTTTACCTTATCTGTGTATATGACCATATCGAACTTAGAGAATTTTAATTATAATTATTAGAAAAAAAAAAAAAAAAGTGTGTGTGTTTTTGCCCTCGTAGTTTGGGCATGACACTACCCATGCCACCAATTGTAGGTTCTAAAGCTACATGTCTCTAGAGTAAAAACTATGGTCTCCCTCAAGGGCAACGAGATGACTTGTGTCCACGTTGTCCACATGAGAAACACTCTCCATCGAAGTTCCTCTGAACTCTAGGTGCACTAGACTAGTAAAAACTACCCCCACTAGGATAAGACTGAACACTTTGAGATGACTGATCATACTAGTTGTGCTTGTTACACTGAGAAATTTGATATTTCCTAGCATTGGAACCACCGCCACCACTTTGTGCTGGAGAGTAAGTTCCTTTGTGCCGCTAATCACCCCCAGAAGGAGGTTTCCTACTACCACCTGCTCCTTGACCACCCTTTGATCCTGATGTTGAAGGTGCTCCTACAAAACCCCCATGTCCTAGGTTCACACTTTGCTCTACAAGAATAGCTCGTGTACTGCATCCTTGAGGATTTTCGGTTAAACACCTTAACATGCCCAACTAAACGAATGTTCAATCCTCTAATGAAATGTTGTGCCAACTGTGTTGGGTTCTCACTGATCCTTGAAAAAGGCTTGAGCTCATAGAATTTGTGCTCATGCTCTACAATGGTCATAGTGAATTGTCTCAAGTTATGGAACTCATCTGCCCTATGCTGCTTCCATTCCGTTGGTAGGAATCGCTTGTGGAAGCTTTCCAAGAATAACTCCCATGTGACATTGTTCATGTTTATGCCTAACTTCTTTTCCTTGATAGTCCACCAAGTGGCTCCAAAGTTTTCTAGGTTGGTAATAGCAAACCTTGCTTTGACATTATTGTCAAAGTCCTACATAGCAAAAACCCTATCAAGAGCAATAAGCCACTTCTCAACTATATAACATGAATCCAACCCATTAAAGGGCTTAACCTTGGACCTTTGAAGGTCCTTCATCTAAGTGGATACTATGGATCTTTGTTGATCCCTTGGAGGGCTCCTAGACCTAGGTCTATGCTCATGTCCTCCCTGATGTGCTCTATCTTGATCATGAAAAGGAGGTAGGTGATCAAGGATGGTTAGCATCATTTGCCTCAGATTAACCTCCTCAGATTCAACATGCTCCTCTCTATGGTCCTCTTCCTGATGCTCACTGACATGCTCTTCCCTATTCCCTTCCTAATTAAGGTCTTTGTGGATAGACTCATGGACACTAATAGCTCTACCTCGTCCATGACCCCTACCATCACCTCTTATGGAAGACCTCATCCCAGATACCATCCTACAATAATATCCAAGATACAAGATGATATAATAACCATAAAACAAACTACTATAAAACATATATGAAAGATACATATTTTGCAAACAAAATAAGTTCAATTTCAGTTTTGCCTATTTTTTAGGTTTACGTATTATTTTAGTTTTGAAATCTAAGTGTTGAAGTATGAAAAATATAGAACTAAAAGTTTAAGTTTTGTTTCAGTTTAACTAGTAACGTTCTTGCTCAACTAGTTAACACTAGTGGCGTTCCAATATACCTAGAGCTCCCAATGTAGAAACTCGAGCTCTAATACTAGATGTAACGTGCCACCAAGGGATCCAAAAGAATTAACCTAAATTTTTACTAAGTTTGCCAAACTTTAAAAAAAAAAAAACAAGAAAGATAAATATTCACATCAACACATAGAGCAAAAGCAATACCATACAATCAACTAAAAGGATACATAACCATTTACATTCCTTAAGGATCCCATGATGTTGAGTCATGTTTATAATTAATTAATTCTAAGTCTAAAAACTACCACAGCCACATGAAATAATAGTTAGAAACTCCAATGTCTATTTTATACATTTGTTCTAAATGCCTCTTGGCAAATTAAATTTGGAATGCTCAATCATCCACTATACATGTCACAGGGTATGAATGGCTAAAAGAATATACATATGTAGAAATAAAGATACATCATCCTCCTCTAATCCGTGATACAAAGTACAATAAAATAAATGAAACTAATTACATACATGATACATCAATCCATCATAAAAGATATATATATATTCAACATGAAATACAACTATCCATCATAAAATACAACTAACTAAGTGTGCGGTACCTCCCAACCATCAATAACATCATTAGACCATCATGGGCCCTAGCCATCCCCCACACGTAACATCCCAAGCCACTAAACAGATCGTTGGTACTATCATAATAGGGACATCACTACTAAAAACATGCTACAACATATGCACAAGGAAATCTAACATACTAATCATCAAAATAAGGAAATGCATCAATAAATAACATCACCTAAGCATGATAAATAGCATCCTGAGAAGCTCAAGCTACGGTGACTACAGACAGATCTCAATGGTAATAATAAAAACCACTACCACTTGATTGCATGGAACCTAAACAGCCTGCTCCCACCGAACTGAGGAGATAGTCTCAAGTCCCAAACATGATATCAAATCACATAACACAAATACACTCTAAGTCTAGGAAATCCTAAAAGTATACTAACTCAAAGGTTCCAACATAGATCAACATCTAGACTTGGAGGCACACAAAGACACTTAGGAAATCTACTATGTAAGTAGGCAAGTGTCATTGCATGACTCATGTAGGAGTTACCCTGGCAGTTAGCTTAGGACTCCTTGGTGTAGGGCCCATTTGCTATTGCACCAAAAGCCATGACTGTTAGTGAACATGGAACACCACATAATTAACCACCTATGGGCAGGGGAGCACATCGCATCACCCAAAAATCTCCCCCTTAACGCGCATACCAGGTGCTTACGTGGGTCAAGAAGGCACCGGGGAGATTTGAACCCATGACCAAGCCAAAACTAGGCTCTGATACCAATTGTAGGGCCCATTTGCCATTGCACCAAAAGCCATGACTATTAGTGAACATGGAACACCACATAATTAACCACCTATGGGTAGGGGAGCACGTCGCATCACCCAACACTTGGTCCCTAGTGATCCCTATGTGGCCACTGGTATCCTCTCATACTGACAAGGTATACTACAAAATGCAAGGTCGTAACTAAGCATTCTATCTACTCCCATCCTAGTCTGTACTAACACTCGAGGCATGGGTGAGAACATACAATTAATCTTATTAGGTTCATTTTACTCTCATTTAGTGTAAATGTTATCACTTATTAAAACAACCTACAATGAGTTACCCTGGTAGCCACTTAAGGCCTCGACTCCCATTGCAAGCCACTCCCCAACACTGCACATAAATTACCTACACTAAGCTCATGAATCACAAATCAAACAATCATAGTAAAACCACCTCAATCCTGTACAAGTGACTAGAAAGCATCATAAATATAATCATAATAATCACATTAGTTCTCTATGAGCAACTAAAAAACATCAAATGATAAATCACAATATCTATCGGTTCTCCAACAAGAAACCAGAAAGTATCCCAAAGTAAATCACAATATCCATCAGTTCTCAATGAGCAACCAAAACATATCCCAAAGTAATACTGATCAAAGACTCCAAAATGGTCAAGTCGAACATGTTAGAACATGACATCATCAAGAACAAAGCAAACACTTTAGTCCTCTCAAAGCGACTGGAAAGGAAATCAAATATAACTGATCGATGACTCGAAAATGGTTAAGTCAGGTATCTCATATACATATTGTTGGAAATATTCTTGATATGATAGGTTACTAAGAGGGGAGGGGTGAATCAGTAACCTTAATTTTTTTTATTAATTTACCATACATCCATCTATGCTATTGCATGCATAAATTCTAAAACATAAAATAATCATTACACAAGTAAACACAATGTTCTGGTGACCCAAAAAACTTCCAAATAGAAAGTAAAATTGGGGTGGGGATGATACCCTCAAAACTTTAATACTATAGTATGAAGTTGGTCTATTAAGGCTTACATTTACCACTTCTTGTGATCTGCCCTATTAGGAGCACAAAGGATTGCTAGGTCCACCTTATTAGAGGATATGCAAACATACAATGAAGTATGCACTCTGTTAGGAGATTTGTAAAAAGACTATTAAGTCTACCTTGTTAGAGGATTTGAAAACCTAATTCACCTGTTAGGATGAAGCAGTGGATCTGTTTGCAACTAATTGCTGATAAGATCCCTTATGCACTGATCACCTCATGTGATGAATATAACTTTTTAGTCTCTGAATCGACCTTGCTGTGTACCTTGAATTGCTGCTAATGATCTTTCACATATACTTCACATTACTCCACAATTCCTTCTCATTCCATGCATCATACATTCATTCATACAAACATACTTGATATCTTACAATACATCTTACATATATACCTTTCAAACTTACAAAATTACAAGGTCGGCCAAAATACAAGTAAACAAATACATTACAGAGTCGGCCCAATAGTAAATAACTCGAGTTCACTAAACTAACTTGGTGACCTTCTGATACTCAACATCCACTGCATTACTTGACATCATCATGCACTCAATAGAAGTGAAGGCTCGGTCCATACTAATCATTTGATGTAGTTTTGAACTCGGTAACCACTAGTGACTCGGTAGATGTAGTGTCACTTGATAGATACTGCACACTGAGTTTACCTTGCTTCACTTGGTAAACACTAAATCTTTCAATGCTTGGTTTACACTAAATCTTCATGACACAAACTATTTGCTCGGTAGACACTGTGAAGCCTGGTAGATACTGAGAAGCTCGGTGGACACTGCTGGACTTCACATTGTCTATATTTGCTCGGTAGCCACTATCTGCTCAGTGTAAACTGCAAAACTGCTAAGTTTACAAGGTAACCACTTGATGCTCAGTAAGCATACACAATTGAGTTAGTGTTGTCACTAATGACAAAAATAATCATAATGCCAACACATACACCTTATCTTCACACAAGAAGAATGGAAAACATTAAGAATCAATAAACCAAACACATCATAGAGTATGCCATCGCATTACCAAGGTTGGGTTTTAAAAAGATTGAGATCAAAAACATCATAACATCACAAAATCATAACTCTCAAGCCTCTCGTAACATCTTAAGACTATTCAATACTATGACCAACCCCAAAACCCCAAAACATAAACAGTACAAACAAAACATAATAGTCTAATAGTTCGATTTAAGTTCCAGTTTCATATATGTTTCAAGTAATAAGTTTTCACAATTAAACCTTATAATTAACCTATTTCTATATTCAAATAATTGTACAATTACCCTATAAATAATCTAAGGATAATCATTTTGTTATCTAAGTTATAAAAGTAATCATTATCGATAAAATAATTATGATTTTATTAAAATCAATATTATTTATTTTTAACAACAATAATTAGATTTACAACTTCATTAATTACATCTCATTATTAGTAGATCTTAATTAAATTAACTAATAATTAATAAAAACTATATTGCATTCATTAATAATTCATTTAATTATTAAACATTAATATAATTTAATAATAAAATTTTAAGTAGGAGATAATTTCCACGGCAAGTCAAATTATGATATAGCTATCAGGATTTAACTGTGTGATTTTTTGAGTCAAACTCATTGACCCATGTTTCATGAGTAGTGATTCAACATGAATCCATCTCTCATGAGAATAAATGGAACACTTAGCACTCATTCAATCTAGGTGATGCTCATAGGGGTGAAGCACCGAGACTTCTTGGGAGGTCACCCATCCCAGTACTACTCTAGCTTGAGTGCACTTAACTACAAAGTTTCCTCCATGGTTAAACCCAAAGCTTGCAACCCCATTTGCAAAACCTTCACCAAGTGTTGTGCCTTTGTTGAGCTACTTCATGGTTGCATGAGGACTCTTGTCTTTTGGTTGCATTAGTTTTAAAACTCAAGTACTAACATTTTCTTTTTTACATGTGTTCTCGATAGGTTAGGTTTTCACGTATAAACTAATGATTTTATTGAAATCCCCTCCTAAAATGAAGTTCTCCCTTGTATACTATTCATAAATGTGCTAATATATATCCATACTTATTTTTTGTCCACTATGTTTGTAGGTCCATATACATTGATAAATATTGCTTGAAAATTATGTTTTAAATTTTTGATTTTACCTCCCATCCGATTTCTATTTGAGGTAATTTTGCTGAATTCAATTTTCCTAGGATTTCAAAGGATCCCAAGATCACCTATGCTCTGATTGATTTTGAAAACTCTACTTTCCAATTTCTTAGTTTCTTTTCTAATTTTATTCCTTCTTCTTTATTATGTTTTTTTTCTTGAATTAAGATTAGTTTTGATTCGAATATGGTGAGATTATGATTTAATAAGTGCTTCTTGCTAGGGGTATTGAGGCCCCTAACATTCTATGATGTGATTTCATTGCTCCATGGGAAGACACTTCCCCTTCTCATTGTCCAAAATATCATTTATCTTCTTTTGATTTTTATCCATACCTATTGCATTTCTTAGTTCTATTAGGGATTTTCTACCCCTCTTCAGTTTCTTTTTGCCACATATTGGAGTTCTGGTACCTTATTTATTCATTGACAGATCCAAATTATTTATGTTCTCATTAACATTTTCCTTTATTGATTGAGATAATTCCTCTCCTAATTCTTCTTCTTCCTCTGATATTTCTTGTAGAATATGTTCTTCCACTTCTAAATTGAAGGCCTATAATGTGGCATTAGTAGGTTGATTAATCATATTCTTTTCATTATCTAGTTCTTTCTCTGTACCTTCCAGGACTCCAAACTCTTCCCAACTTTGTTCATTTTCTAATTTATATTATACTATTGGTCTTGTAGCTTCTATTTCATGGTTTTTTGTTTCTACTAAGTTGATTTTTCTTAATAGAGATTCTACTTCTCTAGGTATCTAAATATTATCCTTATGTTCCTTGTTGAAATTTTCCTATGTTTTACCTAGATTTAGATCTTCAAAAGGGATTTTTGCCATTCTCTAGAGTTTGCCAAAATTTTAGTGATCTTTTCTTGGCTTTTTTCTATATGGTAATGTTATTTCATTGATCTACTGAAGCTGGTGGGATATTTAATGATGTATATTCCTTACCATACTCTAGAGATTGATTTAGTAGTTGAGTATTTCCCATAGGATCCTTGTCTTCAAAAGCTATATTCTATTCTTCAATCTCACCCTTACTAAATCCTTGATTTTCACTTTTGCTATCCATTGTAGAGTCTATTTTTGGAGAGCAATGCTTAGCATTAGTGTTGATGATTCTATCTACGATATCATTTTCTTTTTTATTAAGACCCTTGTGTTGTACTAACATATGAGAATCACTAATTTTTTGAATATTCTTTAAGAAATGAATTCTTGGAAATTCTGGTTCAGAATTTCTCCCAATATATTGCCTAGTTGATGTATACAATGTGTCATGCGTTCCTCATTTCTAAGATTTATTTGATCATGTATATCATTTTGGAGAAGAATTATATCATGTGATATTTTGTGATAGCTATTTAAGCTAGAGTCTTGATTAGCGATGAAGTTCTTATTAGTCTGACATGGCACACATTGTTTGAAAGTTTTTACTAAACTGATAAATTCCTTATAATTCTTATTTAACTCACTTTCTATCTATGACTCTAGATCTCCTTGTAGCGTTGTGTTGGTATGGTTCAAGTTTCCTGCTGACAACTTTATATTTTCATTGGATACTATTACCTTTATCTCTGTGAATTTTTTTTGAAGAATATTTTCTTTAACTGGATGCATCCTGAGAATATTCTTTAGAATTTTCTTCATATTTGCTGTCCTTTTTATGTAGCCTAGACTCATATTGGATTGGAAATTCTTAATCTTCTTAATTTTTTCTTTGCGCTTGTTGAAAGTGAGCCTATATATTATTATGTTGGTAATGATTTTCTTGGTTATAGATTCCTAAGATCCATATTATATGTTAATGAGGAAGCCTAGTTGATTGGAGAGGGTAGGTTCAAATTCTAAACCTATTAGGTCACCCAATTCTGATCCGATTTTATGCAATATTTGACTATGGAAAAGTTTAGGTGGTATATTTTTACATTCAAACCAAGATGACATTATGATTCTATCTAAATCATGTTTGCTGAAATTGGGTTTCCAAGCTAGGAGTTTAACAAAGTGTCTTTTGAACAACATAGATGGTATTGAAGTAATTTCATTTCTAATTACTAAAATTTGATAATGTAGATACAATACATAATTGGAAAAGATAGAAATACTTTCCTGTTCATGCCAATGATCCCTTACCCATCTAATTAGATCCTAAAGTTTTCCTTTGGATCCATTCCAAATTGTAAAGGTGCCTAGTTCTTAGCATTCCCTCATCTTTCCTCTATTTTTATTGCTAATCATCAAGACATCTTTGAAATCTATTTGTGTTGGTTTAGAAGGGTTTGACCAGGGAGAACTAATATTATTGCTTTCTAGTTTTTAAATAGTTCGATTTCTTGTTGGGGGGGGGGATATATACTTGTTTTCTTTTGGATAACTGGACATGATTAGCTGGTTAGGATGATATTTTTGATGCAAATGATGTTTTTTCAGTTCCTATGGGGATACTATTTACTTTAGAAATTTGTAGGGGTTTGGAAGGAAATGACAACTCATTTGGAGCAAAGTAAATTTAATGGCTTGGCTAGGGCTTGTAGTGAATTTGGGTTGACCAAGTTGCTTGGATGGTTTTTAAGTTTAGAGATTAGTCAAGTTGATGCTAGACTTCATTCGACTCAATTTTCTCATATTCTTGTGACTTCGTACCTAAATCCAACCTTGGTATAGTAGTTTAGAGACATTAGAAGAAAGGGAAAACCTTCAAATATTGTCTTGATCTTTAATGCTATGAGCTTTAATCAATGAGTCAAAGGAGGATGGATATTTGCAATGATTGATGCCCTTACTCAGTTTGTTGATCCTGATGTTGAGATTAGGGTTTTTTATATTCAGAGTATTGATGGAACTCTTCTCTAATCTTAAGCAGGTTGGTGATTCAAAAGAATTCCTAAGTATTGGTGTCACTGGAGGATTTTTGTTGCCATTCTCTGGATCTTTTGTGATTTTCTAGAGAGCTTCAAATTTGTTGGTAGTTGTAGGGGAAAGGGTCAAGCATATTTCATTTTTAAGAAATTGCTTCCATTTTTTTGCAATTTCTACTTTTTTGTACAATTTTTGCTTCTTGTAGTATTGAATTGTAAGGGAGATAAAAGATTATAATAAGTTGAAGTTACTAGATAATAATATCAAACTCTCTAATTGGTGGATGTAGCCCAAGACAAGGTGAACGATGTTAAATCTTTATGTATTTTTGTTCCATTTATGTGTGCTTTATTCATTTGTGTTATTGGTTTTATTTGCATGTAACTATTTTTTTGTCTAAATAATACTAACAAGTGGTATCAAAACCAAGTTGTTTTGTCTATCATCTGCTAGAAGGTCTCACAATTGAGTGGGAGTAATGATAGATGAGGGTAAGTTGAAGGTTGAGAAGTTTAATGGGTAGAATTTTTAATTATGGAAAATGAAAATGAAGGACTATCTTTATCATAATTATTTATGGTGGTCATTTAGAGAAAAATCCAATAAAGAACCAATTTTTTTAGATGAGGATTGAGACATTTGGGATAGAAAGGCACTTGGAAGTATTTGGTTACTCCTAACACAATTAGTGGCATTTAATATTAAAAAATTGAAGACAACTAAAGAGTTGATGTAAACCCTAAATAACTTGTACAAAAAAAGTTTCACTTTGAATAAATTTTTTCTCATGAAGTGTTTATTTAATTTGAAGATGGTAAAAAGTGGGTTTTTTGTTGATCATTTAAATGAGTTTAATAATGTTACCAATCAATTATCTTTTGTAAATTTTAATTTTGATGAAGAAATAACGCCCTTTTAGTTGTATGTTCTTTGCTTGAAAGTTAGAATGTCTTGGTAATGGTTGTTAGTAACTCTATTTTTGGTTCAAATATCATAAAATTTGATGATGTTGTTGGCGTTATTTTGAGTGAGGAAATTCATAAGAAAAGATTAGATGAATATGCATCAGGCACTATTTTGAATGCATTAAGTAGGGGCATAAAAAAAAAGAGAGAAAATAATTTTTGAAATCATGGGAAATCAAAAGAAAAGTCAAAGGGAAAAAGGTCTTAATCCAAAGGACTAAGTGGTTGTTGGTATTGTAGGAAACTAGGTTATACGAAGAGAGATTGCTGGTTTTGGAAGAAATATGAAGGACCTAAACAAGAAGGAAATGAGGAGATAAATGTGACAAGTAATAAATCTGAAGAGGATGCTTTGCTTCTTTCCCTAGAAAATGTAGATGATTCATGGGTTTTAGATAAGGCCTCATTTCATACTATACCTCATAGATGTTATTTTATTGATTATGTCCAAGGGGATTTTAGGCTACTCTATTTGGGAGATAATGAACCCTGCTAGATTGTTTGAAATAAAAAAATAAGGCATATTCCAAGGTTAAGTATGAACTTAGCCTCAAATTCCATAGTTACTTTTAATAATAAAAATTTGAAGGTCTCAAAAATTTCCTCAATAGTAGAAAAAGGTCTAAAAGTAGACAATTTATATCTTTGTTCAAGTCATATTGTTCCTTCTACTTTAATTTTTTTAGAGAAAAATCAATGTCCATAAATAGTTGATGTAATTGAGGAGGAATCTAACATCAAACAATAATTGTAGATTCTAAAATGACACTATAGGACAACATACTTGGGCATATGAGTGTAATAGGTATGAAATTGCTTCATTCAATAAATGTTTACCTAGTCTAAAATGTGCCAATATAAATTTATGTGAAAGTTATGTGTATAGAAGTAAAAAATATTTAGTTTTTTGAAGAGTGGGAATGAAAAGAAAAATAAGAAATTAGAACTTTTTCATATAGATGAATGGGGACCAACTTGGGAGGAGCCGACTTTGGTTGTTGGAAGGAAGGTCTTTAGTAACATAAAGGAAAAAATTTTCGTGAGGAAGGGGGGAGCTTTTGAGACAAGAGACAGGAAAAAGGAGAAGGTAAAAGACAAAATGAGAAAAATATAGGAAGCCAAGTGGATCCTCCCCCCTGAAGGTTGGCACAAAGCCAACTTCGACGAAGCCTCCAAGGGCAACCCAGGATCCTCAAGTAGTGGAGGTATGGTTAGAAATGAAAATGGAGACAATATTGTGACTTTCACTCTCCCGTTGGGTTTCCAAAAAAATCATTTTGCAGAAGCCAACGTCACGTGTAATGTTATTAAAGTGGCTTTTGAAATTGGGGTCACCAATTTATGTCTGGAAGGAGACTCGAATAACATTATTATGTGCATCAATGGAAATTCATATCCATCTTGGAAGATTGCAAATCTTATCAATGAGACTAGAGAGACCCTTGCCAAATTCAAAAAATTCCACGTCACCCATACTTTCCAGGAAGCAAACTCGGTTGCCGACAGGTTGGGAAATATACGGGTCGACACAGACCAAAAAATGACTTGGCTTCCCGAAACTTCTTTGTCAACGGACGTCAAGTGTCAGATCAACTTGGATAAAATCCAATGAAGTACGAAAGATATCAAGTTGTAATTATGAATATGAAAGGGTTAAGATATATGGGTACTTTTCATAATAGAAGATTGGGAATTCATAAATGCAGATATCCTTCATTGCTTAATTGCCACACTTTGTGGGTTGTTTATTGCAATTGTTTCAGGGGCAACAATAGAGTTATTTTTCTCTGCTCTTTGCTTAATCTCAGTGGTCCATTCCAGTCTCACAGTGAAGAGCTTACGAGTAAAGTGCATGTGCAGTGTGCGAGGGTGGTGGGCAAGAGATGTAGAAAGGAGCCATTGGGGGACTTTGAGAAATGGAGAAGCAGGCCAAAAGTTTGGGAAAAGCTGGATGAGGGTGGGGTAACCAAGTATCTCATGAAGCTGCACGGTTTTGATTAGAAGGTGACCAACAGTATGGTGGGGTCCTGGAAAGATGGTAGGGTAAAGGTGAATGGCATCAACTTCTGAATAACAGAGGAGGTGATCGCAGCTATCACCGAGATCCCTATCAAGGGTTTCAAATTCTTCAGGGATAAGAAGCTCTCAGCCAATGCAGTTAGGGATTTTGTGGAGAGTGAGAAGGAATTGAAGGTGTTGAAAAAAATTGACACCTACTATGTCCCTGACTCCATGAAGAAGCGGTGGAGGTATGTTCTGAAAGCTGCTATTGAGTATATCACTTTGGACCTAAGGTTTGATAGAGCCCAAACCCACCACTTTGTTATTTTAAATCATTTTTGTAAGAAAGCCAAAATTTCTTTCCCTTTTTATCTGTTAACCTCTATGAGTAAGGCAATGGACAGCTTCAAAAAGAAGCCCATTACAAACTTGGCTCTGCATGAGGGGCTTCTGCTACTTATCCATGAGCACTTCAAAGCTCAGACTATTAGCAATGCCCCCCCTTAGATAGAGATTGTGGAGTCTAGAAGCTCTAGTTACTCCTTTGACTCAGATGATATTCAAAGCCTCAGTTCTAAGAAAGGTGGGATCTCCTCTTTAGGGAAAGCAATGACTTACCATGTTAAAAAATCCCCCTCCCCTATAACCCCAAGCAGAAAAAGCCCTAGGGATCTTGGGCAGAAGTAGGCTGAGAAGGCTAAGGAGGGAAGTAGCGACGATGAGGAGGGTCCAGAGTCTAAGGAGGTGGTGAAGGAGACGCAAGAGGAACCAAAGGAGGACAGTGGAAGGAAGAAGCACAAGAGGGAGAGTCTGGAGGATGTGCACTCTCAATATGAGGAGGCATTTGTGCTACCCCTTTCTCCTATCCATCTCCACCCTGAGGAGCAGAAAGAGGAGAAAGCTAGGTATGCAGAAGGGGCAGTGCAGACCAATGATAGGAGGAAAGCGTGGATCATCTTCAATGTCAAGACCGCTAAAATGGGAATCTTTAGGGAGGCCATGAGTCCCCAAATCCTCGTGGATAATCAAGAAGAGCAGCGGCTGGAAGAATTAATTGATCCGACGATTGTGGCTATTTTGGATAGAGCTAGGGAGACAGGGATGAACCTTTTAAATAATGCTCACAACAGCATGATTGATAATTTTAGATCAATCAAATGGCTTTTCCATGAGCTGGAGGAGGTTAAAGACCAAGTGAAACACACTAAGGCAACAAGGAAAGGAATGGATGTCAATAGGAGGATGAATTCGGCTGATAGGCTCACTCTCGCAGAACAAAGGATACACAATCTAGAAAACTACAATCACAACCTTGCAAATCAGATGTTTTCCTTGTTAAGCTCCATCAATAACAACATCGTCTCTCTCATGGGCTAGATCAAAGACAAATAAATGCATGATGATGAGGATGGAAATGACAGGGATGAGGCCAGAATGGAGGACGACCCTGCAAAGGACAACTCCACTCCTGCTCAGGACTAGGGGAATCAAAGGGTGCAATAGATGGAAACAAAGGAGAATCAACAAGCCTTTGAGGCTGCTCAGGTGATGCATGATCTGGAGTGAAAGAACGAGGAATAACTCTTGCCTGTTCTTTTGTTTATCATTGTCTTTTGGCTTTTGGATGTGGCTTTGATTGTTTCCTTTTCTTGGTCTTTTCTCAGTACTCTTTCTTGTGGCTAGGCTTAATGCTTATTTTCAGCCTTTGAACTTATACTTTTTTGGCTGGGCTATTACGCTTATTATCAGCCTTCTTATGTACTAATTTTCAGGTTTCAGGTCCCCTGTAAAACCTGTTTATCTAATCAAAAACTTGGGCAACTTCCCTTGGTGGCTCTCTATATTATGTTACATTAATTGATGATGCAACTAGAAAAGTATGGATTTATTTTCTTAGATGAAAATATGATGCATTTAAAACTTTTAAAAAATGAAAAAGTTTGGTTGAGAATGAGATTGTTAAAAGACTAAAATATATTAGATCTGATAATGGTGGTGAGTATTATAACAAAGATTTTGAAGATTATTATTCCACTAATAGTATTCATGGGCATAAAAATATTCCAAATACTTAAGAAGAAAATGAAGTGGTTAAATACATGAACATGGCAATGATGGAGCATGTAAGGAGTATAGAGTTGCATGTCAAGATACCCTTAAATATATAGGAAGAGGTTGTAAACTATTGTATATTTAATTAATAGACATACCTCTACTACTATAGATAGTGGTATTCTAGAGGAAGCATAGATAATCAAGAAGGTGAGTTATTCTTTTATCAAAACCTATGATTCTGAGAATAAGACCAAGCTAGAGTCCAAGTCAAAGAAATGTATATTTGTTGGATATAATGATTTGGATATATACTTTAGAAATTTAAAAATAAAAAAATAGCAAGAAGAAAGGATTTCATATTCAAAGATCTATTGTAACATCATGAGAAGAAAGAAAATTACTATGCAGTGCTAGATGATACTCCAAAAGATGGTGTTCTAATGGTCCCCCATGCCCCACAAAAAAATATATATATATACACACCACAAAATCCAATGAATGTTGGTCAACAAGGATATGTAGACCTCTTGAAATATTCTGTACCTCTTTGTACTCTATTTTATTAAAAGATGCTAGTGAAATAGAATGACATGATGAAGCTTTATAGGTGGATACAAAGATTCAATGAGAGTCTACAGTGACAAAAGAAATGGACTCCTTGCTGAAAAATCAGACTTGGGCATTATGTAAGTTACCTATAGGTAAAAAGGATTTACGAAATAAATGGTTTAATAGGTTGAAAGAGGAGGATGAAAGTAAAAATATATTTAAAGCCAAGTTTATTGTAAAAGGATTTGCACAAAAAAAGGGAATTGATTTTGATGAGATCTTTTCTCCAATTATTGAATTGACTTCTATTCATATTGTTTTAAATTTATTGTGACTAATGAAAATTTGCACTTCAAAGGTGATTTAGAAGTGGAAATTTATATTGAATAACTATAGGAATTTTAGGTCACAATCGAGGAGAATTTAGTGTGGAAATTGAAGATAAATTTATATGGCTTGAAGCAAGCATCTCAATAATGGTATATTAAATTTGATAGTTTTATGACTAAGAATATATAAAATTAGTGGCATTCATACCATTGTATTAATTTTAAGAGGTTGGATGATGATAGCTAAATTATTTTATGTTTATATGTTGATGATATGCTTCTGTGGGGTATAACATGGATCACATTAAGGGGTTGAAACAATGGTTAACAAATTATTGTGCAATGAAGGATTTGGTAGAAGTAAAATAAGTCCTTGGTATGAAAATTTGTAAAGATATGAAGAACATGATAGTGAATCTATCTCAAGCTTATTATGTTGAAAATGTGTTGTAGAGATTGTATATCGAGAATGCAAAAGATGTCAGTACACCTTTTCCTAGTCATTTGAAATTGAGTAAGGAGGTGTATCCAAAGACACAAGAAGAGGAACATAAAATGCCCAATGTATCTTATGCTTTAACAATATGTAGTTTAATGTATGCCATGGTATGCACTAGACCAAATATGTAGGTATATGAGTCATCCTAAAATTGAGCATTAAAATGAAGTTAAATGAATTTTTAGATACTTGAAAGGCACATCCAACCAATTTTTATATTTTGGGGGCTCTATTATTGATTTACAAGGCTATGTTGACTCAAATTTTATAGGCAATTTAGATATTGGGTAGAGTACTATAAGATATGTATTTACTATTAGTGGGATAGCAGTGGGTTGGTTTTCTTGATTACAGAATGTGAATTCTTTATCCAATATAAAGATAGAATATGTTTCTTCTATAGAGGCAATCAATGAGATGACAGGTCAACAATATTTCATGGAAGAGTTGGTTATTGAAAAACTATAAATGATCTATACATTGATATCTAGAGTATCATTCATCTTGTCAAGAATTCTTCTTTACATTCAAAGACAAAACACATACATGTGTGCTAGTGTTTCCTTTGGTCATTTTTGGATGATGGAATTTAAAGATGGAAAGTATACATATAGATGAAAATCCAGTAGATAAGTTTACAAAGATGGTGCCAAGGTCAAAGTTGAACTACTCTTCAACTTCGGTTGATCTTCTAAAATGAATATAATAAAAGAACAACATGGTCTAGGGTACATTAATCTAGTGGGAGCTTCATGGGTATTAGTGTGGCTACATGATTATTATTTAAGTGAAATATAGTTTAGTGTGGAGCTTAATGAGTCCCCAAGTGGGAGATTGTTGATTTTTGGTACTTACCAAGAACATACTATACACTTTTCATAAAGAATGAGATTTAGGACAATGACCCTAAATTTTTTTTTTTTGGGGTGGGGGTCTAACTTGTCAAGAATTTTTGGGTTGAATTGTCAAATATGTCCTTAGGGTGACTCATCAAGTATGTTTAGGTTTAAATTTTTGAATGACACAAGTCATGCAATATTGCCTAAGGTTTAGGGTTTTTTCTAAAGAGAATATATACCTTATTGTAGTGGTATTGAGTTGTAAGAGAGATAATATATTGTAATAGGTTGAAGTTACTAGATAATAATATTGAACTCTATGTTTGGTGGATGTATCCCAAGGTTGGGTGAATGTAATATCCCCTCCACTAAGGAAATATAATATTAAGTCAAATTGATATCCCTAATTGCATATGAGTAAAAGAATATACATATGTAATCACTAATTGATTATTTAATGAATGGATATGTTAGATATTTTAAATTTAATAAAATAATTAATATTATTTAACAAATAAATCAATATATACAAACATTGATTCAATAGTAAATAAAATAAATGTTTATCATATTCTAAGCATAGTCCCTAAAAATACAAAGTAAACATAACTTCCTCAAACACACCAAATAAATATTAAAATAAACATTTATGAAGTACACCAAGTAATGAGGTATCACATGCATGTGTCAGTTGGCACATCAATGATATGTTATGACCAATGGTTGGTGTGGGGTTCAAATACCCACCAATTAGAGAGGAAATGGTTATGCAACTAGTTATTTAGATAACTTACCAAGGGGAGACTTTAAAAAAAAAAACTAAGTATATCAATTATCCCTTGGTAAGTTATCTAAATGAGTGGCTCCATATCCATTTCCAATCACAGAGATTAGGAATCACCAAAAAATGGTCCCAAAAAATAAATTGAGAAGGGAAAATTAGATTGATTCAAACCATTACCACCTTCAAGCTTGCAAAATAATTCCGTGTGTCATTAAAGGTGACATGTAAGTAATTTTCATCTCCTTTATAATCAACACCCCACATCAGGGGAGATAAGGTAAGACAAAGGAAAAACCAAATAAATATATTAAGGGAAAAATACTATGCTAAGCAACGAACAAGGTCAGACCTATCAAAGGTGACCAAGGCTATATGAGTCACCCGATCACATCATAGTCACTTATATAAATCAAAATATATTGGCATCAACGAAGGTATGAGTTATCTTTTATAATGGAATGACTATTATTCATAAGTAGAATTGATATCTTCTAATATCATTATAAATTTTAATTAAAATTAATTATACCAAGTACTTTGATAGAATTAATATAGATACCTCCAAATTATTAATAGATTTAATCGTCTAAACTATGATTATAAATAATTGAAATATAATGATTTTATATGTTATTATTATTTGATCTTTGATAAGTAGTACATGTTGTTACTAAAGAGAAACTTGTATAAATCCAACCTTTGGATCATATCCTAATAGTGGGTAGGGGTCAACATCCCCTAAATCTCAATGAAATAGACTTGGACTTGTAAGCTTTGAGGGCATCCTAAGATGGTATCAGGGCATCCTAAGATGGTATCTAGGCAACTTGGATAACATCTATACTTGCAAATCTATGGACCAAATAGTAATAACATTTGAATATATTTAAAGGATAATTATTTCCCACTTATAAACATAAATTATTGATAATATTTTAACATCATAACACTCAATTATGTAATTTTATGTCCAATCCTAATAGGGGACACTATTGTGAACCACATTATACCTTTGTATCTTTTATATTCTATCTATGTGTTCTTTATTCCTTTGCGTTATGGTTATATTTGAATGTAATTTTTATTTTGTCTAAATAATCCTAACATGATTAATGTCAAGAGACCAATACAACTTATATTTTCACATCTTCAAGAATATTTCATGGTCAATCTATGAATGATCCCTTATTACCATAACACCTCATCAATGCACAAATTTTCCTTGGCATATATTTTAATGGAGTCATTGGTTTTATTTTCTTCTTTCATGGTCATCCTTTATGTGTGGAACCCATATAAAATAGAATGCCATGATCACGTTGCTTGAGACACCATTCAGAAAATCCTTCATAAAATGATTTCATAATATTTTTCACACATTTTAAGCTTTGATTTTTTAAGAAATTTTTGACAAGATGAAGGATACCTAATAGGGTTTTGATGCAAGGCAGGAGTTAGAGAGGAAGACCACTCCTAGCTACCCTGGCTTAGAGTTACACATGAAAGAAACAAAATAGGTGATACCACAAGAAATTGTAGAGGAACCAATGCATCAATGATAGATGATCTTTATCAAACATGACAACCATAAGGTCTACCTACTTGCAGCCATATACAATCAAATTGCAATAAGAAAGATTAAGAGCTTAGACTTATAGAACTAATATATGTATTTTCCTTCTATCTAACTTCATTTTGATTTTCCTAATCCTAGATCTTTACTTTTATAGCCAAAAAGACCACAAATCAGCCTGTCAAGCAATTTATTACAAATTATAGGTCTTGCTCCAAGGAGAATTCAATGACCTCTCAAACATGAAAATTAACTTTTGTAGGGACAAAGATAGGTCCACATATGATCCAATAAGAGATTAACTCATGAAAAAAGTTCCATGATGTCATACAAAACCTCATTGAAGCTAAATGTGCATGTTACTTGAGCTACCATGATATCAACATGTCTCGAATAAAGAGAAGGATAACTCCTACAAGTGATGGAATTAAGATTTACACCCTTAGAAAAAGGATCCACAATAGGTCCATAATAGGTAGCTGACTACATAGAAAGAGAAAACATGAACAACAATGATCATTACTCAAACAAAAAAATAGGAAGAAGGAAGTAAATCTCTTTGGTAATGCAAGATTGCAAAAGTACCCAAGATGCTCCTACATCAGACACCTAGGGTAACAAAAGAATTGATGTCCACATCAAGAATCCTTGATGCTTTAAGAAGTATCATAAAGATCCAACATAGCCTTTGTGAACCAAGACTTGTCTTTAACATGCTTATGCTTCCACATAACCAAATACTCCTTGTAATCTTTTCCTCTAGTGCTCTTGCTAATTCTGGTATCCAAGATCTTTGCAATGCATTATGTCTTCTTTTTAGGATAATCAAGTTTATCAATTGTTTCCTCATTTGACTCATGATACTCAACGATGGCTAAAATTTTAAGCACATGTGGAATATCCATATTTTCAAGCAATTCAACTTCAAAAGCATTATGACTATCATGTTTCTTCTAGATTCTGCAAGGACCAAACTTCATCATCTTCAACTTTTTGTATGCACCAACTAGAAATCTATTTTTATTCAAGTGTACGACTACCTCATCTCCAAATTCAAAATTCTTATGTCTTCTATTCTTGTCTTCTCCATCTTTATATCCTTAACTATTGTCATGTAGATTAGTTTTTACTTCTTCATGCAAGTTCTTCATAAAATCCAAAAATTTCTCACCTTCAACACTATTCTTCACTTCAACATCTGATCTTCTTTTTTAGTAGTTCCTCTAGGACTCATGCCATTTACAATCTCAAAAGGAGTCTTCTTAGTACTTCTATTCACATAATTGTTATATGAAAACTCAACTTGTGCCAAAATCAAATCCTAATTTAATTGGTCTATCTCCAATCAAACATCTCATATGGTTACCCAAACTTTTGTTCAAAACTTTAGCTTGTCTATTAGCCTGTGAATGAAATTTAGAACTAAACTTTAGATAAGTATTCAACTTCCTCCAAAGTGTCCTCCAAAAGTAACCAGTAAATTTAGTATCTCTATCTGAAACAATAGTCTTAGGAAATCCATGAAGTCTTACAATCTCTCTGAAAAAGAAATATGCCATGTGTACTGCATCTAATGTCTTCTTACAAGGTATAAATGTGCCATATTAGAAACAAATTCAACCACTACAAAGATGGAAGCATTACCTCTTTGAGTTCTAGGTAATCCCAAAACAAAATTCATACTAATAGCTTCCCAAGGTTTGCAACGAATAGGAAAAGACATGTAGAAACCAAGATTCTAACTACTTCCTTTAGAAACTTGATATATTCTACAACTCATCACCATCTTCTGAATATCCTTATATATGTGCAGTCAAAAGTATCTCTCAAAAATTAGCTTCACTATATTATCAATCCCAAAATATCCTACAAGTCAACCACTATGTTTCTCTTTAATGATATTCTCTCTCATAGATATACAAAACTAACTACTTTAAACAATATGTATTCCTGAATGAAATAATCAACTCACCTGTCTAGCTCATCTTTCACAAGGTTCTTATAGGCTTTCAAAGGTTCAACAAAATTAGGGTCATTCTCATACAAGTTCTTCAAATCCACAAAACCAAGCACTTCAACCCTCATCTTAGTCAATAATTTTCTTCTTCTTCTCAAAGCATATGTCACCTTATTAGATTGTCCACTCTTATGTTTCAACACAAAATAAAAGTCCTACATATACTCAACCCACTTCATATGTCTTTGATTCAATTTATTTAGACTTCCCAAATATTGTAAAGATTTATGATCAATGTAAAATACAAATTCTCTATGCATAAAGTAATGTAATTGTATAAAATTCTTGATCATAGACTGCATATTTCCTCATAGCATCATTCAATTTCTCACCATAAAAAGTTATAGGCTACCTTCTTGACTCAAAATATTGACAATGACATTACCACTAGCATCATAATCAACTTTAAAAACTTTGTTAAAATCATGAAAAGAAAGAATAGGTAATTATGTAACCTTTTCCTTAAATGTTTTAAAGATTTTATTTGCTTCACGTGTCCACTTGAAGTCCTTTCTATCTCCCCTCGTAGTCATAGTCATACAATTACAAATGGAACTGAAATTTTTGATAAATTTTCTGTAAAAACTAGTCAATCTATAAAATGATCTAACTTGTCAAGTATTCTTAGGTGTAAGCCAATCAAGAATAAATTTTACTTTCTCAGGATCTAGCTTCAAACCATCAACAAAAATCACAAAACCAAGATACATAAGCTCCTCCTTCATAAAAGAGTATTTCTTCATATTCATCAACAACTTATCCTCCTTTAATCTTTGTAAAACTTGTTTGATATGCTCAAGGTGTTCTTCTTTAGTATTATTGTAGATCAATATATCATCAAGGTACACAATCATAAATTTACCCAATAATTTCTTTAGAACTTCATTCATCAGTCCCATGAAAGTATTGGGTGCATTAGTTAAAGCAAGAGGCATAACCAACCACTCATACAAACTTTCATTAGTCTTAAAAGAAATATTCCATTTGTTAGAGTAAAGGGTTAATTTAATTTAATTTATTAAATTACATTTACTCTATTCTTAGGATTTCATTTTATGCACATGCATTTCCATTTAATAATTAATTATTAATTATTAAATGTCATTTACCTGTCAGGGTTTCCTTTTTAGGGTTTTACAATCTATTAGGATAGATCCTTTATATTTCCATTCATTCTTTTAGTCTGATAATATATTCTTCCATATTTTCAAAGTAAAATCCTTGCCTTCTCTTTATCTTTGCTTCTCTGTGATAGGTTCTTGCATATAGGTTTTCTTCGAGTTTTGTGGATTTGTATTGCTCAAATCCTTCATGGTATCGGAGTTGGATCTACTATAGCTTATTCATTTTTTTGAAGAAAGTGGGAACGATGGTTTGTTGGATCAATTTTGGTATTTTATGTGAAAATAAGGGTTTCTCTAAAAATTAGAGCTCTTTGAGTCCAAACAGACATCACGATTAGATTCAGAGCACATCAAAACCCTTATTTTTATATAAAATTTGTCAAATTTGGACAACATTGAACTGTGAGGCAATTTTTTTTCCTACCAGGGTCATATGACCCTTGGCACACAAAATTAGGTAGATTTTTTTTTAATTACAAAAAAACATGATTAAAAAAATCACAGCTAATATTAGAAATATCGTTGCGGTTATAATATCATTGTGGTTATAATACTGCTATGGCTATAAAACTACTTGCAATTTGTCTTTAACCACCAGTGGTCATCTCTCTACTAGAAGCCACCACTCCACCAATGGTCATCAATCTACCACCTCAAGTTGTGCCACCACTGCTCAGCCCAAGCTTCACCACCATTCAGCCTGAGCTCTGCCCGAGGGTCACTCACGCTCTACCACTGGGCCACTGCCACCTAACCCATCTTGCCTGTGGTCATGTGGGGGGCCAAGGGATTATTTTTAAGTCATTTATAATTGTTTGGAGGGGTTTGCAATTTTTTTTTTTCCTTCTAGAGTACATGGTAGTTTTTTGGCTCTATCTTGAGCATACAGTATAATTTTTTGCAAAACAAAATATCATTAGAAAGATAGTTTCAAGATGTATGTGATGGTGAAGGTATCTTTTGCAATTTTTACCTATTTTTTTGCTTGAAGTTAGATGATGTCTTTCTACCTTTTGAGGGGCATAACTTTCTCGTTTTAGATCCGTTTTTTGATCTGAAAAAAGCATTGAAAAGATCTTCCCAAGAACTTTCTAGATTCTCTATTATTTCACCAGTATTTTTTTCCAAGTATTTATGATACTTAACTTAAGCTTTTTTTCTCTTTTCTTGTATACACATTCCTTCTAGTAGCCGGGGTTTATTTTTTTGCATTATGTGGGGTTTTTTCAATTATTTTTTGTTATAATATCAATATTTAAGAAAAATTCAAACCCTTTATTAAAAAAATAGCCGAGCCCTATGCTTGTCTAGTTCTTCTAAACCCACATAACTATCACACATGAACATCTACTATACAATAAATTATCTATTCAAAGGGTTTTTGGCCTTGTTGAGATAAAATGCAACCATTTTTTAAAAGTCGATATTAGACTTTGCAGCATAGGAATAAGATGGATGAAGTCATGAGTCTAATTTCTTTGAGTGTTTTAGCAAGCTTACAGTTTTATCTTGATGAGTGCTCCACTCCTCAAGAAATGTGGGACAAGTTCAAGGGCTTCTTTGGTACCATCAATGATTTCAAAGCACTTCAGATTGAGGCAGAGCTTACTTAACTTGTACCAGATGATTTTCGCTCTATTGAGGACTTTCTGATGAGGTTCAAACATCAATAAACTTTATTACATAGGTGTGGGAAAGTAAAGACATATAAGGAGTGCATCTATGTGATTCTATCAAAGCTTCAAGGAAACTTTCAAATTTTCCCTTCTACCTTCCATTCCACTATGGATGCTTTTGGTCCTAGATTCATCATGCTCACTTTTGAGGTTTTATGTGATCGATTGACTAGAGAGTAGTCCAAGCTTACATAATTGGATACTCTCACAGGATCAAAGACCCAAGCATTAGTTCCTCATACATCTATAGGGAATTTGAAGCCAAAATTGAAGCCCAAGCCATATTTAATAGGAAGTGAGAAGCCCTAGCCTACTCCTAAATCAAATTCTCAGAAATCTACTCCAAAGGGTAAATCTTCTAAGTTGGGTGAGTCTTCCTCCAAGACTAAGAAGTTTACAAGTGATCCTTGCAATTTTTTTTGGCAAGGAAGGACATCTAGTTTCCAAGTGTTGGAAATATCTTGAGGATTTAGAGGAGGCCATGTAGTAGCATAGTATTGCTTCTATGAATCCACCACCTCCTCCTTCAGGGAAAGGACATGTTTTTTTTGCACAAGTATTGTCTTCATTAGCTACTTAGATTCTTGATTTAGGTGCTTCCCACCATATGACACACTCACCTAATTGTAAGGAAACTTGTAAGAAAGAATATAACCATTTCCACATAACCCATAATAGATCTAAAATAAACATGCAACTGAAATCCACATGCAAGAGAATAGAAAACATACCCACAAAATTGTGACACAAGATATACCCAGGGAAACCCTCATTGAGGGAAAAACCTAGCCTCCAAAAGCATCCATCACCATGTATTATTCAACAAAAATACCATTGCAATACCACCACGAAAGCCTTCAATGCCATAGCCACTACCAAGAAATCTATGTGAACAAGCATGAATCCACACATCCCATGCCATGCTTCCAACCTTCATAAATGCTCCCTTGGCTAACCTGTCAAGTCTTGTCCTGCTCGACTCTTTCCTTTTTTTTCCTTCTCCTTGTCACTCTCACACATAACAACTACCCTTGTGGCTACTTATATATTAGCATGTCTCACAAAAAGACCAAATGGTATTACATAAACCATGTGCTACCTGACCTATTGACCCTACATTTAATATTGAAAATTTTAATTCTTTTCCCCAATATTAAATAATTACATGAAATATTATCATAATGTTACAATACAACTCATCAAGTATATCCCATGGGAATCTCTACATGTTGCGCATCCATCTAAGTGCTACATTACATAATAAAATGAAATAATATAATATAAAAATATTATGCAATGTGTGTAACACACATTATCTCAACAATCTCCCACTTGTTGTATACATTACATAGGGTCAATTTGTAGCCACATAAATGAACAAGGGAACAATCCCTCCTCGTACATCCACCATCATGTACCAAAGTACACCATGTACTCCATCTTGGTACCCACAACAAAATAAAAGTATCTAGCATCTCAAAAATGAATGATCTCACCTCCTATTATGCCACTACCACTGAACATACATAGAAGCCATCTAAAGAGAAAACCACCCAATCTGTCACATTAGAAGATCATAAAATCTTGTACTAACTAAAATGCCAAGTACAAAAACCTGATCCAAAGGTAATCACATGTATCCATAGTTGTCAAATATCCATACTTGAAATAACATCCACAGCAAGTGCCAAACCCATCCAACTATCCATACCTCTAAAGGTATACCAAGTGAATCTCACATTATCGACATATCCAATTTGTAATATGCAATTACAAGCCTCAAGAGAAATACCTACCACATATATACCAAGAAGTTCCCATTGTAAAAGATAATGTGAAATATATAACCAATGCACTCACAACATCTCAAAGAAGTGAATCCATGTAGTCTCAAGGACATCCACAATACATAAATTGATATTCTGCAAGAAAAACTCTCATAAAAATTTTCCAACACTATCCCAAGTTCTCCACAACCAATAGAGGAAAGAGATAAATGAATAACCACATCATCTCTCACGTTCCATACATGAGCACAAACCAATGATCACAATTTCTAACCAATCTCAAATCCAATGTAAGTGAAAATGAACATCTAAGAAGATAACCAAGACCAAAGAGAAACCATGCAAATTATAACTTGCATCATGTCCTTCTACACACACCTCTAGATGTAAACTATGCAAGTATGATCTCCTCCATAAAACCCCAACCAAGAAGTCTCAATAAAACCCAAACCATACCATATAACTAATCATGGATGTAAGCCTCTAACAAGAAGTTTAAAACTCATAAACCATTCCTAAACTAAAGAATATGCCCAATATAAAACCATCTCTCAAACTCAACTAGCATAACAACATATGCAAACGGAGATAAATAGTGGTAAACCATCTCTCAAATGAACCCTCTAGAACTAACTCATGAACCATAGCTCAAGATCCATATCCATGAAAGACAAGCATAAACATAATGAACTTGAGAGAAACAATGGGCTATACCTCTCAAGTAGAAGACCACTAAGTAAACCAACAGCGGGGAATGAGAATGCTCATCAAGATATCCAAATCTCCAACCGAGACTCATCTAAAAACAATCTCCTCTCAAATCATATCAAGTGAATGCCCCTAGGACTTCTTGTTGAAACCATCAACCGTCCCGACAAACACATCTCTAATCCAAGAGAAATTAGTATCACTACCATCTCTAAGTATCCATGAGCATCTATAACCAATAAATCCATGTCAACTCCAAATGCAACATAGAAATATTATGAAGTATCCAACAAATGATCAATGTACTCAATACAAAGAAACTAAACCAAGATCAATGTCAAAGTTCCAACTGTAGACACCTAAAATCTCTTAGAAAATAAAGTACTTTTATTTTTTGAAAAAGTTTCTGATGACATCATCATTTATTAATTAATTAATTATTTAATTAATTAATTTATTTTTATGCCATTAAATCCCCTTGTCTTAATTAAAAATATTTAATTAAGAAATCCCTCCCAATTATGTTTAAATCTTATTTAAACATTCTTTTCTTATTTATTAATTATTTAATTAATAAATTGATCAAGAATCCCAAAATAAATATTTAATTTATTTTTTGCCCAAAACTTGGCAAATTTTCTTAAGACCACTAACCTCTTCCAAAATCTTCTAATCCTTCTTTAATTTTGATTAAAGGCTAATCCCATCATTTTCTACCCCTAATCCCAACTCAAAATATTTAACTAAGGTTAAATATTAATTCTCATATTTATTAAAAATGTTTTAATAAATATCTCCTCAAACCAAACCTATGAGATAAATAAACTTTATTTATCATAACTCTGAGCCTATCCCTAAACCCCCTTTTTAGCCTAATCCACCCCATCCACTCATACTAACCAAGCTTAGCTACTAACTCACCCACCCTCATTGAATGCCATCCACTTGCATATCTCTAAAAAGCTTAGTCTAATCCTAAATCACCTCTAATCCCACCCCTGACCTTGTCACATTCCCTAAGCAAGCTTAAGACTTTTCTAAGCCAAGCAAAGTCAACAATCTCAACTCCCTCCAAAATATCCCATCACTACGCCTTCAATGCTCTTACAAAGCCATAAAAAACTCTTACAAGCCCATTCATTGCTCTTACAAGCCATTATGAAAGTTCTTTATGAAGATATTATCCCTTGAGCCTCCTTTGTTGACTCATCCTTGCCCTTTCCTCCATCCACTCACCCTATGACATGTGTCACTCCCTGATTGGCTGTAAGGAAGCATAATCCATGTGCTCTCCTCTCATACAATCTGAGCCCTCCATGAGCTTTTCCCCATCCTTGCATCTTAGCCCTCCATCCCTCAAGCCCTTTGCCTATAAATTGAATCCCCTCCCAAGCCATTTCAACACAATCCTTGAGTTAAAGTTATAATGCTAGTCTGAGAAGCCAACGCCCTTAACCATACCCTTATAATGCCATTTTGAGAGCAAGTTTTACATCAAATCCATTCACCCAAGACAAAATCCATCAAGAACACCATTGAAGCTAGTTTGAGAAGCCTTGAGCATACATACCAATCCTCTACTTAGACTCATCTACTAAGTAAAGAGCTAAATTCTTATTGGGAGAGTCCATTCATTTGGCTCACATTCCTAATTAGGGGTTCCTCTTTAGTCTCTCTTAAAGGTTATATTAGTCTTGTTAGTTAATGCTTTGTTCTCTTAATAGATTATTGTTTTCTTGCTAACATATTAGTATATACATTTTGGTACGCCTGGTGGGACCCCACTATGGGTCATTCATTCATCCATTTTACCCTATGTTTTGTTCTTATAAACTAACCATCTAACATTTTTTGTTGTTTGAGTGGGTTGAAGGGTGTTTTGCTTATTTTTGTAGGTTAAATGACACACTTAGGAAGAAGACATACCCTCTAAAAATCTGAAAATAATTTTAAAAATAAAAAAATAATGGAAAAATTTGCGCATTTCAGTTATGTTCACGCAGTGTCATCTCTGCAGTTTAGCGTCTTCGCAGATTGGCGTCTGCGCCTGGTGAACTATCGTCTGCACTTGGTATATTGTCATCTCCGCAACCTCAACTATTGTCTCTGCAGATTGGCGTCTATGCCTAGTAAACTGTCGTCTCTGCAACCTCAACTGTCATCTTTGCAGATTGGTGTTTGCGCCTGATGAACTGTCGTCTCCACTGCCGCCAACCTAAACTGTTGTCTCCACTACCACCAACCTAAACTGTCATCTCCGCCACTGCCAACCTAAACTATCATCTCTGCAGTTCAGTGTCTCCACCTATTTTCGAGTTGTCTGCGCCACCAAACTGAACTATCGTCTCTGCCTCTTTCTCTGTCATCTTTGCAGATCAACGTCTCTACAGTTCAACGTCTTTGCAGTTTGGCATCTCTGCCTGATGAACTGTCGTCTTTGCCTGTTATTGTTGCATTTCTATTTTAACATCTTTGTTCCTACACTTTTTAGTGGTTCCATAGAATAGAGGTTTTTTTAAGCATTTTTACGCCTAAAAAAAAGAACAAAAAAAGTTGATTTTATTTTTTCCATAGTTAAGCTTCAAATTTTGAGATTTTTTGGGTGACTAATCACATTGACTTTTGTAACTTTGCAGGTTGGAGCATCTACGAAACCACTAACCATGTTTCTTGCAGGTTCTCCTTACATGGTTTAATGCTCTTGGAAAATGAACTTGAATGTTTAAACACTTGTCTTTGAATGCATGTTGTTAAAATGAACTTGAATGTTTAAATATTTTTTCTTTGAATGAATGTTGCTCAAACACAATCTTGAATGCCATGGATTAAAATCAATCTTTCTTGAAATGCATGCCTAAAACAAACAAACTCAATCTTGAATGCAAAAGATCAATTAACCATTGCAATATCTCACACTTCAATTTTTGGGCATAAAAAGAACCTAACTTCACATTTTAGAAATTTCCTAAGTTATAAAAACTACTAAAGATGCTTTGAGTGAGTTTGTAGTTGGACTCACCATCCTTAATCACCCATCAATTTAACCATGGGTTGCAATCTCAGCGCCATCTATGGGGATGAGTCTACCTAAGAAAGTGTTAAGTGCTCCACGCAAATCAAACTCCACTCACTTGGGTTTTTAGTGGTTTTTCTAAGTTAGAAAATCTCTTGAATGAAAGTTAGTCTCGCTAACACTTCATTTGGGCATTAAAATTGGACAAATCTTAACGTAGAGGGCCTCCGGGGGCATGCTTGAAACTGAGTTTTACACATCTTTCTTTTTGGGCTTAAAACAAAATCACACCAACTCTTGAATTCCTTAAAGAAAATTAATCGATACTTGACGTGGAGGGCCTCTGAGTGCGCGGGTTTACTTTCTTGTTGACCCTAACTCTTCTTCTTATTCGCATTCTTCGATCAATTTTGCTTTGTTGGTGCATTTCAAAGTTGGAATTGAACATTGTCTCTTAAACATGAGTGCTTGCAAGGTCTAGATCAGCACACATAAGAGTCAGTTGGTAAAATAACAAACGTGTTTTTTTTACCCCAAGGTCATCCAAGTCTTCTCTCCCCTTGTCATCTTTCGAGGCCATCTTGGGAGCATAAGATTAGGATCCAAAACCTTGTTTCTTTTTTTAGGAGGCCTTCTTGGAGATTTTATCACCCCTTGGATGACCTCAACTCCAGCATTTCGGTGGAGTATAAATATCGGGAGGTGAATCCAAAGACACCTCTCTTGGAATTAGGATTTTGTCACTCGGGCTAAGCCTCAAGGAACTTTATACCCTTGAGAAGTGAAAGAGGAGAAGTGGGTTACTGCTCCTCTCGGCTATGTGACATCTTTTTAGTTTTATCTACAAATTTGGGCCTCATGTACCTTGCGTATATCGAGGACTCCCTAGCTAAACCAATTGTCAGCCTTATAGACAACCATCTAGGATGTTAATGTGTTTGAAGTGACTGATCGAAACATTTGTAAAACATACACACTCCTTGGCGCAAGTATCACATTCTGAGAATCAAAAACTTCTATCTGGTTGTTCCTATCTATTGCTTGATTTTTTATTTGTTGAATAAATGTTTACCAAACTTGGTCAATCTTAGCTTAGGGCATACTTACCATAGTCACTACCTTTTCCAGAAGTCAAACGAGTTGAAGCAAAACAACCGAGATCTCCCAAAGCCAAGAAAATTCAGGAATTTATGTCAGAACAACCCAAACCCAAACAGAAGTTTCACAAAGTCAAACTCAAGCCATCTTAGGCATACCAAGAACTTTCAGCCAAGAGAAAGGAAATAACACCAAGCCCTCAAATTGCCAAACTCCACAAAGCAGAGGAAAAAGCTGCTGACGAAGCCCTTCAAAATGCCTGGTTAGATTGCACTATCCAACTTAACCAACATCCAGGAGTTAACCCTTCTTATGCCTTACCAACTAGGCATGATTTCTATGATTAGACCCCCCCTTGTTTCTCCACATCTTCTTGCATAAGCTTCACTTTAGAGTCATCTTTGTAGAAAAGCCAGCCATCTTTAGTCCTCCTCTTAAGCATTTTAGCTCATACATCTCATTTACAACCAAACCATCTAGCCAGCAATCCAAAAATCTTCACATCCAAGCCTTCAAAATTGTTGTCACTTTTCCAAAAGTTTGCCATTCCTAACATCTTCTAAATCCACCAATCTCACCAAGGTTATCCCTTTGACAGAGCTTTGTCTAGGGTAATCTAGCTTTGTCACTTGTTATCCCTTATCACCTTGAGCTAAAGGTTGGGATCCACAAGTGGTCAATCTCATGTTCTTCCTAAAGGATCATTAGTCTATCCTTAAGTTGACACAATCACCACCAAGCTTGCACATAGGAAAGTAGACCTTTCATGCTTTGGCAACATATCTTTGAAGTTAGAATCCCCAACCCAATCCTCCTTAGGTTTTGTCATATAGCTTTGCCTCAGCCTAGGAAATCATTTGCATAGAAAAGCCTTCCCCTTTTGCATTCATCAGCATTGTTGCATCTCATCCCTAGGAAACATTCTGCATTTTCATGCCACCTGTCACTCGCTTAGCCAAGAAGAAGAAAACAATGGAGCCCTATCATTTGGATCAAATAGCTTCGCTCCCCTTAAGCAGTCAACCATCATTTTGCCCAGAGAACACTATACCATCACCTACTGACATTGAAGCTTTCATGAACCAACCAGGAAATGCAGTATTGGTGAATGCCATTATAGACAAGAACAAAGAAACAATCATGGCTAACTTTCGAAGAGACAACATTGGAGCCTTCAACTTTAGAAGACCTCCTCCCTTATCAGAACCATCTCACCCATTGTTTGAGCAACTACCACTTCCAATAGGCTCTTATGATTCAAATTATCCTCAATATGTGCCAAAAGAAGAGCCTCAACCCACCCCATATGATCCAACAGACCCAAACATACTAGCCTCCACTCAACTTGAAATCTCCCTTCCGTAAGCCAATCCAGCCACCACCACTCCACCATTGGTCCATACCACTCCATCCCAAACCCCCTTCTCCCAAAACACCTCATCATTCACTCCCTTCACTATTGTTGTTGTTGCTCTCTAACCCAGCCTTCCAAATCCACCCATCTCCCAAATCAACGCTAGCATCTTTGGCCAACCTCAGCAATATACAACTAGGATGCCACCCATGGGGCCAAGTAATCAACCTTTCATCACACCCAGCTTGTTTACCTCAGCTCAGAACACAATTCCATCATTTCCCCTAGGTCCTTGGAGCTCAGTGCCATCAACCACAAATCCACAAGCTACTACCCTCACTCCACAAAGCTATCAAACCCCACCAGCTACTACCAATGTTCTTCCAAGCTCTCAAGTTACCCAAGCTCTTGTCACCACTTTACCAAGCTTTCAAATCCAGCCACCAAGCTATCAAACCCATCAGTTCCATTTCCAAGCTTTCAATTCCCACCACCTCCACCACCAACTAATCCATTACCTCCTATTACCAACTATTTTTCTATGCCACTTCTAGGAGGAAATCCACCACCACCAACCACCAATTACTTGGCCTCTTTTGCCATGCAGATACCTTCCCAGATGGGGCCACAACCCACATATATTGGTCAAACTCCTCAAATCCAAAGTCAAGTTCCACAAACTCCCCGATCCTTTCCCCAAGTTTCACACCCATCTTATAACTTACCTCCATAAAGCAATCCATTTATCCCACAGCCAGCTTATGTTCCTCAATCCCAACCTCAAATCCAACATCAGTAGCAAGCCTCACAACACATGGAGCAATATGTGCCACCTCCACCTTAGCAACCCATCATCCACCATTCAGTTGCCCAAGCCATGTACAATCCCTACTAGCCCATACCTCAAAGCAATCCATATTCCATTGCCCCATCTAGCACATACCTACCTCAGGGCACTCCTACATTGGGGGCACCCCAGCCATCACCCATTAATTTAGAATGGGAAGCCATGAAAACAACTTTGAAGAACATCCAAGAGGGAAATGATCCAAAAACCTTCAAGTTTGAGAATGTGTGTCCTTACCCATTTGACAGAGCCATTACCATGACACCATTTCCCAAGCATTTTGAGACACCCAAATTTGACAAATTTAGAGGAAAAGGAGACCCTGTCACACATATCAAAGAATTTTACATGCACTGCCAAGAAGTGACATACGATGATGTCTTCCTCTTGTGTCTCTTTCCCAAAAGCTTGGCCGGACTAGCTCTTGAATGGTTTTATAGAATCCCCTATGGCACAATTAAAAATTTTGTTGAATTATCTGAGGCATTTGTAGCCCAATATGCCCATCTTGTTGAAATAGAGCTATCAGTAGTTGATCTTGTCCACACTAAGCAAAAAGGTGGAGAAATCCTTCTCAAATATCTGCAAAGATGGCAAACCCTTACCACCTGCATATCTTGCACCTTGCTAGAGCACCATTTGGTGAAAATGTTTATTGATAATGCCCATCCTAGCTTGGCTCACCACATGATCATGAACTGTTTGCAGACCTACAAAGATATCAAAGAGAAAGGAATGATCCTTGAGCAAGGACTCATTAAAGATGGTATGGTCAAGATTTACAAGGAAGCCAACCAAAATCAATCACATTCCAATGACAAGTCTAGGTATTGGAACAAAAACAAGCATGTTGCAACAAATGGCATCACTGACACCAAACGTGAATATTGTTGGTCCTTCTCAAAACCAGTCCAACCCACCATATCAACCAAACAATCAACAAGCTATCAACTACCAATAGCAGAATAACCAAAGCTATCAAAACCACAATCCAAGACCCAACTTCCAAGGGTCTAGCAATCAAGCTAATGCCATCAATGTAGCTATAGGACAAAAGCCTAGATTTCAACCTGCACCTAGAAACTATACACCCCTTGGTGAGCCATTGGATGTCATTTTTGAGAAATTAGTCAAGGAAAACCTCATCAAATTTCCTCCTATCCAGCAAATTGACCCAAGCCAATCCAAAGCTGCATGGTACAAAGATAATGAGTACTACAAATTTTATAGGGTAAAAGGTCACACTACCCTCAGATGCATGAAACTAAAAGATTATGTGTAGGACCTCATTGATCGAAAAGAAATCACCGTTGGTGCCCAAACCTCTCCCAATGCAGGCTTACAGATCTATCAAAATGCTTTTCCTCCTCACAACAACCAAAATCCTAGAAAAGCACCTATCCAAACCAACAATAACAACACCAACAATTGCCAGCCAAACAAACATCATGGGAAGAACAATGACCACACTTCATCCTACATAGACTATGGTAGCCTCATCGGTTGTATATCTGAAAAAGAGCCTTCTGTCAATGTTATCAATATCCAAGGCCCAAACAATGAGTGTACAGTCACCACTAGAAGAGCGTGATTTAACATCGCAGGTCCACCAGTGTCACTAGCACCATCAGCTCCATCAAAAAGCTAGTACAATATCTTGGAACACCTTGGGAACATGCCATCCCAAATCTCCATTTTAGATCTTCTCCACACTAGTCTTGTGTACAAAAACATCCTTGATAGTGCTCTCATAGAATCTTGTTTCCCTTATGATATTAACGCTACTAATTTTCATAATCTTGTTGGACACCTATCCTCCTCATGTGCCCTATCATTCAGACCCATCGACATACCTGTGGTCGAGCCAGATCACACCCTTTCGCTTCGCATAGCCATCATGGTATCCAATTTTGCCGTAAAAAGAGTAATGATAGATAATGGATTAGCCTTGAATATTTGCACCCTAAAATTCATTAAACAAGCTGGGTATACTGAGGCAGATATCATCAGTGAGGTTATCACCATCAAAGCTTATGACAACTTGGAAAGAGCCATAGAAGGAACTATTTTACTGCCAATCAAGGTTGGTCCAGTCATCCAAGAAACACTCTACCATGTTATTGATCTAAACCTACCATTCAACATCCTCCTCGGTCACCCATGGATTCATTCCATGAAATTCATTTCATCCACTTACCATCAGTGCATCAAATTTTTGCATTAGGGCACTAAGGTAACCATCCATGCCGATCCAGAACCCTTTGCTTACTACAATGCAGTTGAAGCTTCATATACAAACCATTTCCCTGGAATTGATATCGGCACATCCATCGCCAGCTCATCCCACACTTGTAATGACCCAAAAACCATCCTCGCCTCCACCCTGTCTACCGTGAAGATCAATAACAAAGGTTGTGGAGAGTATAGTTTGTTAGATGCATTTGTTGTCGAGGCACTCCCACTTGATTGACATGCCCATGAAACCAACATATCACAAAGCTAAGGAGATTCCACCTCCTCGATACAAATAGTTTGGCCCAACAACCTTTGTATCCTCGAAAATCCCTCTTCATGAGGAGCTCACTCCAGATATCAACAATTGGTTACATAAGGATGCACCTCCAAGAAATCAAGCACACCTTAATCACTTCAGCTAGAAGTATCCCCAAGAACATAAGCTCATCACTAAAAAATGGAACTATCAAGGTGGTGGTCTAGGACTAGAGGAAAGAGGCATGCAGTGCCCCATTGATGCACACAAGTGGCAATCAGAGTCAGGTCTTGGCTTTGACATACCCACAACTGGGGGCACCAATACAAATGGTCACGCTTTTTCGAATATTCACCATGACCTTGTCAAAATCAAAGACATTCCTGAGGAAGTTTAAAAGAGAGCCTACGATGATATCCCAGACCAAATCTTCCTCAGAGACTCTATTCTCCAAGAACTATCCATCCATTTCATTGACCTACCACTCGCCCATCCACAACTCATAGATTGGGACCAACCAAGCATCATACACATTGATGAGTTCACATCAAAGGAAGCACTTCTGAGATTCATGGGAGCTGAAACTCCTCACAAGAAAACAAAGCCATATTCTGCCTATATCTAAAAGCTAGATCCCAAGGGGTATTTTGGAGAAAATGCCCAACCCAGTTTTGATACACCCAAAACTGGAACTAAGGTGAATCTGGGACTAGGTAAGGCAGCGAAGAGAACCCCTTAGGAAAAAAAATCCAGAGCCACAAGCAGAACATGATGATTTAGCATTGCCTCCTCAAGATAATTGACCAAAGGTGTCTTCTATTCTAATTGAGGATACTAGAGAAGTCAACATCGGTTCTTTAGAGATCCCCAGACTTGTTCACATTGCTGCATCCCTATCACAAGATCAAGTTGACCTCCTCTTTGAGGTCTTAAGAGAGAACATTGGCCAATTTGCATGGTCATATTAGGACATGCCAGGACTTGATCCAAAGCTTGTAGTTCATCATCTTGCAGTCGATCCAAAGATCAAGCCCGTCAGACAAAAGCTTAGAAAAATGCACCCCAAGGTGGCATTACTAGTCAAAGCTAAATTAGAAAGAATGTTAGCTGCTAAAGTTATCCGACCTATCGACTACTCAAAGTGGATCTCCAACATGGTCCCCATCACTAAACCTTTCGGTGACATCAGAATCTGCACTAATTTCAGAGATCTTAACAAAGTTTGTCCAAAAGATGATTTTCCCTTGCCCAACATAGATATGATTGTAGATCTTACAGCTGGACATGAAATTTTTTCCCTCATGGATGGATTTTCTCAATACAATCAAATCAATATTATAGAAGAGGATCAACATAAGACAACATTCACTACCCCTTGGGGAACTTTTTGCTACAACATGATGCCTTTTGGCCTAAAGAATGCTGGGGCTACGTATCAAAGAGCTATGACAACCATTTTTCATGATCTCATCCATAGCATTTTGGAGGATTATGTGGATGATATCTTGGTTAAATATCACACCTTCATGGATCATCTTGCTAACCTGGAGAAAGTCTTTGATAGGTTAGCCAAATATCATCTCATGTTGAATCCCAAGAAATGTGTCTTTGGGGTCACATCTAGCAAGCTTCTAGGCTTTATAGTTTCTAAACGAGGTATAGAGATTGACCCCAAGAAGGTCAAGGCTATCTTAGACATGCCTCCTCCCTAGACACTACGACAGCTTTGCTCTCTTCAGGGAAAGCTTCAATCTGTTCGGTGCTTCATCTCCCAGCTTTCAGATAAGTGTACACCATTTGCACATTTACTAAAGAAGGATGAGAACTTCAAGTGGGATCCTTTATGTCAACACAGCTTCGATCAGCTCAAGCAGTATCTCGCCAATCCCCCTATCTTGGTTCCACCAATTCTTGGTCATCCCTTGATCTTGTACATATTAGCAATGCCTGCTGATCTAGGGGCACTTCTAGCACAGCTCGATGACTACAGCAGAGAAAGAACTATCTACTACATCAGTAGAACCTTACTTGGTTATGAACTCAATTATACTCCTATGGAAAAAGCTTGTTGGGCAGTTGTTTTCTCAACTCAAAAGCTTCACTACTACATGCTAAGTCATACCATCCAACTAGTCTCCAAGATCGACCCTCTCAAGTATATGCTTTACAAAACAACACTTACAGGCCATTTGGCCAAATGGGTTATGCTCCTTAGCGAATTTGACATCTAGTATGTGGACAAAAAGGAAATCAAAGGGCAAGCTATAGCAAATCACCTAGCTGATGCACCTCTAATAGATGCATATCCTTTGATCACAAATTTTTTAGATGAGCATATCTGTCTAATTAAAGAACAACCCCCATGGAAACTTTATTTTGATGGCTCATACACATCTCGTGGATTAGGGGCAAGAATATTGTTGGTTACACCTCAAGGAGATTACATTCCAAAAGCCTTCAAGCTACAATTCCCTAGCACCAACAATATAGCTAAATATGAGGCTCTCATAGGAGGATTAAAGATAGCTGCAGAATGGAACATCACTGAGTTACAAATCTTTGGCGATTCTCAGTTCATCATCAAGCAAGCCCTAAATGAATACCAAACCAAAGATGAAAAGCTATTACCCTACAAAGAGCTAGTTGATTAGCTAACCCAGCATTTTACAAAGCTTTAGTTTACACAAGTGCCTCGAATACAGAACAAAGTAGCAGATGTTATGGCTACTATCGGCTCGCTCTTGGAAATTTTTGAAGTAGCTACACAGTATGAGTTTTTAGTTGAGAAACTCCTCACACCTGCCTATGCGAATGAGGATTCAAACCATGTTTGCATCTTGGTTGGTCCCCAATCCCCTTGGTACCATGAGATTCATGCTTATCTTAACAATGGTATCATATCCCCTCACCTCACACGTACCCAATGCCAGAACCTCATCCAAAAATCATCCCGCTATGTTATCATAGCCAATACCCTATATCATCGGGGTTATCACGATACTCTCTCTCGATGTTTAGACCAAAAATGAGGCCGCGATGGCGTTAAAAGAAGTACACTCTGGAATTTGCAGTGCCCACACGAGTGGTATTGTCCTAGCAAAAAAAATCCTTAGAGTAGGCTACTATTGGCCTACCATCAAAGAAGATTCTTGTGACTTTGTCAGAAAGTGTCTCCCATGTCAGTAGCATGCAAATCTTGTGCACGCTCCAGCACAGGATCTACAGCCTATTGCACCACCTTGGCATTTCACTTATTGGGTCCTTGATCTAGTTGGAACTATCACACCTCTCTCATCAGATGGACATAAGTGGATAATAACAGCTATAGACTATTTCACTAAATGGGTGGAAGCAGTCCCCCTAGTCTCAGCTATAGGAGTTCAGGTCTCCAAGTTCATCTTGTACCACATTGTTTGCCACTTCGGCATCCCATCCACCATCTTCACCGACCACGGAGGTAACTTTGAAAATCTCAACATGGAAGAATTATGCACTTCCCTCCACATCCATCATCGCTTTTCTAGCCCATATTTCCCACAAGGTAACGGCCAGGTAGAGGCAACTAACAAAACCCTCCTCAAAATCCTAAAGAAAGTTGTCAATGATTCCAGCCACGATTGGCACCTACAAATAAAGCTAGCCCTATGGGCCTATCAAACTTCCTTCTGTACATCCATAGGCACAACTCCATACTCCCTAGTCTATGGTGCCAAAGTGGTACTACCCATCGAGGTTGAACTTCCCTCCTTGCGCATATCTTTGCAGGGGCAAATATCAGATGAATAATACAAAGTAGCTTGGCTCACCCAGCTAGATCTTTTAGACGAGAAGCGACAACAAGCCTATGATCATCTCACAGTCTATCAAACTCGTCTCAAAAGGAATTTCAAAAAGAAGGTGCTTCCACGACACTTTCAGCCAGGTGACATGGTCCTCAAAGAAAACATGAAAGTCCAAGAAGATCGAGAAAAGAAAGGCAAGTTTGAACCTACATGGCTTGGTCCTTATATTGTCACTACATCCTTTGGCTCTAGAGCCTATCAGCTATCTACACTAGAAGGAGAACTCTTTAATGATCCTACTAACATCATTCATCTCAAGAAGTTCTATGCTTGAAGATCCTTGGTATACCCAGCTTTTGAAAAATACAAAAAAAATAGTAAAGAGAAATAAGCATCCAATGGTGAAAACTTGGGAATTCAAGTGCCTTGGATAGGTACTTTGGTGAAAACCTAGTAATTCAGGTGCCTTGTGTACTAAGACTAATCCACTATCTATCACTATCCTATCCCTCATCCATCCACCCACCATCCCATAAAACACCTTCTTGTTCCCTTGGTGTTCTGACCAAATATCCAAAATCTAATGGAGCTTGTAAATACCTCCTGTACAGCTTGTAAATCTTGTACCTCAGCTTGTAACTCTTGTACCAAAGCTTGTATTATAATTTGGAAATCTTGTACCATACCTTGTATATCCAAATCTTGTCCAAAGCTTATACCATATTCTAGCTTGTACATAATCTTGTATCCTAGCTTGTATCCTATCACATGCACACAAAGAACCCCATTTTTACTTATTCTTTTCACAAACCATCCACCTATTCACCTATCAACTATTGCAAAAATCCCACCCTTCGCAAACATTTCCATCTCAAAAAACCCAAACATAAACAACCTTGTACATTTGTAACATATCTTGGTCTGTCAGCTTGTACATACTCTCTAGCTTAGTACCATTGTATCTATCCAGCTTTCGTGTCAGTTCCTCCTTGATCAACATCTTGCACACATCGTACAACCCTTGGTTAGCTATTCCAATGCATTCTTTAGCTAGATCTCCTATTACCAAAGTGTTGTCCTTCTTAGTTCAGCTTGCTAGATGCGTCACTCATCTAGATCCATTAGCTTGGGTGCTCTTTGATAGATCCTTGTAGGATATAGCTTTCTTCATGTCTGATCTTGGTCCGTTAGTACCTCATCCTACCCATCTTTTTGGCAAATGGTTCTCTTTTGGATTTTTGCTTTCTTTTGATTTGGAATCTTCCCTTTTGGGTCTTGAAGTATCTTTTCCAAACAATCTTTTTGTTCCCTCCTCAAAGTTGTCACGATCTTCCATATCATGGTATGCTATGAATGGGGCAATTTGGGTGTAAGGTCTTGATCAAGTCTTTTGTTTGTTTTTCTTTTCTGCTTGTGGTTTACCCAGTATCGGTTCCACTCTGATTCTTTCGAGATTCATGTGTGATGCTGGGGCAATCCTTGCGTGTTTGTTTTGAGTTAGTCCATCAGTCCTCTGTACAGTTGGTGAAAAGGCCTTGATGTTCTTTATAACCTTGGCAATTAACCAACAATCCTATAGCAAATCTAGTGCTCAACTACATGGTGGTACTTCTCTTTGAAGTATCCCCCCGCTCAAAAAGCTTCAATGGAATCCCTTCATCTCTATTATCCCCCATCCATATCCAGCATCTGTCTCTCCTACCCCAGCTTATGCATCCGTATCTCTTTGAATCAATCATCACTCTTAGCTTTAGGGATCCACAATCCTAGTCTTAGGGATCCACCAATCCAATCAATCCACCAAGCCTCATCTTTCGATATCCACAATCCTATTCCTAGGGATCTCCGAAACCCATCTTCTGCCAATCTGACTCTTTGAAATCCTGTTGCATCAGTTTTATCATCCCATCATCCATCTCCCTATCTTAGATTCCTTTTTATAGCGCTCTGCTCCTTCATCCTCTGCAATCTCTGAGATCTTAAGCTTGCTTCCTCTTGTGCTTTTAATTATCCCTTTATCATTCTCTCGTAGTGAGAGTTTGAGCTAATTTAGCCCCTTCTCTTTGCCAATCTGAGTCTCCTTGCTCATCCCAGATTCTTGTATTTTTTTTAATTTTTTCAAGAAGCCATCATGGCTTGCTTTCTCTCCCCGTCACCTTCTTGAGGGGGCATCTCCTAGTCCATTCTCTCCTTTTCTGCTCTAGCCTTGGGCATCTTATTTTCTTATCTTTGATGACATGCCACTTGCGGCATCACATCAAAGAGGGGCAAAATGTAGACACCTAAAATCTCTTAGAAAATAAAGTATTTTTATTTTCTGAAAAAGTCTCTGATGACATCATCATTTATTAATTAATTAATTTATTTTTATGCCATTAAATCCCCTTGTCTTAATTAAAAATATTTAATTAAGGAATCCCTCCCAAAAATGTTTAAATCTTATTTAAACATTATTTCCTTATTTATTAATTATTTAATTAATAAATTGATCAAAAATCCCAAACTAAATATTTAATTTATTTTTTGCCCAAAACTTGGCCAATTTCCTTAAGACCACTAACATCTTCCAAAATCTTCTAATCTTTCTTTAGTTTTGATTAAAGGCTAATCCCATCATTTTCTACCCCTAATCCCAACTCAAAATATTTAACTAAGGTTAAATATTAATTTTCATATTTATTAAAAATGTTTTAATAAATATCTCCTCAAACCAAACCTATGAGATAAATAAACTTTATTTATCCTAACCCTAAGCCTATCCCTAAAACCCCCTTTTTAGCCTAATCCACCCCATCCACCCATACTAACCAAGCTTAGCTACTAACTCACCCACCCTCATTGAATGTCATCCACTTGCATATCTCTAAAAAGCTTAGTCTAATCCTAAATCACCTCTAATCCCACCCCTGACCTTGTCACATTCCCTAAGCAAGCTTAAGACTTTCCTAAGCCAAGCAAAGTCAACAATCTCAACTCCCTCCAAAATATCCCAACCACTAAGCCTTCAATGCTCTTACAAAGCCATAAAAGACTCTTACAAGCCCATTCATTGCTCTTACAAGCCATTATGAAGGGTCTTTATGAAGATATTATCCCTTGAGCCTCCTTTGTTGACTCATCCTTGCCCTTTCCTCCATCCACTCACCCTATGACATGTGTCACTCCCTAATTGGCTATATGGAAGCACAATCCATGTGTTCTCCTCTCATGCAATCTGAGCCCTCCATGAGCTTTTCCCCATCCTTGCATCTTATCCCTCTATCCCTCAAGCCCTTTGACTATAAATTGAATCCCCTCCCAAGCCATTTCAACACAATTCTTAAGTTAAAGTTATAATGCTAGTTTGAGGAGCCAAAGCCCTTAACCATACCCTTATAATGCCATTTTGAGAGCAAGTTTTACATCAAATCCATTCACCCAAGCCAAAATCCATCAAGAACACCATTGAAGCTAGTTTGAGAAGCCTTGAGCATACATACCAATCCTCTACTTAGACTCATCTACCAAGCAAAGAGTTAAATTCCTATTGGGAGAGTCCATTCATTTGGCTCACATTCCTAATTAGGGGTTCCTCTTTAGTCTCTCTTAAAGGTTATATTAGTCTTGTTAGTTAATGCTTTTTTCTCTTAATAGATTAGTGTTTTCTTGCTAACATATTAGTATATACACCAACCATGGCCTCAAAAACATAAACATGACAACATGATCTAACTGTCTCAACCAAAGAGATAACATGCTCCATATGAACATAATATAACATATCACAACTCTAAACGTGTATCAAGAGTGTACCATAACATAAAAATGAAACCATCCTCACACCAAGGATAACGTGCCAAATGAAAGCATAAACCACACCTTTACCAATAAATCCACAAGTCCTCAAGATGTAACCATCTCCACACACCATGAAGAAAACCATCTCCACATACCATGAAGATAACCAAGAACTCCATGAGTCCTCCAGATCTAACCATCTTCACACACCATGAAGATAACAATTGCACCATGAAAATGTCAAAGATGCTTCTATAGCAACCAGATCTAAGACAAACCTCCAACATTTGCAAACACTTAATAAATATATCAATGCCAAAAACTCCCATTCAACTATGGTACCAAGTCACCTATGGCATCATAAAATCCATCTCCTACATGAAGATCCTCCAGGCCTACACTCACATAACCAAAGTGTCAATACCAAGTAAGACCAAGATCTCCAAACCAAGAAGATACAAACCAAACTAGAGACTAATCTTGCACTGTCACCTCATCACTATCACAAGCTCTCACTAAACCGTGTATCCAATCTATTTGACATCATGATGAAAAATCATCCTCTAACCATGCGAATCAACCAAGGCATCAGACCATCAAAGAATTCAAAGTGCACATCATGAGCTCCTCAAAAGAAACCAAATAACCATGATCCTCAACCAAGAAGATAATATACCATCATAACCATATCAAGAATCCAAACCAATGAACATAAAGGATGTACCTGTATATCCAATCATGTCATGCAAAAATGCATGGCACTGTGATCACACCCATGAAACAAGAATCTTACTCTCAATGTGTCCAACATGTCAGCATAAAATAGTCAACCACAATCCTCCACCATGACTATACCTGGTAACAACATCTCATCTCTTCTACATGAAGAAAAATTAGCAAATCATGTGATTTAGTGCATAGACAATCTAAATCCAAGCCACCAATCTGAATATGCATCAATAATGAAAGATCAATGGACAAAGACAACCCATATCCAAGCCATAAATGCAATCTATAAGTATAGACTGCTTACAGTACTACATAATTTGCAGATCGAACAAGTCATTATACATATCCAAATCAAACATTGATAACCATATCACCATGAGACCAATCTAAAATATGAACTAAGTATACAATGATATCAAATCTTAAATCTCCAAAATACACAATACCATAAACTTACAATGTTACCATAGTCAATATATACCATAAATTGTTCAGATTAATATATTACCAAATAAACCATGCCAAACCTGCACCAAATTTGAACCAATATGTGGATCTTTCCAAGATCTTTTTGTTGACTACTCGAAGTCCAAAATCCAACTCTATATGCCCAAGTTATGCCCTAATCTATGCTCAAAATAAATAACATCCAAATTTCAAGCTCTTAAAACTTGAGAAAATGTCAAAACCATAGAATCAATCCTACACCAAGTTGTAGTGCTCTAAATTAGCTTTCTAACGCCTATAAGAAGTTTAAAATTTGATATCCTAAGAGAAAGTTGTGATCATTTTACCAAGATAGTCTTTTTACCATTTTCACTGCGATTTTTTTTTGTGACAAAAATTACGACGAGATTAAATTTGACAGCCATCATGGGCTGAAACTAAAAAATCTTTTATTTCCTCTGAACATGGCCAAGCTAGGGCATATTATATATCAAAATTAATAGAAATGTCGACTCGAATCCAATGGCGAGGTTTTTTTTTACCTAGGAGGTCATTTCTGCAAGCTCCCCCAAAACCCTCATTTAAATGAAACACCCAAAAAACTATTTTGTCCAAAAATTTCACATGCCCAAAAGCTACCAACATCCCATCATAACAACAAACTCAAAACCCTCAAACCTGCAATAAATAACTCATATATCTTGCCCTTTCTTTTATCCTCTCATGCATTCCCATGGATTTAATCTAGGGTTACAATAATAAAAGTTGGCTCTAATACCACTTGTAAGGAAACTTGTAAGAAATAATATAACCGTTTCCACATAACCCATAATAGATATGAAATAAACATGTAATATAAATCCACAGGCAAGAGAATAGACAACATACCCACAAAATTATGACACAAGATATACCCTGGGAAACCCTCATTGAGGGAAAAACCCAGCCTCCAAAAGCATCCATCACCATGTATTATTCAACAAAAACACCATTGCAATACAACCATGGAAGCCTTCAATGCCATAGCCACTACTAAGCAATCTATGTGAACAAGCATGAATCTACACATCCCATGTCATGCTTCCAACCTTTACAAATGCTCCCTTGGCTAACTTATCAAGTCTTCTCCCACACGACTCTTGCCTTTTTTTGCCTTCTCTTTGTCACTCTCACACACAACTACCCTTGTGGCTTCTTATATAGTAGCAAGTCCCACAAAAACACCAAGTGGTATTGCATAAACCATGTGCTACCTAATCCATTGACCCCATATTTAATACTGAAAATTTTAATTATTTTCCCCAATATTAAATAATTACATGAAATATTATCACAATGTTACAATATAACTCATCAAGTATATCCCACGGGAATCTTTACAAGTTGCACATCCATCTAGGTGATACATTACATAATAAAATAAAATAATACAATATAACAATATTATGCAATATGTGCAACACCCATTATCTCAACACTGATTTGGTTACCTCATTTTCTTAGAGTGTTACTACATAGATTACAGTTGGTGACTCTGCACAACTTTCAGTTTCAAGTTCAAGCACTATCTTTTTCAAGGGTGGCTCACTATAGGATGTTCTCTATCTTTCGACCATTTTTACGAACCTCTTATCTATCTTTTAGATTTTTCATTTTTGCTCTCATAATACAATTGAGTTCTCACCACATGATGTGGTTATTCAAGATCTCAATGATCCTGCCTAGGTTGTTGCTATTAGGAGTGTTGATCTTCAGTTTCACTTATATCATTTTGATGGCTTTGAGAGCTCCAATTCTACATGTTTTTACTTATTGCTCATATACATATAGTGAGCAAGCTATGACATGAGAATTTTGGCCATGTCAACTATAGATATCTACAAAATATGAGTACACAAAACTAGGATTGGGCTACCTCAGATCTCTTGTACTGATGGTGTTTGTCAAGGTTGTACACTTGGGAAACATCAAAAAGATCAATTTTCTATAGGTAGATTCACAAGTGCCAAGCCACCATTAGAGTTGATACACAATAATCTTGTCTCATTCCCCACTCCATCCTTTTCAAGGGCCCAACATGTTCTTACCTTCATAGATGACTTCTCTCGATGCAAATGGGTGTACTTTTTGAAGTACAAGTTTGATGTCTTTGATTGATTTCAAATATTTAAGACATTAATGGAGAAGCAGTCTGGTCTTTCTGTCAAGCATGTACACATTGACAATGGTAGGGAATATGTGAATTTGTCTTTCAAAGATTTTGTCATTGAGCATGGTTTACAACATCAATTCACAATTCTTCATACCCCTCAATGAAATGGGGTTGTAGAGAGAAAGAATAGGACATTATAAAAGATGGCCAATTATATGATACAATCTCGAGCAATGAGTTCTTCATTTTGGGTTGAGGCTATCAATTATGCCAACTATATTTAGAATTAGATGCCTCACAAGGCATTGTGAGTCTTTGCTCCTAAGGACGCTTGGACTCATGTCAAGCTTGATGTTTCTACATTCTGCATTTTTGGTAGTGAGGCTTGGGCATTTATTCTAGATGCTTAGTGGAAAGCCATGGAGAGGAAGAGCCAACCAATCATCTTTGTTGGCTACTGTAAGGATGTGAAGGTGTATACATTATTTGATCTTGATTCCAAAGATGTCTTGTTTTGACAAGATGTCTAGTTTGATTAGCGTTATCCTTAGATGGAGCCTCCATAATTAGCTTCTCCCTCACTACCTAGTACTTCCTCTTCTCCTCCATAGGATTATGTATCCTTAGAGGAAGATCTTGATGTTGATCCCCCTTCACCACCTCCACAAAATTCTCATTGAGTTCCCAAGTGGGCTTGAGATATTGTTGATGCAATAGGGCCTAGGGTAGGAGATCCTTCAGATTCTCATCGCACTCATGCTCAAACATTTGGTACTTGACTATTGAATCATGTCATTTCAAATGATCCACAAATTTTTTCATAGGTGACAAGAAACTTAGATTTGGATAGAGCTATGGACAAGGAGTACTCTTCTTTGATGAAGAACCACACATGGGATCTTTGTCCTCTTTCAAAAGGAAGAAAGTTGGTTCAAGTCAGTGGGTGTATTGTACCAAGTATGTTGTAGATGGTTCTATTGATAGGTATAAGGCATGTCTTGTTGCAAAGGGATTTTCACATGTTGAGGGAATTGATTACTTTGAGACTTTTTCTCCTATTGCCAAGATGAATTCTATTTGATTTGTACTCTCTCTTGCATCTTCTTGGCAATGGATAGTATTTCAAATGGATGTGAAGAGTGATGTTTTGCATGGAGACCTACATGAGGAGATCTATATGGAGCAACCTCATGGTTTTGTGCAAGACTCTTTTTTGGTATGTAGGCTTCATAGATCTTTATATGGTCTCAAATAGGCCCCTCGGGCTTGGTATGAGAAGATGGATTCCTTCTTCCTTGCTTCACAGTTCCCTCGGTATCATTCCAATCCTATAGTGTATATTTAGCATCATGGGGATGACTTATTGATACTTGTGCTTTATGTAGATTACCTCATCATGACAGGTAGCTCGTCCTCTATGATTTAGAGTGTTTAGTGAGCTTTGAGAGAATAGTTTGAGATGACAGACCTTGGACTTCTGCACTATTTTTTGGGCCTATAGGTTTTTCAGTCTTTGGATGGGATAACCATACTCTAGTAGAAGTATGCTCTTGATATGATTCATAGATTCAACATGCTTGATTGCAAGCCTGCTCCCACATATTTTCAGTCAGGTGTTGTTTTATCTACCACTTGCACTACTCCTACGGTGGATTCCACTTTGTACAGACAACTTTTGGGTAGTTTTTTGTACCTGACACACACATGTCCTAATGTTTCTTTTGTAGTTGGACTTGTCTCTAGAATCTCACATGATCCACATGAGTCATTGGCAAGCTTCCAAACATATCTTGAGGTACATCTGAGGTGCTACGTGTTATGGAATTCACTACACATAATGGGATCTTCACATTGTTGGTTATATAGACTCAGATTGGGCTGCTGATATTGATGATCAAAAGTCTACTTTTGGATCTATTTTCTATCTTGGTTCTGGTCCTATCACATGGTCTTGCAAGACACAACATGCTAACACATTGTCATCTACAAAGGTAGAGTATAGGGTAGTTGTGCTAGCTAGTGAAGAGGTTTTGTGGCTTCAAAAATTGATGACAGAGTTTGGATTTCCTCCTAATAGTTCCACCTTTCTTTGGTGTGACAACCAGAGTGCTATACACATTTCCCACAACCTAGTTGAGCATCAAAGGACCAAGCACATTGAGCTTCACACACACTTCATTAGGCATCTGATTCAAGATGGCTCTCTTAGCTTGGAGTACATTCCCACTATTGAGCAAGTTACAGACATCTTCACTAAACCTTTTGCATCCCCATGGTATCTTCAACTACATTCTATGCTTGGGGTGAAGAAAGTTGTCCTAGGGGCCATTAGTGATGAGTCATTCCTTCTTTTATTTCTTTTAAAGCTTCTTCTATCTCTTGTTGGAGTAGGATTCTTCCCATGTAGTTGTCCCCATTTCTCCAATTTTCAGAGATTTGGCTGTGTTGGGTACCTCATTAGGCCATGTTGTCAGGACTCATTTATGCTTTTAGTATTGTAGTTTCCTTATTATTATTTTTGCATTTTTTGTAGCTGCTTTGTTTCTCATCTTAAGGGGGATGTTAGAGCAAAGGGTTAATTTAATTTAATTTATTAAATTACCTTTACTCCCTTCTTAAGATTTTAATTTATGCACATGCATTTCCATTTAATAATTAAATATTAATTATTAAATTTTATTTATCTTCTATGGTTTTACAATCCCCTTTATTACAATTGATCCTTTGTATTTTAATTCATTCTTTCAGTTTGATAATATATTCTTCCATATTGTCAGAGCCAAATCCTTTCCTTCTCTTTGTCTTTGCTTCTCTGTAACAAGTTCTTGCATGTAGGTGTTCTTCGAGTTTTGTGAATTTGTAAATAGCTCAAATCCTTCACCAGTCATCACCTTGTCTAATTCTAATTTAATCATAGCCACTTTTCAAATCATTCTTTGTAAAATACTTTTCTCCACTCAATCTTTCCATAATATCATGCATCCTAGGCAAAGGAAACCTATACTTCACTATTATGTTGTTTATAGCTCTAAAATATGTACACATTCTTCATTTTTCTTAGGTGCTAATACAATAGGTATTGCACAATGACTCAAACTTTCTCTGATCAAACCTTTCTCAAGAAATTATTATAGTTTTCTATTCAATTCTTCATTTTCAATAGGTTTAAACATATGTGGTGTTTTATTAGGCAAACTAGCTCTAGGTAACAAATCCATACAATGACTTATACTTCTCATAGGAGGTGATCCATCTGGAACATTAATAAAAATAATATCTTGAGATTCATCCATAAAAGATCTAATCTTAGTTGTGTGTTCAAGTTCATCTTGTTTATCAATCTTTCTAGGAATCAAAGCAAATAAAATATTTTGTTTATTCATATCTTTTGCAGATTGATTTCCCTCAACCCAATAAATTTGTATAGAAGTACACTAATTTTCCTTAGATTTATCAACCAAAGGAAACAATAGTTGTTTCTTTCCATTATCCCAAATAGAATATTTGATTGAATCTATCATCATGAAAAGCTTTTCTATCATATTGCCAAAAGTATATGACAACAATCCATAGGCATGATATCAAACAAGACTTCATCAATTCCCAATGTTAAATTTCACAACATATTGTTCACTTACTAGCAATTTATGTTCATTCTTGGTCCAAGCAAAGCGATAAGGGTTAGGGTGCTCCAACCTCTGCAATTTCAATTTCGTTATCAATTCCTTAGATGCCAAATTATTAGAACTATCACTGTCAATAATAACTTTGCAAAATTTATCTTCAATCTTACATGTGGTCTTAAAAATACTTTTCCTCAAAATATGTACATTATCCAATTGCTCATTCCACAAAGTCCTCCTCGTCATTAATTTCTCTCCTTTCTCAAGCTTATTAGGTGTATCAATATATTCTTCTTGAATCAAAACATTTATGCTACTACTTCCAACTTTCTTACCATAAAATGTACATTCAAAAGCTCCACCTGATGCAAGGTAGGAGTGAGAGAGGAAGACAACTCCTAGATACCATCTCTTAAAGTTACACATAGAAGCCAAAAAATAGGAGAAACCACAAGAAATTGTAGAGGAATCAATGCAACAATGATAGATAACCTTTAGTAAACATGTTAGGCTTAAGGCCTACCTGGTTGCAGCTATAGACACTTAAAATTATCCTAAACACTATATTAATTTATTTAATATTTCCCTTGACATTATAATTGATTATTTATTAATTACTTATTTTTGTCATATTCTTCTACCTATGTAATTAAATTTATTTAATTAAATAGGTTCACCTCCCTAAAGTATTTAAATTTGATTAAAATGCATCCCCTCTAATGCGTTAAATTTATTTAATGCATAGTACTCCATAAATCCCCTTTTAAATAAATTCCAATTTATTTAATTCCCTCCAATTTATTGAATTCTATAATCCTATGATTAAGTTAAATCCTATTTAATTTAATCATAATCCCACCTAAAACCTAGTCTACCATCAATCACTCTCATCCTTCTAAGTCTACCCACTAGTTAATCCCACTTATTTATCCTAAACACCTTTCTAAACCCCCTTTAGCTCCTAAGTATTTTCTCACACGTGTGAGAAACTCAAAATCCAAGAAAGCCTCCCTTTTTTATAATTTATCCAAAAATCTTCTTACACTCTTACACACTTGTTCCCCTTTCCTTTCTCCAAGGTTTCTCATACATGTGTGAGCAAACCTTGAGCCATCTGTATCACCAAAAAGGATTATGTTGACCTTTGCATGGCTTCTCCCCTTAGCCCATATGTCTCCCTTGTGGCACCTATGTGGATACCACATAGATGCCACCTCCTCAAGGCCTCTCTCAAGCATTTTTAATCTCCCTCATTTGCATTGTTATCATGCTAGTATAGTTCTAGAGCTCTTAGTGATTTCATGCATTGTTGCTAACTCTTTGGAAATTGTTAGATTTCATTCATGCATTGATTATTTAGTTTACTTTCTTGCATTCATCTCCATTTCCTATAATGTTTTAAGAATGGCTTCTTCCATAGCCTCCTCTTGAAGCATTCATCACTCATCTAGCTTAGGTTCATATCTCATTTTCATACTTTTATCGTTGAAGGGATTCATTCAACAGTTGTGTTTGGGAGAGTACATCCACATCCCTCATTATTGAGCACACCAACAAGGCCTCTTGTGGACACCCTTATTGAGCTACTCTGAGGTTGCATGAGGACTCTTTCTTTTTTATTGCATTAGGTTGTAAAACTCAAGTATAGAATTAATTGTATTTTTATTTTCTTGGAGTATTTGATATACATGTGCAACTAATGTTTTCTTGTTTACACATGCTCTCGACAAGTTAGGTTTTCTTGTATACAACAACCATATAAGACCAAAGTACAATTAATGAGCTTAAGGGCTCTGGCTTATAGAGCCAATAGTTTTTATTTTCCTTCTATCTAACTTCATTATGCTTTTCCTAATCCTTGATCTCTACTTCTATAGGCAACAATACCGCAAGTAGTCCTGTTGTGCAATTTATTACAAATTATAGGTCCTTCTCCAAGGAGAATTCATTGACCTCTTAAACAAGAAAATTAACTTCCATGGGGACAAAGATAGGTCCACAGGTGATCGAACAAGAGATTCCCAAGTATGCAAAATTCCATGATGTCACACAAAAGCTTGCCAAAGACAAACCTGCACATTACTAGAGCTGCAAGGAAACTAGCATGCCTAAAAAAAGAGAAGGATAACTCCTGCAAATGATAGAATTAAGAAATGTGCCCTTAGATAAAGGATCCATGATAGGTCCACATTAACTAGTTGATGATGCAAAAATAGAAAAAAATGAATAGAAATGACCATTCCTCAAACAATAAAATAGGAACAAGGAAGTAAATCTTTTTGGTGATGCAAGATTGCCAAAGTACCCAAGATGCTCCTGCATCTTTGAGTAAGATCAAAAATATTCTTGTTATGAGATGATGAAAGAGTCAGAGTTTGAGAGTTTTTAGGATTTTATGAATCATTCAATGTAATGATCTTTATTCAATTTTTTTAAAAAAGTTGACAAGTTAAAATTGGGACTAACAACTTGCTATAACTGGGGAAAAGGACCATAAGTGACATATGATGAACCCATAAAGTTGTGAAAGGTTAGCTCCTATTGATTGGGAAAAAGTCAAGGAGAAGAGATACTATAGAAACAAGCTAGAGAGACTAAAGAAAAATAAAACTATACATCAAAAAATTCTACCTATATATATATATATATATATATATATATATATATATATATATATATATATACACACACACACACAGATCCCACCTTGGGTGAGTCCATAATCATCATGCAAATCCATTTATTGGTTGGAAGAAATAGAAACATGTGTGGAAGAGTGATGAATTCTTGAGTTATAAATTTAATTGAAGTAGGATTACCAAGCTAACATGCACGAGATGAGAATTATTTTTGAGCAGTGAACTAAAAGGTCATTCCTTGTCACCAATCTATGAGCATTTTAGAATCACTAAGGCGCCACCTTCAACTTTGTTAGTCATGAATCCTAGTATCTTTTCAAGTATACCCTCTATATGAACATTCTTCTAATTTGTCACTTGGTTTCTTCAACTTTAGACATATATAATGTGAATATAAAGATCTAGGTTGAACTGTGTTGTTTAACCTACACAAACATATATCAAGGTTATAAAGAACACACATGAAAGGAAATGATCAACAAGAAACTTGGGGGGAGGGGGTGAGTTAGTTACTCCTAAAACACTTGTTACTTCAAATCTTTAAACCCTTAAAACTAGCAACCATTAATCATATAAATCATTATAACTAATTTTCAATATGTGGATTGTGTAAACACAAAAAATAAAATCATCAAGACTACATGACACAATTTTTTAGTTGTGGAAACCTGAACTAGGGTGAAAACCATGGTGGGGTTAAAACCCACAATAAAATTAATACCTTATTGGAAGTATAACCTTATTACAATTATGAATGTGCATGCATTTAAGAACACTTCTTAGAGTTCATTGCTTAGTAATCCTTGGGTACCCACCCTAAGAAAGTCTCACTAACTTATAAGCACAATTCAAACACCAATAAGAGAATAGATGAACTATAAAATAGCATCTACTTATGCCTCGATCAATTAAATTAATGTATAGTTAGATCTCTTCATGCAATTCTCCGCGACACATTCAAGTGAGAAATCTAACCCTTAGTAGCCATGCAAATTTTATTTACAAGAAATCCTTGACATCTACAACCAAATATCACTTGTATAAGCACCTCTCTACTTTGATTCATACTTCTTATATCAATAATAAGTCAACAAAACCTAATCTTGAAACATTCAACTCTCTGCCCAAGATCAACCCTCAAGATAAATGCAAGCTTACCAAGAATTTATTAGATCCATCAAGAACACCTTGAGATCATAACCATAACCATAAAATATTTTCCCAATCTTAAATAAACCATTTTTTCAAACTTTTCTTGGAATATCAATATGGAACATAAAAACATTACTTATAACTAGGAAGGTCCATTAAAATTGATCACATCAATCAATGTAAGTTGAAAAATTATTAGGAACATAATCCAAGATTATCTTAAGGAATCATATAGCTCAAAAAAATAAAAATCCATTGTATCAAAATCATGACCCTTTTGAATTGAGGATACATTACTATGTCCATAAAAATTTCTCATCTACCCAACCAAATATATCACCTTGAGTACTTGCACGAAACCAATATTTGTAACTCTATTTTCACTAGGAATTAGGAGAATAACTACTCTTTATATGTGATGCCATAATTAAAACTTGACATTAACCTTTTCGAAAACCTCTACATCATCCAATGAGTTTCCCAACTCCTCATCTATAGTAACCTTCCTTCACCACTATCCCAAAGATCCCATGTTACAGGAAAAATTGCATATTAGTCATCCAAACTATATGATAGACATGTTGACAATAATGAAAATACATCCAAATTTCCAAATTTCCAACAACAACGAAACTTACACACCCACACACACACACATAAAAATTCTTTCTCTTTATGTAGGTCTATGCACAAGAACATGATTTTAATATAAACATATATTTCTAAGTTGAATTATGTGTCATGTTGTTCAACCTACACAAACTTATACCATTATTGGTAAGGTGCACTCTTTCTTCGTATTTAATGTTACCTACGATTAAAGACCTTAGATATCAAAGAATCCCTTTTAGGTGAAAAATGCATGTACATGACAACCTGATTTTATTTTAGATATGGAGTTTTATATTGAACTACACAAAAATTTTTTTAACCTACAAAAACTTAGCTCATAGTTGGTAACATGTTCTATTTTTCTCAATTCATGTCTCCTTATATAAATTCTCTTTCATCAAATTGGTAATTTTTTAGACTCTCATATTACTAGATTCTTATTTCATTTCTAGATATAGTTTTTAATATGATTTTATTCAAGGTTGTCTCTTACACAATAGATACACATTCTATTTTTATGCAAGAGGTGCACATTCTAAAGTTGACATTACAATCAAGTTTGTTATTAGTGACACACACTTATTTAGATAGTAAGTATCTACTGAGCTTATTGTATAGTTAATAGTGTTAACCAAGCATTTCAAGCTTTACTGAGTTCTACAGTTGCTATCGAGTTCAAGGAATAGTATTCAATTTGCATCGAGCAGTTTCTACCATGATGGTGATCAATAGTGTAAACCGAGCTTCTTAGTGTTTACCAAGTTTCTCAGTACAAACTGAGTTGTGCAGTGCTTACTGAGTTTGTAGTTTCAGTGATGTGAATCTAGTGTTGACCAAGCCACTCAGTGTTAACCAAGTGATTTAGTTTATAGCAAGCTCATAGTGATAGCATTGACTGAGCTATGCAGTGTGAATCAAGTGATTCATTTTATATGTCAAGTTTAGTAGTATTCACTGAGTCAACAGTGCAGACCAAGTTCAGACTACTAGGAAGTGATCAGTATGGACTAAGCTTCTATGTCTACCTAGTGCATGATGATGTCAAGTATTGATAATGGATGTTGAATATTAGAACCTCACCGAGTTAGTGTTCGAAACCAAAGTTAATGAAGTTGGGTGGACTTTGTGTATTTTGTGTAACCTTGTATTGTAGCCAACTTTGTTGAACTATAATTTGGATTGATATATATATATATATATATATAGTATCACATCCAAAAAATAAGTATAATAATATGTAATAAGCAGAGAAGAGCATAAGTGCAAAGTATAGAGGCTACAACAGTATAAGAAGAAACAAAGATTTATCTATCATAGAAAGGTGATCATTACACTCAAAGGAATCTCATTTAGCAAACCAAGTTACAGATCAAAGATTAGCCATTGTTTCATCCTAACAGGTGGATTAATTAAATCTTTTCACAAGGTAGAATTAATAGTCTTTTGTAAATCTCTTTTCCAAGTGCATACTTCATTATATGTTTGTAAATCCTTTTTGAAGTTGAACCTAACAGTCTTTATTGCTCTTAATAGGGCAAATCATCAGAAGTGATCATTGTAAGCCTTAACAGGCCAACTTTATACTATAGTACTAAAGCTTGTGGTTATCATCCCCACCCTAGTTTTACTTTCTATTTGGAAGATTTTTGGGTCACCATATTGTGTGTCATAGTGTTATGAATTTTTTAATGCTTTTAGTTTCTTATGCATGGAATTAGATTAGAATTCACGTAAATAATTAATTGGTAAATAAAGATAATAGTTTTATTGGTTACTGATTCACCCCTCCCTCTTAGTAACTTAGCATATCATATATATTTCCAACAATTGGTATCAGAGCTTTGTGGTTCTCAGAGAAAAGTTTAACAACTTGAGCAAATATCAAGAGGCTATGGAGGTGTTCAGACTTGATAAGGCTATTGATAATTAAAAGATAGATTTGGAATTGGCTATTGGGCAACTCAAGAAGGTGAAAGAGCAACTCTTTCAATCCTTGAAAAGAAGAAAAGATCTTACAATCCAGATGAATGACCAACTCTACATTGAGGAAAGAATTGAAGACATCAATTCAGAAAGAAATTCAAATGAAGCTAATGAGAAAATCAAAGAACTATTAGAAAATAATGGTACATTTCAAGAAGAAGTAAGAAAGCTGAAAAGAGAACAAGAAATTTAGATAGTAAGATTGTGTGAAGTCATGGAAGAGAAAAACAAGACAAAAAAAAAGAGATAGAAGGAAAGAACTATGAAATTCAACATCTATCCCTTCAGAAAGCAGACTTTATTGATCATCTTACCGATGCAAATGAAGAAATCATAAATCTAAGATCACAGGATGAAATATTGTAGAATGATCTAAACACTGAAAGATAAACCAATGAGAGGATGATGAAATCTCAAGCAGACATGGATCAACTAAAAGAGAAAATCCAATACAAAAAAAAAGGCAAAGCAAAAATTGGATATACAGAAGAAGGTGAATCTTCCAAGAAAGGAGCTCAAAAGAATCAAAGACCTACTTGTAGTCATTGTGGTAAGATAGGTCATACATGAAACAAATGTTGGAGAAATGGGAAATGCTACAATTGTAATCAACATGGTCATAAAGCTAATTAATGCAAATAGAAACCTAAATTTGAAGGAAAATGTCACAAATGTAAGAAGCATGAGCATAAATCTTCAGAGTGCAAAACTAATATATTGAATCCAATAGAACAAATTGTAAAAGTTAGCTTTAGTTAAGACTATAACACTTGGTGCTGATGTCATTACTGTGGAGAATTTGGACACATTGGAATGAATTGTGTAAAACATCACATGAGGACAAGAGACACCACCAAAAGATGTTTTATTTGTACAGAACATGGTCATCTTGCTAAGAACTAGGTATAAATATTGGAAGAGTTGAAGATGAAAATAAAGCCAAGGCTATAACATCAGAAAGCAGATGAGACAACAATGGATTCCAAAATCTTTTGAGAATGCAAGTTTGAGCAATGATGAACATGTCACTCAAGAATTGGGTGACTCAAGCATTTCTACTTGATCTCCCACAAGGAGAACTAGAACTAGGATTCAGAAGAAAACATCTAACATCAGTTCCAGTTAGCTAGAAGGAAAGATCCATATTAGCATTCAAGATGCAAAGGGATCAATGAACATTCACAGAAAATTCTAGTCCTTATCGAGCGAGGTTGGGTTGCAGACCCTATCGAGCAAAGTCTAGAGTATCTCATTATTGTGTGGAAACTGAGTCATGAAGGTTCCTACCAAGCATTCAATACAAGTTTAGTGGAAGACAATCTGTCATCAAAGAAGTGATCGTACCTGGCATTTATGGCAATTGAAAGGCAAAATTTGATTAAAAGGGTGAAATCAAAGTCATTTGTTACCTTGAATTTTCAAGAGCTATCTGTGTAGAGCAATTTTAGTGCAGCCGAGCAATCTATGTGAATCACTATTGAAGATTTTCGTATCTTTGCAAACCCTATCAAGGTATGACATCCACCAATAGTAAAATAAAGAAATGATCTAAAATGTTAGTTTGAGGCATGGAATGGAAAGCAACATATTTCAAACTTAGTCTGACAGTTGCAGAAACCCTAGATCCAATTGGAGCACAATCATACATTCCATCCAAGATATTATTAATTAACAATATCAACACACATTTTTGATGTTCAATACAAGACATAGGAACTCTAGAAATGGATGAATCTTTGAAGAATTGTGTGTGAATGGTGTGTTAAAACGGAGCATCAAAACCTTGAAACAATGGGTTTGACTCACATTCCACACATGCCACGAGATTTTTAGATTAAGTGGATGAGATTTATTCTCATCCGTGTGCATAATGGACAATTGTGGTTAAAGAAACCTATTTTGATATCGAAGAAAATGATTCATTAGATCATAGGGCTTCCAATATTGGCAAAGGCCAAATCCACCAAAACCCCAAGTCAGGTAGAGCTAGAGAAGAAAACCCTTATCGAGTGGGATGGAAGGGGAATGAAGATCAACTATGTCACAAATATGGAATTGAAATTTGGTATACATGTGATCTAACACAAGATATATAGCTTGAGTTTCTTAAATAATGTATCATGCGAAGCTATGGATCTCACACTCAAAGTGGTCAAGAACAACATGGCATTTGACCTAGCCATGTTGATGTTCAATCAGTTCAAAAAAATATGGAGAGCATAAGAACTTCAAAGAACAATCCTTGTAATTTTGGTTCACTCTTAACTTAGCTATTTTTCTATGTGCAAAAGTTTTTCTCATCAATAGGTACAATTGTGTGGAGGAAAGATGTACATGTTCTCTATCAAATCAATGAGTATATAGCTGAAATGGGAGAAAACTATGTCAGTGCAATGGATAACTATTTTGATGCATTTAAAGAAAAGATGAATAATAGATTTAGAATCCCTAAGAAACTTGTTGAAGACTACAAAGATGATATTTGTTTCATGGTTGATAGTGATAAAGTGTATATACAAGCAGTAAGACCGAGAATTGTATGGGTTAAGCCTCTAGGATATAAGGTTAATATTGATGAAACTAAGGACATTATTGAAGAATTGTTAAATGAGCTTGTTGACCCAAAAGCTACATACTTTGGCACTTATAATGAAGCAAAAGCAAGAATAGAACTTAAGATAAAACTCCCTTAAGTAGTCAACAAAGGGAAGAAGAGGATTGAAATATTGAAAACTAGCTCTACTCTTATGTTGACTAAAGGCAAAGGAGATGACATTGAGGAAGATGATGTAGAAGATGAAGAGAAGTTAGAAGAAGAAGAGCTAGTAAAGAAGAAAGGTAAGGTTATTATAACCAAACCCGCAAAACCACCTACTACAATGTTCACAGGGAGGTCATTTAGGAAGAAACAAGGAGGAGATGTAATTTTCAAATGGCCACCACCCTCATTCCAAGAAAATTTGAAGGAAATTGACATTAGAGCTGGTATGGAAAATTTCAAATCACTAAGGTATGAGATAAGAACTGTAGAAGAGAAAAAACAAATTGAAGACATGGTTATGTCTAAGATGGGAAAATGGAAATATTCCCTAGACCACCTTGCTCAGAAGATTCCAAGTGAATTAATGGAGAAAGTTAAGCCAAGATGGGAATAGGCCAAGAAAACTGATAAAGACATATATGAGCAAACCCTGAAGCAACTCATGCTGAGCATGAGTGATAAAGAAGTTAATGAGTCCATCAAGCAGAATGAAGAGAAACTTAACTTGAAGTTTAAAACTTGTCTAATATTAATCAATGACATTGAACATGTAGTGAAGAATACTACCAACACATGGAAGAATATCTATAATCTTCATAAGAAGAGTGATTTTGTTGTTAATGTTAGTCACAAAGATGATGATGATGATGACAAGGAAGAAGAAGGAAATAATGATGAAGAGGAAACAAATAATGGCAATATAGATGATGAAGAACAAGAACAAGAAGCTATCGAGGAAGATCTACGTAAGGTTCAGAATATTGAGGAGACTTACCTTGAGAAGATTGCAATAACAGTCATAGCCTCACTTCCTCATTCTCCAAGTGAAGCATTGAAGACATCAAGCTCTGAGAAAGCTACTGTAGAATTGGTTGCATCAAACATTGCAAGTTAAAGCACTCAATCAATATTTGCACCTGTTTAGCTCAATACTTCATTGACAGAAGTGACAAGCACTTCATCTACTGAGAAAATAGTACTTCCTTCTCCATCAATTTTGGTCACACAAGGTATTTCTTCAATAAGTGCAGTATCTACTTTTTCTACCAATCCTACTATTTTTACCATTATTTCGATTTTGAGCATGCAATTAATAAGTACAAGGACAATTGAGACCAAGCCTCAACCGAGTACAAAAGTTTTGAGAAAAGGCAAAGATAAGGAAGAAGAATTGATCTTAATGAGGAGATAGTTATCTCGAATTGAGATATGTCCAACCTAAATCTTGATCGAATGCACATTATTGGAGAACTTCTACAGAAGAAAGATAAGTAGCAGGGGCTTAGAGAAGAAAGGATAAAGAATTTCAAGTGCTTAAAGATGCTAAGAACATTCTTGCAGAGGCACTCAACATAGAGCTTGACATTTCTCAACCAATTTTGGCTCAGTTAGTAGAAGTAGTCCAGAAATTCAATGAAGATTTAAATGGATAGGAGAAATTGTTGCAGAGAGCTAAGAAGAAATTTGAGAATAATTTTTTGGAGCTAATAGCAAAAATGATTGCAATTCATCAAGTAGACTTGTCTACTATTCTCGGCTCATTGGAGACCTCTTGCAACAATGTAACTTCTTTATTTGGTAAATTTTGTGACACTTGCAATTTCACCAAAGAAATTAAAGATAAGCTTTATAAAATTAATGAAGAGTTAAAGGCAAGTGCACATCAGTTGCAACTTGACCTGAGTTATGGCTCTGTCCACTATACAAAGATCAGATTTCTAACTAATATGCAGGTAGAATTGCTAAGAGAAGAAGCTAGGATAAGAGCTACACTTGTAGACATACAGGGCATGATTCTCCCCAACATGGATGCATTGTAGAAACACATTGCACATGCTAGAACACTCATCCATGACAAAAAAATCTCCATTGCTAACCACATGATAGAACTATGAGTAGAAGTTTAGATTACATTGCATACATGCAAGGTGTTGTAAGAAAATTGGGACAAGACAATGGAATTGGTTCTAAGGTACATTTTGATTTCTTGTCACATTTTGGTATTACTGTATAGTATATAGAATATACCTTTGGCATTTATGTCAAAAAGGGGGAGTATATAGCATATGTAAAGGGGAAGATGATTTATATAAGGCATACTACATAAAGAGGAGAAGATGTGAGAAGATATAAAGTATATTGTATATATATGTATGGGGGAGCATTATCATATTATACATACATACATACATACATACATACATACATACATACATATATATATATACACACACACACACACATACAGATATTCAGAGAAAAATCTCTTACAAAAGCAATTTTGAAAAATCTCAAAAACATAATACTTTACCAAGTTGAAGACATGGGATGAAGAATAAAGATTGTTTTAAATTTTTGAGAATTCAATTTTGATTGATAAGTGTTTTTGTCACTAATGCCAAAGGGGGAGATTTTTGACATTATAGTCAAGTTTGTTATTAGTGACACACACTTATTCAGATGGTAAGTATCTACCGAGATTATTGTATAGTTAACAGTATTAACCAAGCATTTCAGGCTTTACCAAGTTCTATGGTTGCTATCAAGTTCAAGGAACAATATTTAGTTTGTGCCAAGTAGTTTCTACCATGATGGTGATCAATAGTGTAAATCAAGCTTCTTAGTGTTTACCAAGGTTCTTAGTGCAAATTGAGTTGTTTAATGCTTACCGAGTTCATAGTTTCAGTGACGTAAATTCAGTGTTGACCAAGCCACTCCATTTTAACCAAGTGATTTATTTATACTGAGCTCATAGTGATAGCATTGATTGAGCTATGTAGTGTGAATCAAGTGGTTCAGTTTATATGTCAAGTTTCACAGTATTCACCGAGTCACTAGTGCAAACCGAGTTTAAACTACTTGGAAGTGATCAGTATGGACCAAGCTTCTACATCTATGAAGTGCATGATGATGCCAAGCATTGACAATAGATGTCAAGTATCAAAACCTCACTGAGCTAGTCTTTAGAACCCAAGTTCTTGCAGTTGGGCCGACTTTGTGTATTTTGTGTAAACTTGTATTGTAATCGACATTGTTGAATTGTAATTTGGATTGATATATATGTAATATATTGTATCACATCCAAAAAATAAGTATAACAGTATGTAACAAGTAGAGAAGAGTAGAAGTAAAAAGTACAAAGGCTACAATAGTATAAGGAGCAACAATGATTTATCTATCACAGGAAGGTGATCATTACACTCAAAGGAATCTCATTCAGCAAACCAAGTTGCAGATTAGAGATCAACCACTGTTTCATCCTAACATGTGGATCAATTAAATTCTTTCATAAGGTAGACTTAATAGTCTTTTGTAAATCTCTTTATTGAGTACATACTTCATTGTATGTTTATAAATCCTTTTGCAAGGTGGACCTAGCAGTCCTTATTGCTCCTAACAGAGCAGATCATCATAAGTGATCATTGTAAGCCTTAATAGGCCAACTTTATACTATAGTACTAAAGCTAGCGAGTATCATCCCCACTCCAATTTTACTTTCTATTTGGAAGGTTTCTGGGTCACCATATTATGTGTCAAAGTGTTATGAATGTTTTAATGCTTTCAGTTTCTTATGCATGGAATTAGATCAGAATTCACATAAAAGATTAATTGGTAAATAAAGATTAAATTTTTATTGGTTATTGATTCACCCCTCCCCTCTTAGTAACTTAGCCTATCATTTATATTTCCAACATCTAATTGTGTGCAATATTCTCTCTTATGAAAGAGGTACATATGTTATTTTTATGCAGGATTCTCTCTTATACAAGATTCTAATCTTATGGCAGTTCTTTTTCTTATAAGTAATTACTTTGTTTTGATTTGAGATTCTCTCTTATGCAAGAGGAGTGTATTCTAATTTGATGTTATTTCATATTAAGTGTAGAATATAAAATCCAATTTCTTAGGGTAAGTATGCACATCTCAAGGAGATTTTATAGTAAATATAAAGTCTTAGCATGAATCATACATTGTATTACTCAACCTACACAAACTTATATCATGGTTAGTAAGATATATTTTTTGTTTTTGTTTGATGTTATCTCAAATTAAAGGTTGGTATAAAAACCTCTTATTGTTTCCATCCATATATCTTGCCCCTCCATTTTCCCATCTAGGTCTCTAATGTCTCTCTCTCCATCTAAGATTATCATCTCTCTATTTCCCCTTTTGTAGTTCTCTCCCTCTCTCTAGACCTCCCTCCCCTCTTCCTCTCTACATAAGGTTTAGGCTATAATATTGATGGTACCAAATTTAAAGTAACTTGTATATCCTTTTAACAAAAGAATTTTACATGATTAAAAAGATATCATTTTACCAAGAAAGTAGGTCCTTAGAAAGAAAGAGGAAGATGATCACATAAAACCTTTCCCCCCAAACATGGATGCAAGGGAAAATACAATACAATATATACCCTATTTTATAGTTCTCTTATAATAGATGTGCACCTTCAAGAAAAAATAACTTGTGAACAAGGATGTAAATCTCCTAAAATAGAAAGATTAAGAGAAATATAGATGGAGATATGATAAGTGATAGATAGAGGAAGAATTGAATTGAATAAGAGAGGTATATATAATGAGATTTGCATAGAGAGAGAGAGAGAGCGAGAGAGAGAGAGAGAGAGAGAGAGAGAGAGAGAGAGAGAGAGAGAGAGAGAGAGAGAGAGAGAGAGATGGGGCAGAGAAGGAGAGAGTGAGGAAGGTGGGGTAGAGAGAGAGGGGGAAATGAGCTTGGAGGAAAGAGAGAGTGCCTTGTAGGGTGATGGGAGAGAGAGGGAGAGATGTGGGGGAGAGTTAGAGAGATAGAGAGGTTGAGAAGAGGGAGAGAATAGAAATAGAGAGATAGTGAGAGGGACAAATAGAGAAGGGGAAAGAGTGAAAGGATTATATGTCTAGTAATTGTGGCTATATATTTTAGGGTTTAGATAAAGATATGAAGAGAAGAAGGACGAGAGAAGGGAGAGGGGAGGGAGAGGTAGGGAGATGGGTAAGAGAAGGAAAGTGTTAGAGAGGTAGAGAAAAGGGGGAGAAGCAAAATATAAAGAGTGAGAGAGGGGAAAATAGAGAGGGGGTGAGGAGAAATGATTTAAGGTTTAGGGATTATGTTTATAGAGCTTATAATTTATACATGTGGGGGAAGGAGAGAGGCAAAGAATATTGAGGGTGTCCTCTCTCTCTCTCTCTCTAATTTATCAAGTTTGCCCCTCTTTCTTCTCATGTTGGTTTATGTCTTCCCCTTCCTCCTTGAAACTCCATCTCACCTCTCTCTTCCTCTTTGGGTATGTCACCTCTCTCTCTCTCTCTCTCTCTCTCTCTCTCTCCATATATTAAAAAATCTATTTATAAAACATTATTTTATAGAAATAATATAGATAATATTACTTCCATCTCTAAGTCAAGATACTAGTAGAACAAATATATTAATTAGTTTTCTAGCCTAGGTTTTGTCATATAACTAAGGAGAAGTTTAGGGTTAGGATTAGGGTTAATATTAATGTAGGGGTTATGGTTTAAGATTATGGTTTTAAAATTTATTAATATTAGGATTTACACCATGGTTAGAGTAGTTTGGGTTTGGGTTATGGTTAAGATTATAGCTAGTATCATGATTAGGATTACAATTAGTATATTTTGGAATGACATATTCACCTTCCTAACCATATCTCTAGATCCATCTCTCGTTGGCCCTCTCCATATATCTTACCCCTCTCTTCCCCATCTTTGTCTCTCATGTCTCTCCCCCCTTATAGGTTTGTCTCCTCTGTCAACCCCATATTTATTTCTCTCCCTCCCTATAGATCTCTCTCCCCCTCCCCTTTATCCCTATCTTCTTCTTATCTCTCCCATCACCTCTCTATCTCTTCCTCTCCTTCTCTACATAGGGTTTATCGTGAAATATTGATGATATATGCTTTGCGTTAAATAAGGTTGAGGCAATTTCCTATGTTGACTCCTCTCTCTCTCTCACACACACATTTATCTAGGTCTCCTATTTATTCCCATATCCATATATGTCATTTTGTCCATTCTTCAAACCCCATATCACCTATCTCTTCCTCTCTAGGTATGTCAACTCTCATCTACTCCATCTTTTTTCTTCCCAAGTCTCTCATTCCCTCCAATTTTACCTCTCCTTCATCTCTTCTTACTCATTTATCTCTCTTTTCTCTTTTGTTTATGATATTCTCCCCCCTTACTTCTATAAGTTTCTTCCTACCTTATTCCATTTTCCCTACCTATCTTCCCCACACTACTTGAACCTCCCTCATTATCTTTTCTCTATGCCAATACCAATGGTGTAATTGATTGAGAGAGAAAATAAAGCAATAGGGAGATCATGGCAAAAGTGAGGGGGAAATAGAGGGAGAGAGTGAGAGGGGGAAATAAAGAGGGGAAAAATAGCTTAGAGGAAAGAGAGAGTGCATGGTAGGATGATGGGGGGAGATGGAGAAAGTTTGGGGAAAGGAGAGAAGGGAAATAAGGAGAGAGTGAGGGAGAATGAAAGATATGGATAGGACCATGTAGATCTCCCTCTCTGTCGACCCCTTTTATTTCTCTCCCTCCATCTAGAACATCACCCCCCAAACCATTACCCCTCTCCTTCTATTCTCTCTCCCATCACCTCACTATGTCTTTATCACCCTCTCTTCATATAGTTTAGGGTGCAAGATTGATCTTACAGTCTCCAAGGAACATAAATAACATAATGTAAGCCCTTAACGTAACCATAATCCTCATTATAACCCCATTCCTTACCCTAACTATAATCCTAATCTCAACCCCAATCCTTACCCTAACCTAACCATAATTTAAACTATAAAAACCAAGCACTAGAAAATTGAGAGAGAGAGAGAGAGAGAGAGAGAGAGAGAGAGAGAGAGAGAGAGAGAGAGAGAGAGAGAGAGAGAGAGAGAGAGATTATTCCCATCAAGTTAGTCTTTTCTACAATGAAATGATTAATATGAGCTAACCTTCTCACTCTCCCACTCTGTGAATGTTAGATACTTTGATTCCCCTAACTTGTGGTATAATTCAATTTTTTTTTTTTCTAACAATACCATGTATCTAGATATATTTTTCTTTAAGATATCATAGATATCTTATAGAAATCCAAAACAATTGTTGGCAATTTTTTGTCACCTTCTTAATCCATCATAGATAACTGATACAAGATATCTTCATCATGAACTAACCTCTTTTATAGTGGGTTAACATTTCATGATATATAAAAGGTGGGATGACGTGTGGTGCTATCCTCGTTTCTCCATTTCATAGTTCTCTTCAAGCATGTGCGTGAAATGATGAAACCAACCAAGTTTTTCCATGTGGCTCAAGTTAGCTCACTAATGTGTACTAATGCCATACAATGTATTTTCATTTTTTATTGGTCATGCATCTTCATGCCAATCAATGGTCATGGTTTGATTGACCATTTCATGATTCTATTTAGGGCGAGGTGTGGAATTGATCCAGAGTATATTTTCACTGAAATTTGAAGTATCTCCAAAACTCCAATAATCAGTACCATGTTGAAGTCCTTACAATTCTAACTCCAATGCAACTTGAACAAGCAAAATCGAAGTTTAGATGACAAAGTTACGACCAATCAAAGTTTGGTCAAACTGGGACTAAAGGTCATAAAAGGGTGAAAAAATAATCATCTCAAAAGTTGTCAACAATGGATTTCAAATGAAAGAGCTCATCAAAAGCTTTCCAATGGCGTTCATTTCGTCAAAAACGAAGATCGAATGTAAAAGTTATGACGGTTTGAAGTTCAGGTAAAAGTGTGGATTCTGATGATGTCAACATGACCTCATAACATCTTAAAGAGAGGAGAAAATTTTCAAATGATTATTTAATTCAAATTAAAGGAGTTAGATGATGGGAGTTGAACTCCCAACCATTGCCCTCCTAAAAGTAAGGCCAACCAATAGGCTATTTATAATACATTTAATATAAAAGAAAGAGTTGTTATATACCCATAAAAAATTTGCCCAACCTTATTTAAATAAGGTTTATTGATAATTTGTTATTATTTTTAACCTCAAACTTGCTAAGGGACAGAACTATAAAATGGAAAAAGGGGGTTAGACGAGATGTAAATGGTTATAGGGCCTATTTATGTATTTTTTTGTTTTAGCCTATTTTAGGCTAATTTTATGTATAAAAAGGGGGATAGGAGTCCATTTTCAAGGCATGAAAATTATGAAAGTTATTGTGATTATTCAATCTTTGAGAGGAATCAGAAAGACGACTTATTGCTGAGAAGGAGAGAGAAAACTCTGGAGGACGTATTTCGAGTCTCGAACATTGGAGCAATGTAATTTTGATGTTCTACAAGGGGTTGATTCTGTAACACATTGTAATTGATTTTGAAGTCAATTGGATCAGTCCACCAGTTGGAGCTAGACTCGAAGACATAGTCCTGACAGGGCGAACTTCGAAATCAAATCATGTTGTGCCTCTTATCTCTCATTTTTACTTTCTATCAACTTGTTATGTGTTGTTCTTTTCTACACTTTCAATTACGTTAATTTTCTTTAGTAAAAGCATTAAATTCATTTTACGTAATTGGTTTAAATTCCTCTGTATCTATCCTTAATTCTTCTTCTCTGTAATTCCTACAGTTTTAAACACATAGCCATGCATTTATTGCATGGATCAGGGATTAAATCTGTATTTGTATTAAAGTCATAAAACTTGTAGATCCTAAATCAGATTAGGAATGGTCAAGTCAGTAAATCAACACCTAGGATGGGAAAACATGTCATGTTATCAGACATCTTCACAATTTCGCGCAATCATTTTTTTCCTTTGTGAAACAACAATAAAAGTTTGTATGTTAGATGTGGTGGACTTGTCAACTATGTTTTGTTCATATTGATCCCCTGTGAGGTGTGTTAGTAAAGTGTTATCACTATTTCACAATCATTTTTGACCTTATGTGAAACATTGCTAAGGGAAGAGGGTTAGGTGCTATCATTATTTCACAAGTGGTGGTTTAACCTAATGTGTTTGTAGTCCCAAAAAAATTTCATCAGCTTCAAGCAATCATGACGCGACACCAGTATCTAATTTTTAATGTCAAGTTGTATTTTGTCAAAAATTTAACTTCCAATAGTCAATAATTAAACATAAACATTAGTATTATTAATAATTGGGTAAGTGCAAGAAGTTTGGTGCCAATTTGGTGGAAGTCTTGTAGGCTTGAAAAATGGTGCTAGAATCGAGTGCCCATTTTTGGCTCTGATGCTCCATTCAAGAATTCAAAAAATGGGTGCCTATATTTTTCAAAATGAGTCCCCATTTTTCAAAATCAATGCTCATTTTTTCAAAATGGGTGTCATTTTCATTTTCATTTTATTTTCTTTGATGCTCATTTTTACAAACAAAATTATTATATAATATATTTGTTTCTGGATTTGATTGTGTAGAGATTTTTACCATCAACGTTTCGAATCACACTACGTGATCCATCATCAGGATGAAAATAGAGCAAGAGATGTAAAACAAAATGATGGATCAAATAGTGTGATTCGAAACGTTGATGGTAAAAATCTTTATACAATCAAATCCAGAAAAAAATATATTATGCAATTGATTGTGGAAATCTGATCTCTTTAATTAAACTTATTATATTTAAGAAATAAGTACGTATTTTATAAAAGTTGAATTGTTTAGCCAGCATTAGGTCTTGGGTTTTGGGATAGACTTGATGGGAGCAAGCCTATGCTTTGGGCTTGCAAAATAATGGTTAAGGCTTTGTTATCCCAAATTTCTATCTTGCCATTATTTTTATTTTTATTTTTTTTGATGGAGATTCAGCTTTTCTCGCCTAGCCTCTTTGATTAAGAACCAAGGACTGAGGGGTATCCATTCTACCAAATTCGCCTGGGGCACGATCCCAACCTCATTCCTTTTGGATGTCGGGGGCCTTGCACTCAACAAGACTTGATCCCTGGTGGGCTCTTTGTGAGCCTCTCAACTCCATAGTAGACCAAGGGCCCTTTGACCTTACCATTATTTTTTGAAGGACTTTCCGATTGAATTTTTGACAATTAAAAAAGAAGGAAAATGTAAGGTCCCTCCTCACATGTACTTATTAAATATGAATTTCTCTGTCAAATCTGTTGTAGGAGATTTGAATGGATATGGAGTAATGTTGTCGGTTTTAGATGTCCTAATGGAAATTGAGATCAACAGATACATCCATGCTTGAATACTTAAAGATTAGAGAACTACTATGTTGTCTCAACTGTTTAAACATTAATTTGCACTAACAATAATACAAGGTGTTTCACTCAATGATGATGTTATTGATTTTGCTACCTCAATGATTCAGATTCTATGCATTTAGATAGTTCAATATTCACTATTGGTGATGTTATGATGTTTAGGTATATGCATGCCTAACAATGATTATTTTCATACTTAATCTAAATTAATGAATAAGTTATATGTCATATTGATTATGTAATTATTGATGATTAAATGTGAGTAGAAATGAATTAAATAGTTAATTAATTGAAGCATTATATTCTGAGTTATGTGATTTTCCTGATAAGTTATATATATGCACGAGATTTTCTTGAGCTACTGATGTGTGCAATGAGTGTGCAGGATATTTATTAGTCGAGGAATCTAACGAAGAAATGAAACTGATCCCTATGTGCTAATTGTGGAAACCTTGTTGTTCGTAATTAAATTAATTGTGAGATGTATGTATGTATCTTTCTGTGATCAGTAATGATGTGTCACTTTCCTACGACATTTGTATGTTTTGTATTGCAAATTCATTTGATTAAAGTTAAATATATATCAAGTTATGCAAATTAAGTAATTTTGTTCAAATACTTATGTATTACTTTTAATCTGATTATTATTTGTCTTAAAAAAAGAGAGGTTGTTAGTGTGTTTATGCCCCTGTATTTTGGGCATGACAGAAAATATTCTTTTATTTAGTTCAAAATATGGTGGTTGGTACATGTATGTGGTATGGTCTTGAAACAAATAATTGGAAAAAACATTTTTAAATATACCTAATGTGAGTATTGGAATAAATTACAGATTTGAAAAGTAGATTCCCAACACTACATTTTGTATTACTCAAATTGTTTTATAAGATTCAATCTCTAAACACATCAAACATATGATTAATTTATTAATGACTAGTCATTTTTTTTGGATAGGTAATCGACCAAAGCCTAGATTATTTATTTATTATTATTAAGATTAATTATTATTATGTGTTAATCTCGAGTAGATTTGAACCCAAGACCTCCCTAATGAGAGCCTTGCAATTTACCAATGCGTGTTAGGCTCTTGCCTACTATTCATTTTATGTTAATCAAGCATTATTTTAGTTTTTTATTTTATTTACATTAATATTTTTATTAAATAATTGAGAATTATTTTATTTTTATAATCTCTAACTTAACAAAACAACATTAATATATTACACATAATAATAAATAATCTTGGCTTCGACCTCTAACTGATATATATATATATATATATATATATATATATATATATATATATATATATATATATATATATATATATATATATATATATATATATATATATATATATAAAACTCATGAATGGGTGTCTTGGGGTTAATCCTCCCTATTGCTTGATGTTGTCCAATGGGAAATACCTCAAGAATGTTGGTGGAAATGTAATTTTGATGCTGCTTCAGAAGGGAACCCAAGTCCTTCCAGGACAAGATTCATAGTTAGAGATTCAAATGAGGTTCTAATTGCATGTGGAGGAAAGTGTCTGATGGATGAAACAAGCAATGCTGCAAAAGCATAAGCAACTCTCTTGGACATTGGAGCATCCAAAAAGCTAGGAGCCATAAAGTTGCATGTTGAAGGTGACTCCTAGATTATTATCAATGCCATTATCAAACATGACATGGAGGCCTAACACCTACAAAACTTCATCTCCAAAATCATTGATGAGTTGACAACCTTTGAAGATTTTAAGTTATCACACATCAGAAGGCAAGGGAACAAAGAGGGCAACATCACGTTGAAGTGGGTACTAAATCTTAACATGTTTGAAATTGTTATTGAGATTTTCCGTGATGTCAAGTGGGAAGAATGAAACCATTACAACATTTATTCTCCTACACATTGTGGTTGTTGCCATTCTCCTTCCCATAAATTTGCCATGCAACTGATGGTTTTGAGGTGATGTCTTTGTATGAAGAACAACTACAGATGTTACAAACTTTAAATTTTCTTTCCATTGATTATCATCATAAGTAATTGAGATGTGTGCACTCAAAACTAAAATAACATTTGTAGCTTGTAGATAATTAATGGTGCAAGGTTCAGTCTAGTTTGTGCAAGATGGAAACAACATTCACACTCCAATGCCAAAAGCAAAAAAACCCATTTCATGGGCATGGCAAGGAGGTTCATGTGGACAAAATGTTCAATTTTCTTCACCACAAACTTTCCATGTCGATCAACTAGTTATTCTATGAAATGTTTTACCAAGTTAAAAGTTGTCATCGAACTAACATTGACATCTACTTGATGATCATGGGATGGGCTTTACATTTGGGTAAAGGAAAATACATAGTCAAATTCATGATGGTGAGGCTAGCTCCACTTAGGGTTTTGTTGGGAATGGATGAAATTCTAGAAGCATCCATTCCAGGCATTAGGATTAATTTGGGTAACAAGCAGAGTGGATTGGAAAAAACTCTAGGTACTAAGTACACACCATTGGCCTTGAGGTTTAAGGAAGGGGGTTGAGACACAAAAGATTTAGGGAAGAGAGGAAGACTTGGTTTCCCCTAAAATTACTAGTAATGCAACAATTATTGACGAAGATATTGCAAAGATGAAGGCTCAATTGGTTTGGTTTGTTGTAGATGAAGAAAGGTTGCAAGAGCTGATGCGTGTAAGGGAGGAAACAAAAAAAGTAGAGGAAGATTGGTCAGAGAGTTGCATCATTGCTAAGAGCAAGAATTCAAGGCTTTGTCCCACAAACCCTCAAATGAATTTTGGGTGATAGTTCTCTTCATGTTAGGATTATGGTGTTTGTTCTTTCTATGTTGTTCTTTGTGGAATTGAAGTGTTATGTAGTTTTTGCTTAAACTTTGTAGAAGTATGGCTGGTTGGTCTTCAAGTTGGTGGTAAGAATGGGTCTAGTTTTTTAAAAGACACACTCTTCATGGCATAAGTTTAAATGCCAATTTTGTTTGCAAGTTTTGATGGGTAACGACTTGATCAAGGGTCTGGTTAGGGTAGGTTTGAAGCCCAAATTTGGGTAATCATGTATTGAGGTGAATTGCAAAATCATTCAACAATGAATGAGGTTGGTGAAAGGAACATGTATGTATGCTTCAATGCGACAATTTTCTTCTACGACATAATTGTAATTGTCAAAGTGTTTGTAATCGCAATTTCACTTTCGGTTTGGGTTTGGGGATGGTAAGGGCATGACTGAAAGCCCAATTTTGTTAGCATTGATCTCTTTGTAATGGTTGAGGTAGAACTCGTGGTATAGGTCTATATTGAAGGTTTGTGGATGGTTTTTGGAGCGGGTTGTTCATGACAGCAGTCAATGTACAGTTGAAACTGGTGTAATTAATATCTTTGTACTTTATGTAATCAAATTATTATCGAGAATAATAAGATGAAACAAAATTAAAAATAAAAATAAAAATAAAGAAATATCATAAAATTTTAAAATAAAATGTAAACAATGTAGAATATAAAATATAATAAATAAAAATACATACTTCAAAATTTAAAAATAAAATAAAAAATCTGAAAAAAAAACCAATAAAAATAATTTCATTCAATTTGAAGAAAAATATCAGTCATATATCAAATCAGGAGTCTTTTACTCACGTAGGCTTTTTATTCCATTAACCCTCCGTTTTGGTTTTCTCCAACTTCAGTTGCGTTATTATTGTTAGTATTTAATATCTGTCATTCGAATAAAAAATTATAAATTTATTGCTAGGTTCACAACACCAATAAGAATGTTCATTTGTCCAGAGGTTTAACCCAACCCGCTGTTCTGAGTTTTATGAATATGAACCGAATGAAGATTGCTGAATTTGCCGCGTACTGTAGTCGGGAGTTTGATATTTCATAATTTTGGAGCTTGGCGTTATTTTCACCTGAAAGTCGTGAACATTTAGCTTCTGAAGAGTCAATAACGACTGTCACATCCGTAGCTTGAAACGGAACCACCATTACTGCAGCAGATTGTGAGGGGTACTTTAAGTCTCTGCTGAAGTATGTATACATTTGTGTGAGCTTTGAAGGCATGGTACTTAAATACCATGTTAAATACAATTCCAGAATGCAGCATTGACATGCAGTCTGAGTTGCCATAGAGGTCAGAGTTTGAATTATTGAATTTGATTGCTTCCGAGTATTTCAGACTGTTAGCTTTTATACAAAGGTTAGAAATTACTGATTTTGAATTCCATTCTGAAAAGAAGATTGTTATATTCATGCCAGTTAAATAGAGTTTGAAATCTGTTATTTGCAACTCTTATATATAAACTTATTTGTGTATGATTGTATGGAATCAAAATATATATTCTGTTATGGGTTCCTACTGAGCCTGTAACAGAAGACTACTTGTTTTAAGTTCAAAACAATGATTTGCTTCTTGACAGGAAAACAGTATGCAAGGTGTTTGACAAAATGTTCCGCAGGAATAAGTGAATATTTAAGATTTATATGTCTATGCAAGTGTTTGACAGAATGTCTTTGTTATGTATGCGAGACTTGTGATGTGATTCTGGGTTAGAATGAGCAAGGGGATCTTACATTTGTCTCCCAAAACGTGTTGTTTTAGTAGTCTATTTTCAATCCTATGTTAAATTTGTTTGTGAGCTTTGAGAAGGATGAAGATTGAATAGTCTGCTGCAACAATTGACAATCCTAGTGGATTTAAATGGTATGAGATCAAGACTGGTCTTGACGGAGTGTTAGATGTGTTGAATATGATTATGTTGCAAGAGTCCTGTAACTAAGAGGGTTTGTTGGGTATACTCTAGTAGAAATATGGGTGGGTAGAAGGTGTACATACATACTTATATATACATATGTGTGTGTGTGTGTGTGTGTGTGTGTGTGTGAGTGTGTGTGTGTGTGTGTGTGAGAGAGAGAGAGAGAGAGAGAGAGAGAGAGAGAGAGAGAGAGAGACTGTAGTGGAAGCATCTTCCAGAGTTTTTTGTTGAGGGTAATTGAATTGCAGATTGAGAGTTTGGGAGGAAAATGAAATGGGTATAGATTGACTATTATTCCTCTTTTTTTAGTAAATTATTTGTAGATGAGGTTGTGTATATAGGTGAAATGAAAAAGGATATATTACAGCAGAATGCCCTAAGGATAGCATGAAGAAGAGAGAAGAAATGAAGTTCCAGAGGCTGAGAACAAGAAAGAGGAAATTGCAGCCGTGGCTTAGAGTCCTTTGGAGGACAGGAAGGTAATGGAAAGCGCAGATGAGAATAAAGATGATATACTGATATGAAGTGCAGCAATCGAAAGAGAATAAATTGCATTGACAACAATTGGAACAAAAGTTTCAATAAAAAATGATGAGGTAAAATCTGACTTCTGTGAAATTTTTCAAGTTGATTTACATGCGAATGGTGAGGAATATGAGAATATTGAGAAGGATATTGCACTGGTAGAGAAAGAGCAGATGTAAAGGTAATTGTTACTTTTCAAATATTATTGAGGCTTATTTTTGTTTGAATGAAACAATCAACAAATGTGAAGAAATAAAAGTGGAACGATGCAGCAATAAAAAGCTACATGTTCAGTTGAAACAAGGTGTTATTGATTTTGTTGAAATGGAGGAAGAGGAGAAAGATGACGAACATGAGTGGATTGAATTCATTGATTTCTATGAGATTGCTAGTATTGATTTGAATGCAGGTGATGAAGACGATGAGATAGACTGGGAAGCTGAATCATGGCATAGTCAAGTAAATTTCACGAGAGGGAGAAAGATACGAAAAAGGAAGGGAGAGATGGAAGGTGCGAAGAAGAAAGAGAGAGGATAAGGGAGAACAATTGAAGAATAAGACCTGCATGATCTTTGAATTTTCATGAGCTCACACTCATGAAACATTCTTTCTTTCCTGGGGTGTTTGATGAAGGAGCATCTAGGCTTTAATATTCATTTTGTTGTAATTTTAATTTTCAGGTCTGATTTGACCCTATTAGCTATTTTCCCAGCTTTGAAGTTTTCCTATTAATTTTCAGGAGGTCCATGATTGAAGGAAAATAACTTTTTTTTTTACAAGTTTTAATGTTTAAATTTTACTCCTGGGTGTAAAACCTCCACACCAAAATAAGGAAGGCTTATTTGGCAACAACTTGTCTTTTGGCAACTGCTTTTTTGAGCTGTAAGTGAATCCAAAGCACATAGTAGTGGGATTTGTTGGATTGTTCTTAAAATAAAATTTTTAAGTAAAATTTGAAAAAATTTCATGCTCCTTTAATATGGAGGTAAAGATAGGAGTTTCCCAGACCACAGGGTGTAGACCATTTGGTCAGGATGTTGGATAGACAAACGATCAATGCAGCTTCAAGCCTTGCCTAGTACCAAGCTGGTTTACCCTGCCACACACATGGTGGGTTCATTGCTGGTTACTATGTGGTTCAGTGGGATTAGTCTCACCTAAGCATATCCAGAAAACCTTTATGCAATTCCCTTTTATGCTTCTAAACCCAGGGTTCCCTCATTTGAGAGGTCTGTTGCATGCCTATTGTGCACTGCTGTATAAATTTTCTGATAATCAATGGAACTGAAAAGTATTTGACGATTTGATAAGATGGTTGGTCCATCTGGTCAATAAAAAAATAAATTTAAAAATGGTTTTTGAGCGATTTATTTAATTAGTCATCGAGCCCTGTACGCTGTGTTGTTGATTGATAATAGTTTACGTTATTTAAGCATTAAAATCAGTAGTCACTGCCAACCAACTGGCACTTCATGAATGCAAGTCCTACCTAACTATAGATATACAACAGCGCGGTGCCAGTTAGTGGATACTCTCTCCTTAATTTTACATAGCTTTCTGTACTTTGTTACCCTTTAATAATACTCAACATTCTCCATCTTATAGAGGATGTCTGTGAGCCCTACACAGCATGGATGGATATACTTCTGTTACATTAGGTGCTCTGATGTCTGCACAAACTAATAACCAGATGCCAATTTGTTGCAAATTTTCATTTGATTTCTTGTGCCATTTGCAATAAGTAACGAGAATAGGAATTGGCAAGGCTGAGTCGAATCACGAATCGGCCATGAATCGGAATCGAATTGGCTATGAATCAGCAAATTTAAAATACCCTTGAGATTTTAACAATTTGAAACTTATTTCATGCACCCTTTATTGAATATTACTTAAACACACCATAACATCATCAAATAGGATCTAACATACATAAGCAAGGAACATAAATGATAAATCCATCACATATGTAAAATATAAATTTTAGCTTAAGTAAATAGAAATCATAGGATCATAATGAGTCACGACATAGATATATAGAATTATAAATGTTGTCAAATCATAAATGTATGTAAGATGAAGATCCATGAAACATATGTCTATCTGTAAACAAAATGAAAAGACAAGTCTATTTGCTCTAGCTCTAGCTCTAGCTTGAGTCTATCTCTCACTTTTCCTCTCTGTCATACTAACAAATAGAAGGCTTTTTAGAGTTATAAGAAAGAGAAATGTCAAAAAAATTCATTTAAAAAGTTGTGATTCATGGCAATTCCAGCCGATTCATGGCAATTCATGCCAAGAAATCGTCAATTCGCTTCACCGATTCACAAAAAATTGTCTAGCTTGAATCAACCCGCTGAGAATTGTCGCTATTCTCATTACTATGGAACTTGTAATAAAGAAGTTGATACTCAATTAGTTGCTTAAGCGCTTGAATGGGATGCTCTTCTCTTACATTGTACAGAAAAAGAAAAGGCAAATATGATACCTAATCTATATTTGGTAGGTGTTAAATCTGTGGGTTATAGATAATTTTAAATAGATAAAGAAGTACAACAGAACATGTAGTCTTAATGTATTTAACTCTTGCCTATAAAGCACAGTGAGAAAATAAAGTTAATTCATTGTATTGATATTTAGCATTTCTCACAGGCACATTTTGCATTTAGGTTCTGTAATCTATAAGTAAAGAAGTAAACATGGAAAATATCGTGTTTGTGAAGATTGTAACAATCATGATATCATCTATTTTGTGGGGTCTATGGAACAGGCAATCTCTGTTGATATTAAAACATTTTGAAGTGGGCATTGAAGAAATATATTGAACTGTTGCAAATATTCAGTCCAGATTATCATGGGCATTGAAGTGGTGAGAATGGGTGTTTCGGGTAATTCTGTTTGGAATAAAAACTCAAGCATCATGCCACAAATAAGACAATCACATGGAGTTTCCGGCCAGAAGAAATTCACAAAAGGAGAAGGTGGCAGGACCTATCCACCTTATAAATCTTTTTGCATAAGAGCGAGTTTGGTTACAGGAAGAGTGCCACCTTCTGATCCAGAACAATTATCCAAGACCAAGCACAACTTTGCGGATCCTAGTTTAAGTGAACTTGATCCTGAAATTCATGCAATTATTGAGCAAGAAAAGCAGCGCCAGTTTAAAGGTTTGGAACTTATTGCTTCTGAGAATTTTACATCTCGGGCAGTGATGGAAGCTGTGGGATCATGCCTAACAAACAAGTATTCGGAAGGTCTTCCTGGGAAGAGGCAAGTCCTTAAACTTGTGACTTGAAAATGATTGGCTTGCAGACTGATAATTCAACATTGTCCTATTGGCTGTTACTTTCTTCTTATAATCTTATAAAAGCTAATCTAGTTTTGTTTAGGATCTGTATGTTAGGGTCCAAGGTTTCAATATCTCATATCATTTCCATTTTTGCCTTCTGTGACTGTAAATTTGGTACTATTACAGCCTGGAAATACCATTATAGGATGTTTTTGGGTGATAGGACTGAAGAACCATATAGGTGAACTCTTTAAAGAATGTTGCTTTCTGAAGTTTCGCACATCCCTGGACTCTATGTTGACTAGATATTATGTTGCTTTGGATTCAAAATTGTGCAGATACTATGGTGGCAACGAATTTATCGATCAAAGTGAGAGGCTTTGCCAGGATAGGGCCTTGGCAGCATTCCATCTTGACAACAGTAAATGGGGTGTTAATGTTCAGCCGTTATCTGGCTCCCCAGCTAATTTTGCTGTCTATACAGCTCTTCTCCATCCACATGATCGGATAATGGTATGTTTGTAAACTAAGCAATTAGAATTTGAATCTCTTTGAATCTTGACTAGTCTTTCATTTGTCACAATTTTGACATGATGAATATTAAGAAATTTCTTTGAACTATTTGCTAATGTCCAGGGCTTAGACCTGCCACATGGAGGACATCTGTCGCATGGTTTCATGACTGCAAAGAGACGTGTATCTGCCACATCTGTTTATTTTGAATCCATGCCGTACTGTTTGGATGAATCCACAGGCAAGCTTTTCATTTTTGGATAATAGTAATAAATGCAATAACATTCAGAATAAAGGATTATTGGTTATGATTTATCTAATATTTGATATTATTATTACGTTTTTTTCCTCTCTTTCTGGGTTACAGGACTCATTGATTATGAAATGCTTGAGAAGACGGCTACCCTTTTTAGGCCAAAGCTCATTATTGCTGGTGCTAGTGCATATCCTCGAGACATTGACTATCCTCGCTTCCGGCAGGTATTAATAATTATTAATTATGCATTTTCACAATTTTTTTAAGGAATTGGTCCATTCCTAACAAATTTTCTTCCATAGAGATTTGTTTTATTCACTATGAGAACATCTTTTGTAAGTTCATATTGGATTTAGTGTGTAGATGTGTACAATTTAATGGACATTTAGGTTCCATACTTAAATTTAGAATGCATGGTTGACAAGATTGCAGATTCAGTTGGGGCATTCTTAATGATGGACATGGCACATATAAGTGGACTAGTAGCTGCTTCTGTTATGTCCAATCCATTTGAATATTGTGATGTTGTGACAACAACAACACATAAGGTGAGTGAATATGCTGATGGTTGCTCTTTGTTAAGAGTTTAATTATTCCCAGTTAAAGAAGTAGCACAGCTCCCTGGATTTAATATAAAATTGATAATTGTGGTGTCAAAAAGTGTTACTTTTATTGCATGTTTGACTGTTTAAAATTTTCTGCTTTACATCCGACACTTACGTAAATTTTTCAAATGGGGTGCTTTCAAGTTCCGTCTTTTAGTTCCCCCCATCTAAAATTACAATCCAATTGCTAGTTTGTTTAGTTGCCTACTAAACATCTTTTATTTTGGATGTGGGAATGAGTTTTTAAGTCTTTAAGAGGTCCTCGAGGAGGCATGATATTTTTCAAGAAGGACCCTGTGTTGGATGTTGACCTCGAGACAGCTGTCAACAATGCTGTTTTTCCAGGATTACAGGTGATAAGTAAAAATGACCCACACTTACATGTATACAAACTATCTGAGAATTCTTCTCTTTAAAGTAGTAGTCTAATAATGTGACAAAAATTTCATGCCTGACATATATACGAGATTATTTTGGCTACCTAGGGAGGACCACATAACCATACCATAGGAGGACTGGCTGTGTGTCTGAAGCAAGCTGCAACTGCCGAGTTTAAGGCATATCAACTACAGGTAAGAAATTGCATTAATGGTATCTTCCCCTGTCAGATATTTTTTATTAAGTCAAGTCATTTGGCAGGTTGTGGCAAATTGTCAAGCACTTGCAAAGAGACTCATGGATTTGGGGTACACATTGGTGTCAGGTGGCACTGACAATCACCTCATCCTTGTTGATTTGAGACCCTTGGTAAGATTCTTTTTTAGCCATTCTAAGTACAGCGTGGTTTCTTTAAACAAACTCAAGCTATAACTGATCGAATGAAGAGGATGCTTGGGTCAATTTGTTTGTAAACAATCTGCTTGTTTCCGTTGGAATATAATTGATGGAGTGAAGAAGAATTCTTTGTTAAATTTATTAGTAAACACAACCTACTTGTGTTTGATTTGATGCCATGTTCCATTTGAACGGCTTGGATAATGATTAAACAGGGCATAGACGGTGCAAGAGCAGAGAAAGTTTTGGATGCCTCTTCAATTACGCTGAACAAGAATTCTGTACCAGGTAATGATGGTTTTTTTCTGTTTATTTTTCAATAGAAGGCTAAGTACCAGGACACCTTTACCCAAGATGCTAATGGTTTTCTTTGTGAATGACATATTCAGGTGATAAAAGTGCTATGATCCCAGGTGGTGTTCGTATTGGAACCCCTGCATTGACTACCCGTGGGCTTCTCGAGGGCGACTTCATTAGAATTGCAGATTTAATACAAGAGGGAATACAAATAGCAATTAAGGTGAAGGCCTCAGTGCAAGGTACAAAATTGAAAGACTTCACAGAATTTGTTGAGTCAGATGATTTTAAACAACGGAGTGACATATCTGATCTTAAAAGGCAAGTTGAATCATTTGCTAGCCAATTTCCATTGCCTGGTGTTGGCACTGAAAGCCTTCACTAGGGGATATTATGTATGTTCTGACAGATGCTATTTTATGAGAAAAGAGAGGTTGTTTCTTGCGGATACCAGAGGTTTGCAAGACAGGATTAGTACCTAATGTCTCCAAACGGGAAATGCTGGGATCTATATTTTGCCTCACTTTGACTTTAAGAATCATGATACATAAGTGATGCATGGCGATTTTCTGTCTATCTATTTTGGCAAACGATTTAAATTCTGTGTGGATGCTTTGTTAATATCACATATCTTCCCAGTTTCATCTTTAGCCATGGCGTTTCATTGCCGTTATGATAGTTGTCTTCCAAAGCAGCTGTGTCAGATTGCTAAATATGACTCTTTTTGCTAGATCTTTTCTTATTAGTTCCTCTATAGGCAGGCTTAGTAATGTATTCATTACTTTTTTATTTGTTTGATCTCTACCTACCAGTCACTTGCATGCATGGTATATATGGTAATGTTTAAGCCATCTAATTATTCAAATCAATATTTAACCATTAGAGGTTGAATACTTAATATGTTTTTAATATTATAGAATAATAAAAAAGGCATTTTTGTCGTCTGTGTATGAACCATTTTTATCAGGAAAATCATTTTAGTTTATTCAAAGTTATTAAAACAAGAGCTCTGCAGAGCTAGAGTCTGCCTAATTGCTTAAAAAAGAAGATTAAGAAGAAATTAGCTTTGAAGTCTTGGAAAAATGTTCATGTTTGTTTTTGTACTTAAATTGTGTTTGTTTTAATCTTCATTTCAATGTGAATAGATGAGATTTCAGATTATGTGTAATTTTTCTAAGGAACATTTCAATTTGGTGGAGGAGAACTAACAATATCCTAAACATACAACTACATGCTTTGGGATTCAACTCTATATGGAAATGAACTAAATGTAATTGAAGATAAAATGACTCAGTTATCTGAAAAATATTATAAATGAGAGTTAAAGAACATATGTATGACATAGAATTTATAGATTTAAGCTTTGTATTCTAAAACAAAAGAATCTACTGTGCTCAAGTTATTTTTTCTATATCTAATACCGTTCAATGCCATTGCAACAACAATAGGCAAATTTGTTTACAAATATTTAATTTGATGTATCATTCTAAACTAATAAATAGATAGATAGAGGTGAATAAAGATAAATAAATAGATAGAGATAAATAAATCTCTTTAATATACAATTTTAATTGTTACAACTCTAACTTAGTTTTAATTATGTTTTACAAAATAAAATATTGATTAAATTAATAACACATATTCTAATTAAATATAATACAGAGTCTATTTTAAAATACGTACGTTATAGAGATTAGAGGAAATTTCTTCCGAGAAGCTCTGATCGTGGTAGCAATTGCAATACAATAAGATAGATTATTGTCCTATAATTTTTATATATTGTTTTGCAATTTTAGCATATGTCTCCATATGAGAGAATTAGTCACTGGTTTTCCCAGACCATTTTATATAGAGGTAATGTTCTCCAATTTTTTTCCTCTCAAATATCTACTCAACAGTAGGGTTTGGATATTCCCTTTGGTATGTGTGATCTCCATATCTTTTGTTTCTTTTCTTCAATCAATTGAATTACCATACTAACATAAAGTTTCAAAGTCACCTACTGCACAACTTTTCAATGTTTAAGTCTTCCTTTTGAAGGGAATTATTAGTAATAGTTATTTAGATAGATTGGCGATGGTTATAGTTATAATCGCTACCAATCCAACTGAATAATGTTTACCCAAAATTAACTTAAAAATCTTCTAGTTTTGAAGGGCTTGCGCCTTTGAAGAATTCATCACGCGACTCTCCTCAAGCCACTTTCTAATGCAAAATTTGCCAAAATAATATACGTAGGTAGACATCTATGCACTTTCTTGCATATCATTTATTGAAATCGGATTATGCGTAAGCCTTTTGTCCCTTCTCGAGCAGTTTTATTGCCTCAAATCCTCTCTCCATTTTGTCATCGATATATCACTCCTATTAGAAGGTATATAGTAAAATTCTAGAACCTTTACCAGCATTCTACATTCTTTTACCTGCAAAGTGGAATGGTCTTTTACTATAGATTCTATCAAATGTTAGAGTTTATTAGTTAAATATGTTCTGGAAGAGAAGGCGGTGAATTTTCTAACCAAAGGCAAGTAGTGTAAGATGAAATGTTTCATAGAAAATGCTGACTTAGTCAAGACCCTAGGAGATTTCATGGTGAAATTAAATTTTTTATATCTACCATTGGATTTTAGATTTTAATAATTTAAACTTTTGAATTGTTTTTTTTTTGCTTTCATTGGTTTATGACTGTTGTCAATAGTTTGCATTATGTTTCTTGCACTATGTTAAAATCTTAATTCTAAATCTTGGAAACCATCATTAAAAATTAAACTATTTTGACAATTACAAATGAATGTTATCGTTATTTTTTTTTCCAAACTCTAAAATAAAAACAAGGAGTCATTCTAAAAAGGAGAGAGTCCAACCATCTCTACTTAAAATTTAGAAAAAACATTACTTTATCATTAACATTCAATTTATAAATCCCATTTTTCTCCCCATCATAGAACAATGTGGCAATGTCTTCAAGAGCCTCTTAGTCTTGATCATGGCAATTGATCGATTCTTGCAACTTGATTCCACGATTCCACATCTGGTTCATCGCCCCCAATCTTACAACAACAATTTCTAGTCAAGATGTTGGTAATGATATTAAACAATCTGTGCATATTGAAAAATCTATTTTATCATCCTTACAAACTTTCTTGTAGGAAATTATGGCCCGGAGGAGTCTTCCCTTTGAACCAGAAACATGTAAAATGTGATTTTTGTAAGATGTAACCAACTCTCCTTGTCAATGCATCATAGTAGGAATAAAGAAAACCAAAATTATTACTATTTTGAATTGTGTGCTTTTAGGATTGTCATATTTATCTACTCTCATTTAAAACACTAGTAAACAATAAAAAAAAATCATCATCAACCCAAACATGATATAATACTTTAAATGGCCAAGAGTTACTCATCACATTAATAGTTGAAAATATCAAAAGCTCATTGGTGTCCTAAAGCAAGGCAATAGCATCCATTGGTAAACTTACAACCCTTAATCATGTCCTTTTAAAGATCCTTAAACATCTCTAAAATGGTGACATTTTTGTATTTCCACTCTCAGATGTCACAGCCAACAAAACCAACAAATTAACTCTTGGGATTGACCTATTCTAGTACACAAAAACATCATTGTGAAATCCTTGTTATTTTCCTTGAAGGAGCCCATCTTCTCTACTATACAAATTCGAGAACTAAAATTATGGGTAGCCACAAAATCACCAAAAGGAATGATGAGCTTGTAGGTATGTGTGAAGAATTTTTGGTTATGTTGGTAGGTATACATACAAACTATGAATGCTAATATTAGCCTTGTATGATGCCTTGCAACATGCCACATTTCTGAGGAAACAAATGGCATACATGAACTAAACACCCATTGACTAAGGACTCTTAAGAATCATTCCATGAAAACAACATAAATTTAGAAAATTTGACATCACATATTTTCCCTTCATATAAGTGGACTCAATAATATTGTTCGATTATATGCTAACATAGGGAGTAGATAAATTACTGGCTTGTCATGTTTCCTGACCTGTCGCGTTTCCTAACCTGAGCCCATGTTATCACCTCCAGAAATTCTTCAAAAGTTCCATAGACACCTGTTAGTAGTACATTTTCATTGTTCCAGTTAAAGAACTATGGTCCACAATAGGAAAATTTAATTTTGTGTGTTTCTTTTTTATAACTCACGTGGTAAGGCAATGAAAGCATCAAATTGATGGATCGTCTCGACCTTTCTTTGATGCATGTCTGCCACAACTCTCACTTCCTCTACTGGTTCCCTCCTGTAGAAAGTTCAATAAAAAAAAAATGTGAGGTAAATAAATTATTGCATCTTTTCCGTGGATCCCTTCAATTGAATTTTCTAATATTAAAAAGTTGTAATTTGAAGTGGTGATTTGACCAATTCTATCTAATATGCAGGAAGCTCTATATTTATCTCTTGATACATTAGCATTTTAAGAATAATTATGAAAATAAACAAAACTGGAATTAGTGGAAGGAGTAGAGTCTGATAGTTCAGAAAACAAATTGATAATTTGTAATGGCTAAAATTTCAAATAGAGAATCCAAAGAGTACAATTAATGGTTGAGAAAATTTACCCTAAAACATGGTGACCCTTTTGTATAAGACTTGTGAAATGTGACTCATCAGTCCTACACTGCCTCAGTCATAACAAATGATAATAGATAACAACAACATGTCATTTGTTTGATGGGCTCACAGTCCAAACATGCATGCAGCCACTATGCGAGCATGCATGTAGCCACACGTAGATTGCTCATTTCTTTTGAATTTGTTAAATTATATATTAAAAAGACTACTAATAAAATTAGCGATGGCCAATCATAAAATATTAATATAAATATAAAATTTTGTTTTCATAAAACCATAGCTTAAAAGCTCTTTGCACAATTTTCAAATATAAATTAATTGCAAATGAAGCAGGTGAAAACTATAGTCTCCGCCTATCTATAAGCAGGACTAATAATATTGACAAGTCTGTAGCATTCACGTGAAGCACAGCATGTTGCATGTGAAGTTGTAATGCAAAAATATATTTTGATGTAGAAACATTAAAGTAAATAAAAGGCACCACTACCCAAATAAGTACAACTGCAGACACTATGTGTAGATTTATATCACGGCAAATACATTTTAGTGAACTTGCTAGCCTTGGTAAAGATTGAGTACCTGCCCTGAAAAGTTTGCTAGACATGGTAGAGGGAGCTTATTTTTAATGGTGTTCTAATGCCCCACTCGAGAACCCAAGATAAATAATCTAATATGATTCAATGTTAATTGAACTATTTATTTTTTAAAATTTAAACAACACAAGATGACAAAGCGGAAGCAATATACAAACACATCAAATGCACATAAGCAATTACAGATACAATTTTCCATTCCTCAAGGGTTCCTTCACATTGAGTCACGTCTAAGAAGTTTATAATAATTAGTTTAACTCTTCAGTACATGTTCATGAATCATAGAGAAATAACAATACATTATCTTATAAGGAAATGCACGAGTACAACTGATACAATGAAAATACATCCAATGAATAAAATCCACTGCACATGTTGCAAAGTATGTGAGAATAGACACTGTTAGAGTAAATAAATAAATAATTATTAATTATTAATTCTATTTACTTAAGCTTACTTAGGTTAATGCATTTATTTAGTATTTAGTATTTAATAGTTGTAGTGGTTAGTTGTTGACAACACGGGAGTTTGTTCCCTTCTAGCATGTTCCACCTTTTGTGGATGCTTGGTTGTCAACCTTATCTTCTACCACTTTCGAGCTTGTTCTACAAGCTTCCATGAGGCCTTTATATTTGGTCTCTCTCTCATTGTAAAATCATCCATTCACATAGCAATTTCATTTTTCCTATTGTGAAATATTTTCTCTTGCTCTAATACCATGTAGGAGTTGATGAAATCCAACTCTACAATCACCAAGATCACCTACATGCAAATAGCTTGCTGAAGAGAAATCGAAGGAGCAAGAGCTTGAAGGAAACAAAGATGGCACGAACCGAGCGTGTCTATATGGTAGATGATCCATCTCACCGAAATGCATAGGTAGCCAACCACTGCAATCACCTTGTATATAGGATCAACCACTGAATACATAGCTCACACTAACAAACCATCAAACCAAGGATGCATTAGAACAACAACATAACTCCCCCTTAATGCAGACAGGGTGAGATGACAAGCAATTGAGAAGGTGGGCCAAAGTCTCTTGCAGACGAACCAAGAATGACGAGAGAGGAAGAGGTAAAAACACCTATAAAGACATGATCATAGCGACACTGCATGGGGCTAATGTTGTGGAAGGGACACTCACTTGAAAAAGGGAGAATGCCTAAAAAAACAAACAACTATCCATTTTCACATAGAAAATTCGAATTTCCTATTGTGAAATATTCTCTTGTGCGGTATTTGCTTCAAGCTCTTTGTTCACTAGGTTTCTCTTCAGCAAGCTATTTGCATTGCAGGTGATCTTGGTGCATTATTAGAGTCAGATACAAAAGGTGGAACATGCTAGAAGGGAACAAACTCTCGTGTTGTCAACAACTAACCACTACAACTATTAAATACTAAATATTAAACAAATGCATTAACCTAAGTAAGCTTAAGTAAATAGAATAAATAATTAATTATTTACTCTAACACCCCCCTTTAAGTGCAACTTAGTGGAATGCCTTAAGCTCCCAAAACTAAGATGAAATGCAGAATGGGTCCCGGCAATGAGGCCATGTTAGGTACCCATGTACAATGCAAAGAGAAAAAAAACATGAAGTGAAGGAAGGAAGGCCTCAACCAATCCCCCCAAGGACAACTTCCATCAGAAAAGAGTCAAGAGACCCACTCAAAACCATAAGTATAACCAGCCCCCCCCATGAGAGATACTAAAGCCTCCCCAGAATAAAGGAGCCCCTGAAGGAGGGATCAAACCAATGCAACTCCAATGTGGAAGAAACAAGGGTACATAACAAGGGAATCCCTGAATGAGAGGCAAAACTGGAAAGCCTAGTTGATGCCCAAAGGAGAATGTATGAGGAACTGGAAAGGGAATCCCCAAGGCAGGTGTGATGACACTGTCATGAATGTCCACTGTAGTATCTACAACAAGTGCCTTGGGGATTCCCTTTCCAATTCCTCATACATTCTCCTCTGGGCATCAACTAGGCTTTCTAGTTTTTCCTCTCATTTAGGGATTCCCTTGTTATGTACCCTTGTTTCTTCCACATTGGAGTTGCATTGGTTCGATCCCTCCTTCAGGGGCTCCTTTATTCTAGGGAGGCTTTAATATCTCTCATTTGGAGGGGGGGGGGAGGGGGGCTGGTTGTACTTATGGTTTTGAGTGGGTCTCTTGACTCTTTTCTGATGGAAGTTGTCCTTGCGGGGATTGGTTGAGGCCTTCCTTCCTTCACTTCATGTTTTTTTCTCTTTGCATTGTACATGGGTACCTAACATGGCCTCGTTGTCGGGACCCATTCTGCATTTCATCTTAGTTTTGGGAGCTTAATTCATTCCCCTAAGTTGCACTTAAGGGGGGGTGTTAGAGTAAATAATTAATTAATTATTACTTATTTATTCTATTTACTTAAGCTTACTTAGGTTAATGCATTTATTTAATATTTAGTATTTAATAGTTGTAGTGGTTAGTTGTTGACAACACGGGAGTTTATTCCCTTCTAGCATGTTCCACCTTTTGTAGATGCTTGGTTGTCAACCTTATCTTCTACCACTTTCTAGCTTGTTCTACAAGCTTTCATGAGGCCTTTATATTTGGTTTCTCTCTCATTGTAAAATCATCCTTTCACATAGCAATTTCATTTTTCCTATTGTGAAATATTTTCTCTTGCTTTGTTTCCTTCAAGCTCTTGCTCTTTCGGTTTCTCTTCAGCAAACTATTTGCATGTAGGTGATCTTGGCGACTGCAAAGTTGGATTTCATCAACTCCTATAGATTCAAGTACATTAGAATACAAGATACATGATAACACATGTACATCAACTGGATATAAGGCTCTAAGATAAGAATAAGAATGTTAATGGTACAACTACATCCACAAACATCCAACATCTATCAAACTGAGGGGGACCCAAATGGTAAGAAGACACTACCTCTCAACTGTGTGTTCACCTAGTCAGGTTTCCACTCCCACCATATAAGAAAATAATGAATGATCCAAAAACGGCTAATCAATCATAAAACATTTCTAGTAAAAGAATTCTAATAGCCAAAAATACCTCGAAGGTAACACAAACTACTCAAGAAGAAGAGATAATCAAAATCGAAAGGACACTCATTCTAATACCAACATCACATACCAAGTCAACATTCATACACCAAACACTCTATAATATTAAATAAAGATAAATTCAATGAAAGATATCCCCCTAAAGTCAAAAACCACATCTAAAAAGTACATCAACCACGAATCACCAACTACCATCAATGAAAGTAAATAACAACATTAAATACACCTAACAAGTACACCACCAAAGGAAAAACAAGATCTATAGAGGAGACTTAGGCTACATACTAGGGAGTGTCATCACATAGTCAAACTACTTGAGTTACCCTAGACTGGTCTCTCATTAGAAACTAGATCCTCAAGAATTGAGTTACCTTGGACTGGTCACTCTGGACCCTAGATTGTCAATGTGACACATGCAAAACCAGAATTTCCTCTCATCAAGACGAGGAACAACTAGTCATAACTCTCACTAGGTATGATCCCATTCACATCCTTAGCCTATGCAAGCACTCAAGGCATGGACGAGGCAAAATCTCTAACTCATCTTTTTAATGTTTTCTAAATATTTTAATTACTATGTTATCACTTATTACACAACTTACAATGAGTTACCCTGCCAGCCACTTTGGGCCCCAACGCCCATTGCAAGTCACTCTCATAGACATGCACATATACTACCTTCCTAAAACTCTCAATTCATTAGTGTCTCATACCAAAAAAATATAATGATCGAATTTAGTTCCATAAAAAACAACCTAGAAATATGAGTTGGTTCTCAAAACCCAAGTCATCATAAGTGCTCATCAAATAAATCTCATAAACAAAAACCTCAATTTTGAATCATAAAATACACCCTGACATCTAGTCAAATAAACATCATAAAGAAATCTCAAAGTAAACCTAACTTTTCCAATTAAACAACCTACAAAGAAAACCACCACAGAAATAAATATCAGAAGACTATAAATATAATATTTAAGAAAATATATAGTTTTCAGCCATATGATTTAATTCCATCAATTTCTCTTGTTTAGTTTAGGTCATAAGGACATGTTTAAAAATACACTAAGAATATATATGTTAATATAAATTGCTATGCTAATATACTTATTTAAATCAATAAGTATTTAAATGTCAAATCTCTTTGCATATAAAATATAATGCAATATTATCATGTTATTAATTTAAATAATCATAAATCATAAATGATTTAATTAATAACATAAAAGATTTAATTAATAACATAAATGTATATTATTAGATTAAATATTAATATCAATATTATTTGGAAAATATTGATTTGATTTCTATTTAAATCCAATATTAATATTTACTTTTCTTTTAATTCATAATGTAACTAGAGATAACTAAAATTTGAAATTTTAATTTTAATTAAGTTATTTACAATTTCTCTCATAATATTAAATATTCATAACTAGATGATTATATAGTGAACTCTACTATAACTTCTCTTAAAAATATACCAAAATCACGATTATATATTTATTAATTTTTAACTCCACTTGCATTAATAAATATATAATAAGTTATATCTTAGTAAGAGTTTTAAAAGTAATTGATATTAAAAACTCACTTATAAGAAAATAAATAATATTTATTTATTTAATTTTCAAAATAAATAAATAATATTTTAATTTTTTTTTTAAATTCTGAAATTAATAATTAATCATCATTTTTTTTCTTTTTTTAAATTCAAGAATTCATTTTTTTTTAATAAAATAAAAATAAACATACAATTAATATTTTCATATGGCTTTGATATCTCAAATCATGCAAGCATAATATATTTAGTTTTCAACCTTTAATATATTTGTTTTCACATGCATGTATAAGTTTAGTTACAACATGCTTTCCTCTCAATTAATCTTTTGAGTTTCAAATAGATTATGTAATCCAATTATTTTAGATATAAGAAGAATATTTATCTTTATTTAGAAACTTCATGATAAGCACATGGTTATAATGACAAGTTTAAAGTTGAAACCCTAGCTATTCAATTCATTGTTTTCTTCCAATTTTCTATAATCAAAATTTCCCTATATTAAAAAGAGTTTTAAAATAATGAAGTCATTATATTTTTCTTGATTTTTCTACAATTTTTCTCAGTCAAGTTTTATTGAACAACAAATGTTCCTTTTCAAAATCTATAACATACAGTAGTACATTTGCACCTGTTTTTCTACCAAAATTTTTGACCAAAGCTATGAATCCTCCTTTTTTTTGTTTTCATTCTCACGTTGGTCGAAAAAAAAATTTATATGTTTGCTTTGGTCAAAATTTCGACCAACCCATGTTTTCCCAAGTTGAATTTCGACCAACTCAATGTCATAACAAAAAATGAAAAAGTTTCATTTGCGGGTAAAAAAGAAAAAATGGTATGAGCACGACAAGAATCATTTAGTTTGTTAAACTTTGAATGAGATGGAGATGCAAATTGATGTGAAGGACATGCCTGCATCAAGCAATTCCAATTCCTCCACACTCGTGGTCACCCATATGTATTTCTTGCTTTGTTTTGTTGGGGTTTCTTTTTACAGATGCTATAACAATGGGGATTTGTCAAGGCAGATATGAAGAACGTGGTCGTGTTGATAGAGAAGGGACTAGTAGCAAAGGAGGTCTACCTCATGTTTCGTGTGATACGGCTCGTGATGACGCTGCGGAGGAAGATTAAGGCTTTCTCCTATCGCTGTTGTCATCAGATCTAATGCAACCCACGATACAACAAGGTAAATTGCATCTTTTTAGTTTTGCTTCTGGGTCTAATTTTTTTCTTGCCCCATTTCCTTTTTTCTTGGGGTCTGTGGGAGAAAGGAGGAGGACATCTTTGCAACAAACAAGATACGGTAAGGAGAAGGATATGCTTGTGTTTATTGGTTCTGTATGTACATGTGGAGCAGGATAAATTTAATTTCTTTCAACAATCTTTTAGTCCAAATAAAGGGAATCTGTCCACATAAAAGAAACATGAAACCAGATTCTCTTTAACCTGATGCAACCACATTACTTTCCAAATCTAAGTCAAGGAAATATAAAAATCTGGAAAATAAAGAGATGGGACAAGGGTTTGTACCAAACAAATTATTCTTACAAGAAAGAAATGTTCGTTTAATTCTATTTTAGGGAGATTTCAACAACCATGGAGATCAGTTTGTTGAAATTTGTGAAAATTTGGTATGGGAAAATCATCTACAATGCATCAGATGAAGTTGAAATTTATAGCGGAAAAGGAAATTGATCATTTACCTTTGAATTTTTTCTATAATCTTAAAGTAACTGATTTTTAAGAAATTCTGGTTTCTATGTTACGTATGGATATATTTTGGATTTTGAGTATTCAAAAAATTTACTTCAATTGAGTGAACAACAAAGTAACAGAGTATCAAATAATTGTCTTTTATCTTTTGGATTTGATTGTGGTTTAATTGTTTTCTTTAGTGAGGGTGGCTGGTGAGATGGAAAATGAAATAATTCTTCAATTGTTGTTGCTACAATATTGCAGACTTTGTGTTTTGTTTTGGCTCATTTCATCACAATATCAAGAATTATATGTCTATTGTAGATTGCTTTGAAGAGCTACACACTCAAGAACAACATGACTACCGAAAACAATTTTGGATCAAAATTGGTAAGTCTATATGTTTCTATTAATTTATTTTCCCTTGGTAAATGAGTGTAAGCACAAACTACATGGTTCAAAGAATTCCTTTCCTTTGGTATTTGTTTTTGCAGAGATTTTTTTTATACCCCAAATCTTTTCATTCTAGTTATTTGTGGCCTTTCTTCGTTGTGTTCATTATGGTGTATTCATTAGAGCTGATGAGGAGGCATCAAAAGATGATCTTTGTAACACAAGAACGATATAGATTGAACGAATAGTCATATGGGCAAAGTATTTTGCCCACTGGTGGCTTGTTTCCAATATTAACAGAGAAGAAAAATGTTTCCATATTCAAGTTTGGTGATCTATACCATAGTCTCTATAGCTACAAGCTTCTTGGTTACAACTTTCAGGGTTTCTATTTGGATTATAGGCAGCTTGCACACCTATGTTCATTTAGAGAATGTTTTTTTTTAAAATATATAAATAAGACCATCTGTAATTTAAAAAAAATTAAGATACATTATATACTCCAACTATCTACATGTGAACATATACAACCTTAAGCAATAGGCTTTAGGAGAAATTGTCTACAAGAATTTAACATTTTTTACAAAAAGAATTCATTTGTGGACTTAAAAAGCCTCAAGTCTTTGAAGTACAACCTATATACACATGGATTGACTTCTTTTAATTGAATGAAAGTAAGATTACAAAGAAGTGCAGTTACATTGGCGAATTTTTTATGACTCAATTCATAAATTTTCAAATAAGATATGAGTAATGTTTATTTGTCTATTTTTCTAGTAATCACCTTGACAAAGCAACAAGCTTGACCTCATATGTCTGACTCTAATTATTTTCTGACTGAAATGCTCTCATCACACCCTTCTTCTTCACCATTTGATGATAATAGAAAGCTCATATAAATGAATGAACATTGAACAAATAACCCCATAGTCCATGAACTGGACTAGAAAAAAAATGATTTATCAAGCCTGTATTCAAAAGGTTACTCTTTCTTCTAAATTTTTCTTCAAATTTCAATGTAATCAAATTCCCCAAAGAGCCATCTGTGCCCATATGAGTATGATTGCAATAGCAGCTAAAACTACAATGGGCATCCATTTTAGTGCCACCTTCTGAAGTATATCTGAGCCCTTAATTGCCGAATCAATATCAAAGGATCCTCTAGTAGACACAAGATTTGTTTCCTTATTTTTTTCTCCATTGCCAACAATATCACTGAAGTCCTTCATCATAATTTGTTGGAATTGAATTTGATCATTGTTGTTCAGCTTTGACATGTTTCTCTATGTCTTGGTATTCAGATAAAGGTTTTTGATTCTTTGGATGATTGAGTCGAATTTGATTCCAGAGAATGTTGTGAATGGAGATGGAGGGAATGTGAGGGCAACCATTAGGAGACTTGAAGATAATATAGACACAAATGAAAATTCTTCTAAATTGAAGGAAAGGTCAAAAGTAGACCAATTGAAAGGTTTGAAAAGGAAAAAGGATAAGCTGAAAGAAAAAATTGATTTCAATGAAACTAATGCTCAGATATTTAGAGTTAGACTAGCTGACTCATAGATCTAGACAAGACAGTACTTAGCAGAGTATGATGAAGCTATATTGTATGCTTCATTAGGTCTTTCTAACCTTCTCACATATCAGTTTCTCCCTGGATGCTTATCATCCGATGAGAAACAAGTTTCTGCTATTTTTTTTGGGGTGACTTGGTTCCCATCCTTGTGGGATTCTTTGCAATATATAGGTTAGCTAGGTTTCTTGGTAGGGTATCTTTAGACAGGTACACCTCAAAAAAAATAGAAAAGCTATTGAGTGTTTTTGTGGGTGTTTTAGGGTTTCTTATATCTCTAACAATTCTTTCAATTTCTACACCTGGACTTGTTGACCTTAGAGTTGGTGTCAATAGCAGTGCAAAATCAAAAGATAATGATGGAAGTGAGATGTCTTTTCAATCTGGTTTTGTAAGGTTTTTGCTGGCATGTTTTGCTGGTTGGCTTTGTGGTCTTCTCTTCAACCCTGTTCACAAGGTTATTCAATCATTCTGGCTCGGTACAGATCAACTTCAATGGAATATGTCTGTCATTGGTTCTGGAAAAGTCATTCGAGTTTTGTTCTACCTAAATATCATCATGCTTGTCTTTACATCCTTATTTTGGATTAGCCCAATGGTTGATATCTTTATCTCAAAGTCCAGTCAGAAACAAGGTTTGAAGAGTATGAAGCCTAGGATTCTTCCATTTGATAAAAATCCAATTGGCGTACAACCTGGCACAGAGTACTCAGATCATCTGACTGGGCAAAATATCAAAGTTGGTAATACAAGTATGCAAGATTCTAGACACCAAAGTGGAATGAGTAAGTGTTTTGAGACAAAAGAGGGTTTTCTAAGTCAATGTGAGCATACATTCCATTAGAGGGAAATGAGTGAAATTAGTAATTCTGAAAAGAATCTAGATCTGAAGTCAGACCTGTCAGATTCTAGTGTTGTTTACAATGAAGTAGAAGATATAAAATGGTACACCTGGAGAGCCTCCCATTCATTCCATCAAGAAAATTGGGCTCAAGAAATTGGCATGTCTTCTGTATCTTTTGAATAGTTTAGGATTTGGTGTTTATTATTCACTGGAGTTTTGCAACTGTTACTAGTGCAGTCCAATTTGCAGATGTATCTAAATGAAGCCGTTTTAATCTGGTATCAGAGATTGCATGGTAGCAAGGTTCTCAACCTTGAATTTAGCAAGGAAAAACTCTTCCTACATAATTATTTCATCTGTCAGGTCGCATTACAGTTCTTCATTCCAAGTTCTTTGATATTGTTTTTTGTAGGCTTGTCTCAGATGAAGAGTATTGATATTGGTCCAAACTTGCCAGGCATCTTTCTCGTTTCATCAACATTTTTTCAAGAGTCAGCCATTTTCATGGCTTGGTGGATGCAATTTGTGTGGGCTGTACTAACCTGTTTGAACCTTGGTCTATATCGTCTTGGATTTTTGATGGTTTCATAGTCTCACAAAAGGTCAGTGGTCATGAATTAATGTATTAAATTATTTTAATTTTCCCCTGTACCCTGGCATTGATAATGTTCTATAGTTTTCTTTATCAATGTTCTACAATTATCAATGTTGTATAGTTTTCTTCAATTTTTACATGTACTTCAAATGATGGCAAAAATAATGGTGAAGAAAGCATCTAATTTGGAGTGTGAGGTGATCAAAGATACAGATTTTCTTGGATCAATATGTGACTGAAAGCTAATAGAATTGAAGAAAGCATTTTGCTAAAGACAAATGTCGAAAAGCAACACGATTTCCAATTTGGATTTCTTCCAAGTGCTATAATTATCTTGAATTTAGTTTTTTAGGAGATAATGATATATTGACACAATATGAATGTTTCGTTGTTATTTTATTCTAACATCAACTTTTGCAATTGGAATCAATAAATTCATATCAATATGCATTAAGAGTAGAGTGGAATTAATTGAAATGCTTCACATTTGGTCTGGTAATGAACTAATAAGCTATATTAGAAGTTAGCTTATGTTTTAAAGCCCTTGTTAATGCATTGAGGTACAAGTTGGCAGAAAATTTTTATCACTTTTGCAAATTAAAAAAATTGGTATGACCTCACAAATTACTAAGTTGGGCATGGCAAGAAAATGAAAACTTCTTGGGCAGCATTTTGGTGACAATTTTTGAGGATTTTACTAAAAAAATCCTTTTTCTTTTTAAATTTAGGTTTTTTTTAATGGAAACTTTAGTATTTTTTAGGGAAGTAATTTAGTATCTTTCAAATGAAAAGTAATTATAAGTTTGTTAATGGATGATTGATAAGACTGATTTTAAGTTGTAAAAGGTTATTTGGGGAAACTGGAAAGCTAGCATAATATTTCATTTTGAGTTTTGAAATTGAAACTTTACCAAAATATTTCCAGTTTTGGTGATTTTCTGGGCCATTCTTGGCATTTTTTTGTGAAGTCTGTTTGTATTTTCTCTAATGATACTGCATAATATCCAACAAGGGAGATACTACTTTAGCTGGAGCAACATCCGATATTTGAATCACCTTTTTTCTTCTTTTTGCAAGGGTCTTGTTTTTGGGAAGCAATTGGTCATATGTTCAACACATTTTCTTAACTGTAGGATGTGGTGCAATCAAAATATTATTATAAAAGACTTGAAAATAATTTCATGTGTTGTAATTGTAGGGACTTAGAACAAGAAGAATGATTTGTGCTTATATTTACTTTTCTTATTTAAATTTGAGTTCTAAATCTTTGGTTTTCTATTTGCAGGAGGGATATGATCTAAAAAAAATTGGAGGATATTCATTCTCTTGTCAGAAGCTCAATGAAATTGTGGTTCATATCTTTGCTGGAGAAGGTGCAGAAGAATCACTGCCATCTATTCTTTTATCACTTGTGGTGAGGATGGTTACCGAAATAATTATGTATCTGCTTCGGGTGGAGAATTTAACTTTGAGAATTTGTTTCTTGGGAGTTTTTTCCTTCGTCCACTTTTGAAGGTATGCATAAGGTTGTTGATATTGTGGTTATTGTTAGTCTTTAATTTTATTGACAGTCTAAAATAAGTTTCAGACAACAATTGATTCCATGAAATAGTGCATTAATAATGGATTAGTTTCTTCCATTGTTACAAAATTCATTGTCATATTGTATAAAGGAGGGAATTTGAAGATGTTAAATGCATCATAGCTACAGATTTCCAATGCAGTTTTTCATTTCCAATGCTGAGTTTCCTTCCTAGTATTTCATGAGTTTGTTGAACAATCTTAGGAATAAGCAGGTCCCCAAGCATAGTTTATTTAGATATTTATTCGAATCACTCCTATTACTTATTAAAATGGGACTGTGTTATCTTGTCCAATATTTTCATAGATTCGACTATATTGTCTATGAAGGCTATTAATTGTCATCACATATGTCTATTGCAAACGAAAACATAAGAAATCAAAGAAAAAACTCTTGCCAAGTAATGCAATTTGGCTTCATATTTCTTTAATCACTATCTCTATACTGCTAAATGTTTTCCTATCCCACACCCTTTTATCAAGATATAACATGTATGCATATCCAAACTCTTGGTATGTGTACTAGGTACTAGTAGGCCTATCCCATATTGGGTACTTGCCTAGGTATGTACCCTACAGCCAGAAATGCCACATCAGCTCACAAATTCCACCCCCCTTGTAAAATGTTAAAAATTGCCATGTAGATAAAAATGTCTGATATTGTTTTCAGTTTTACATTTGCATATCAGCTTGTTGTTTATCAAGCTTAATTCAATATGTAATAAGTTACAATCTTTGATACAATATTGAGTATTAGTAAACTGTTAAACATTTTTTGATTTTCACTGTTCAAGTTAGAACTGGAAGTTTATCATTTGCAATATGTCATTATATGATTTATGATCCTCTTGTTCATATATAAAGTTTGCCTTCTTTGTTATGCATCAAAAGTTTTAACATTTAGCATATATATTTTGACTCGTGAATCATATTTTTAGATTTTCTATAAAATATAAAATCTATATTTAATTTTTTTTTAGGCAACCACATACCCCCTTTCCCTGTTTTGAAAGATAACTATACTTGTACCCATACCCATACCCAAGTACCCCCGTACGCATGCAACCTTTCCTTTTATTATACATTATCATCATTAAATCTCTTGCAAAGCCAAACATAAGCAATTAAAGAAAAAGATCTTGCCAAATGCAATTTGGCTTCATATTTCTTCAATCAACATATCTATACTGTTAAATTTCTTCCTATCCCGCACCTTTTAGGTATACCCTGACAACTCTTTTACTTGTCATCATTTCAAAGACAAACATGTGCAGTGAGGGATTCCTGTACAATTTTCTTCTAGTGTGTGGGGTAGCAACCTTTTCGATTGCTTTTGGGGAACTTAAGCCTAGATTGCCTTAAGTAGTTCCTTAAAATATATGGATGAAGGATCTAAATTATAGTGTGCTTCTAAGTGAAATTGGGCTTATTTCTCTTTGGTTCCAAAATCATACTCTTCATCTAGTGGATAGTAATGTGTTCTCTTTTCCTGTAGGCTATAACATATTAATATTGTTAGTGAGAGGTGGAGACCAGAATCGATACAAGTGATGTGGATGTCTGATGGATATTGGAATGCTATTTTTAAAGAGTTGAGGACACTATACATATCATAGAATCCAAACTTGCCACAAGTCTTGTGAGTATCCTAGGTCTTCCCTGTCGGGTCCAAGAAACCTATGACCCTGACTCACTGAGTCACAGTGGCTAAACGAATGCTGAAGGAATACTGATAGATGATTTCAATTCTAACAAAGCAATCAATTTACATGGGGCTAAATTTAATCTATGCCAGACCAAAAAAACTCAAAACCTTAATGTTTTGACTCATTGTAACACTAGAAGGTGTGATAGAACTTCAATAATATGTTTGATGTATCCATTTCTTTGTGAACTCTGCATAATTCTAACATAACTTAGAGATGTGTTTGGCTAGTCTTGCAATTGCTGGATATGGTACTGCTCTTGGTGTGATTCATGCACTTCATTCTGAGGGACTATTAGAGACTGCTTTTTGGATAGAGACAAGACCATTCAACCAGGTACTGTGGATGCTTCTTTGTTAATTTTTGTGACCGAACTCTATATTTTAGTCTATAAGAATTCACTTCATGTCAAAAATCTTCAAGAAAATTGTTTAGTGTTGTTTGTATCTAGATTCTAATAATTAATGTAACTTGAAAAATTATCATAAACAATTTTGACTTGAAAAGTTATCATAGATTATTTCAATTTAAAAAGTCATCTACTTTAGCATATGTAATGATTTCCACATGCCAACTGATTGTTCGTTTGATGTCAAGAGACTATTCTGGTTATTATTTGATCAAGGGTCCTCTCTAAACATAGAGAGTGTATTGATGGTTGAAAATTTCATAGGCTTATTGATTATTGAAGAGATTAGGTGGAAATTTTCATAATATTTTATTTCAGCTAGCCCGACTTGTGCTAGTACTGGTGAGCTTTGAAAATAACTATCAATATATTTCTTGATGTACTAATGAACAGATTCTGGAAGCTTTGAAATAAGAGAAACCTGTTCAAAATCTGCTATACCTGCACTAAAATTAGGATATGCATAATATAACCTGCACAAACTAAAATTAGGATATGCATAATATAACCTGCACAAACTAAAATTAGGATGTGCATAATATAACTTGCAGAAACTAAAATTAGGATATGTATAATATAACCTGCACAAAGATGAATATGCCTAGATTTCACATGCACATGAGTTGTCCCGGATATAATCAAGATTTGAAGACTCCAACTCAAAGTAGATCTGGTGGAACATTTTGGCTACATTGAGGATATAAACATTTAGGATTTTTTTTTTGTTATAGATTGTTGAGAACATATATCATCTTTATCCTAATGGGCTTAGTAAAATTTGATGTCTCATTTCTTTATTATAATAGAGTTTTGTTTTATTTTATATCTTGTTGAAAACTTGTGTTGTAATCTGTACTATATTGAAATTTTGTATTCAATATGATTTGACACTTCCTTTCATACAATATGCAATCATTAAGTTCATATACAGATCTTTAATAGAATAAAAGCTAAATTTTTGCCAATACAATTTGTCTCACAATTAGGCACCCTCACTATGTGTGTTCACCAATAATTCACTATTCTTTCTCTTGGTGCTCCACTCTGCATTTAAAACCATAAATGACACCTATAATATAAAGTCACAAATGAAGTAGAATCTTCCAAATGTAACGTGTAGCCTTGAAGAAGGTACTTTTCATTTTTCTCTTTGAACTCTCATACAATCTCATCTTTATAATCGTTCCCTTCTTATCCAGACATTACCTCCATAGAAACGAGGATTCTATCTTGAATATCCTTGACCATTCCTCTTAACCAAACACAATCCTCCTTTGACTTGTAGATTGTGTAATTGTAAAAAAGAATATTAAATGTGTCCACAATAGCCTCTTCCTGTCAAGAACATTCTAGGAAGATATGTAATGTGTTATTTGCAACCGTCACAATTGGGATCTAACATATACAGACATCATTAGAAATTTAGAGGCTCAAGATTTGCCAGGATGTTACTAGATAATAGCTTTTATGACAACATGAAATTCTTTTTGTGGAGAAAATCCTAGTAGTAGTCATGCATCATATGAAACCTTCAAATATCGGCAGGGACCTTGGTGGACAAAAAACTAGTGGTTGTGAGTATGTGTCATTGGAGTATCAATTCTTGAGTGGGGTAAAGCTTCTTAGGAAAATGCTATCTATAGTAAAATGAGCAATTGTAGACTCTACAGACTCAATTCTCAGTCACATAATTTGGTGGTTGTAATTTCCTTATGTTTTTGATTATGAGATACTACTTGAATTCTTCACAATTTAATGAATATAGAAACAATTTCTTGTATTAAAGTAATATTTGAATGATTCTTAATTCCAAATGCATATACAGTATGGTTCAGATCAAAATAATTATGATTGCATAACAATAAAGATGATATATATTTTCTATTTTTGATATACAGGAAATTACATGCAATGACTGAGGAAATTCTCAGTACCTTTTACTGTTCGTTGTGTCTGATATACAAGTAAGAATTTGCAAATATGCAGGCCATCTCTAATATAACTTTCTATTTATGCTCTAAATATTGTGATAAGTTGTCTGATATGATAATATAAATATACTCAAAGGTGATGCCATTTCTGATGGTAGACTTTATATGCTTGCACTGAATGGGTGCCAAAGGCAATATGCTCTCTTACAAAGAGATCATTGCGAGATACAAAATATAATAAGTTCTTCCAATCATCCTGAATTGAATGATAGAACTACCTTTTTACAGCTTGCATTAGAAATGATTAGTCATGTTGTAAATGACATGAGTTATATAATAATCTCTAATCACTTCTCTTATGATCCAGATTGGTTTAGTTCATAATAAGCACCATTTATTTCTTCTTGTATATTTTTGTTGACTAAAGACAATAAGTCATTTTCTAGACATGTCTCTTTAGATACCAATTAATATTCCAATTTGTACTTGCTGGTCAATGGCCTAGCATCGTGTCTAATTGGTTTATGTTTGTTGTTCACTATCAACTTCTGGTTGTGTAATTTTGATTATTCTATCCATTGATTAAGGGGTTGAGGGGATTAATATTTAATTAACAAATTGATTGGGATCAATGTGCTAGTTGACCATCAAGCAGTGTACAGATCGCTGGTCCTCAATACTTGGTATCATCATTGTCTTCTTGAATTTGAGTAATAATATTAGCTTTCGTCGCCATAATGATCCAATGGGGATATCATCCTCGTACATGGCTTTTAGAATTTTCCACTTTGTGTTTGACCACTTCATACAGTATATTGGTTACCTTATATTTGAACAATGCTCCTATAGGGATTAGGATATCTTCTTGTTGACATGTCATTATGATCTTTATCCATTTGCTTAGAAAACGTTTGGTTAGCATTCTATGTCTTCATATGGTCTTTGTACTTGTTGGCTTAAATAATGGCATGGAGTAAGAGGACGTCCTTAGGACATTGGAATATAAAGATTGGGCTCCTCTTGAAGATCATACAAGTTTCAAATCTTTAATTAAAACTTGTAATATCGTACATGGATTTGTCAGTCTTGAATTTGGGTATATTACAATTGTGGTCTTACATTTAGTGCAATCTAAAAAATATCACTGTGCAGTTGATTAATGTGCACGTAATATATTCTTGTATGTTTCATAATCTTGATAATTACTATGGTGTTTCATATTTTTAGGTCACTAAAATGCAGCAACCGACAAAAAAAGTTGAGGGGAGCAGCTCTAAGGAGGATGAGAGGTTAGAAGAAAGTGACGAGGAGCCAAAGGCCAATAAAGGCATTGAGGTAAAAGAACATACCTTCCTTTACCTATGCTCATTTACATCTATGTTAATTTCTGAAGACACATGCATGGATGCAGACATACATTCATTTGTGCACTTATATAAAAGATGTTTTATAAAATGGAATTCAGAAAGGTAAATCTGGAGTTTAGAATATTTTGCAGACAAAATATTGTGTCAAAGTCCAAACATAAAAGTTCATGGTATCTTCTCTTTCTAAATCAATTTTATTGGCATTTTGGTATCAAACAAAACTTTGATTTTTTTCAAAATATAGGAGTGAAATGCACAAATATAGCTATTGCAAGCAACTCATAAAAAATATAACCAAAATTATCTCCCAGTGAGCATAAGTTCAAATAATAGTAGAGATACCAGTAAGACCAGGTCCTAGAGAGCTTAAAAAAGATTGAGTACACATATCTGGCAGATTTACACAAAACGATAAGAAACTATGAACCAAGATACAACACAGAAGAACAACAAAAGTAGTAACTAAAGAATTATTCCCCCTTCCATTTTTCATTTCCTTCTTATTAATAGGTTTGAGTAACTTTAGCATTTCTCCAGAAATTTGGTTTCGAACTCTCTACCCTTCCTAACCCACCTCTCAGGATAGGTACTAACTGCTAACAATATCATCTAGAAATAGAGTAGATGCATCATCCATGTTTCCATTATCAAAGGACCTGTCTACTAAAGTCTGCTAAAACTTAGCTGCATCCAGAATACCCACGTCACCAGAAGCCTTCTTTGTTTTCTCTTAAACAAACTACATCCACATATGCTGGAGTAAAACTATTGGAAGTTCTTTTATCTTCAAAATCTACTTCATGCATTAGCCATCCATTTGATTCATGGCTTATGTTCTAAGAATTAGCTCCTCAACATTGCCCCAAACTTTAGGAATGAGATTTGGAATGAAAGGGTCCCACTTTAACAAACTTCTTCGCATTTGCATGGCATCTTTTTACTTGGAAAGACATAATGGAGATGATAACTTCTCTAGAACATTTTAAAAAATTGTTAGCAATAGTCTAACCACAATTTTTACAACCATAATTGCCTTATATTTGTTAAACAATTAAAATAGACATATCTGCAAACACTTGATATGTAGGTAGTGATGTAGTACGACAATACCCAGAATGAATGCGATGCCACAGGACAAGGACATAATGAATCAATCTATCCTTCGAACCATTGTCAATACTCATTGTTCGGCTAGATCATTGGGTCACTTCCACATTCATGTGCAGGTGCCTTTGAAACTGCAAATGCAATCACAGGGAGCAAGAGTCAATGTTAACCATTTTAAACCCGTCAAAAACCCTCTTTGCTAGGTCATGAGTAAAAAAAAAAGCTTCCCAACCTCATAAATGACTGCATTATGTCAAAAAATTTCTTGTCACATCTCCTTAACCATTCAAAATATGACAACAAATATACAACATGATTGAAATAGGGATGGCTGTAGGTCTTACAACTTCCTATATCATGGTTGCAACCTATTTTCTACCTCCACTATGCTTCTTAGAAAATGATTATGATATAATAGAGTTAAAAATTGCTTCTTTTTCTTTTCTTTGGAGTCTCTGAAACCTCTTAGTTTTACACTTTGCCCAACTGAAAAAATAAATATATTTAATTTCAAACTCAAACCTGTAGCAGCCACTAATATAGGAAATCTAAAACCTCTATTTACAAATTCCGAAATCTACTTTTCCCTCTAGTGAACTTTGAGTGAATCCACTTGGACTAGCTAGGAAAAAACCCTTACCCTAAAACTAGTATTCCCTTGGGGTTTTCATCCTGGTGTTTCTCCTTTCAGAAAAATGCCCAATCTTTAGTTTCACAATAAAAAATAAATTGTCAAAAATATTAAACTTTCCTTTACAAATCCCTTTTATCTTCACCTTTCAAAAGTTCAAGAAATCAGACACTTAGATATCAGGAAATTTGTACTTGTTTCAAATTGAAAAATCTAAGTCCCATCAAATTCTCAAGCATTACTAGAAGAGGTAAAGTAGAAAAAGATTAAGATATTTGAAGCTTGATAAGTAGGAGATATTTTACACAAGAAGTCAAATTGTGATCTTACTATTAGGATTCAGTTGTGTGTTTTTTAGGCAAACAAGCATATTATGATTTAGCAGGCAGGTTTATATTAGAATTATAGTTTATTAAATATCTTAATATCATATGTTTGTACTCCAAAGTTGAGTCCCAAACATCTTTGTTGGTATTTGTGCTTTTGAAGTTTTCTTTTGTGTTCATTTTGCACTGTATTAGTTGGTTTTCAAAATAAAAATTGGTTCCCATATTTAACTTTATTCTCACCTGAGAACTCACTAGTGTTATTCCAAGGAGTTTTAGGCAAGCATGTGCTGAATCAATTTTATCAGTTTCTATGGAGTTTTATACTGATCTGAATTACAATGTTCATGAGAATCCAAAATGTTTGTAGTTTTTTAAACTGAATTTCTATAAAATGTGCTCCAAAAAAGTACTTTCGAGGATGAAAGTGATGATGATATAGATCTGGATCAATAGTTTGGTACTTCAAGCGCTGCACCAAAAGTGCCAAAAGAAAATGTCACTGATGATGATATTGTTGACTCAGACATTGAACTTGACAATGAAGGAGTTGTTGAACTAGGAAATGACCCCCCACAGAAAGTAAGGCTTGGATTTATAATATTTTCTATTGAAAACTAAAATAAGTATGTCATAGTACATTCTGAGTCTGAGTTAGTATTGCTTTTGGAGCTTCTATATGATTGATGCTATTAACATCAACTCCTTAATTAACATATGTAGTTACTAACAGATGGGAGATCCCTCTGTTGAAGTAACTGAAGAGCAATGAGATTTTGCCCAAGCAGCCAAGGGCAAAAAAATGGAGGCAATGTCAAACAGTATAAACTCTTTGCTAATAAAATCCCTAGAGTGGCTATCATATATTATTTCTCGAAGGATATCACATAGATTGCCTTTTGCATTTACTCTAATCTTAGAGTTTCTGAGGTGATTTGGAAGAGGCTATAAACCATCTTACATAAGTCATTATGTGCTCAACCTATGAGACTCAAAATGATAGGTCAAGTTTATTTTCAATTATCTCTTTTATGGAAATCCCATTGACGATCTTCCAAAGTGTGCATAGTTATATATTCATAGCTTCAGGTTGAGTAATATTTAGTTCTTAAGAACCATCCTTTCTAATTTGAAGATAAGCTTATTTGTGTGTGCTATTTTGTTTTGTGTTGTTTCATTAAATATAACTTAGAATTCCAACAAGGTGCCAATAAATCAACATTTCTTCCTATTTTCTTGATGAAAACCAACATCCTCATTTCTACTTACACCACCAAGATCAACATTAAGATTTCCTTTAACTTCTGCTCCAAATGGTTGCCAACATTCAGTTTCTTTGACTTTCAACATCATTGTAACAACTTCAAGGGCATCACAAAATTTCCATGATTTCTTCATCATCTTCTCCATCATTATTCTGGAAATCTTCAACAAACAAATCCTATTCATTCTTCGGTATTCTGCAATATTCCTCTGCTATAAACACATTTTGGCATACTGATGCCACTAATTTCCTCTCATCTCCAATTCTCTTCTTGGGTACTATTCTTGGTCCATCTTTCAACATCCTAAAGGTCTCACTCATGACCTTCTTCCATACATCTCCATACACATCTAAAAAATAACGTTAGCAAATAATAAAATAAGCCCCAACATCTCCATTAGCGCCTTCTTCAGAGACACTTTCCTATCTTCCTACTCTCTTTTCCAAGTGCTCTTTGCTACACTCATTTTCCTACTCCTCTATTTTCTCTCCACATATTCTCCTCAATGAGAACTTGTTTCACCACCTAGCAAAATACATGAACACACTTTGTGCTCTCTGCCTAGATCTTTAGGGCTCTAATACCACTTTATGGCAACAATATTTTACTCCCTCATAATTAAAAAAATTCTGTAATGACATACCCTAGGTGATAGGAGCTTCCATGTACCAACTATTATAACAGAGCTATATAATCTTTTTCAATAACCACTTAAGAACAATGATGAAATATGGATACATAGACAAAGATTATAGATTGATTGAAGTTTTAGGTCATGTTAGAAGTTGTCTAAATCGAATCATCATTGCTCAAATAGTATATAATTTTTTATTACAGGTTTTTGTTATAGAGAATCAGTATCTCAAAAGATATTTTTTCAGGACAGATTCAGAAGACCTATTTCATTATTCAAACACAAGAACAATTACAAAAATTAAGGGATCCTTAAATGAATGGTTCAACTATATCTCAAACTTTATTTCCTTCCTTATGATTAATTCCAGGTTACTCTGCTGACTCAAGGAGGCTCCATTATGTCCTCTCAATCAATTTTCTTTACTTCTGCTTTGATATGCTTCTCCTCTTCCAACAAGGATCTACTTCCAATAGTGGGCTCACCCTTCTACGCATCAATCTTGTTGATTGTCATTTTCTTGAAGATAGAACTTTTCAAATTTGATAATGCCAATGCCACTTCATGTGATATTTGTTCAACCTGCATTATACAGGTTTAGAGACCCCCTTTCTCAACTCAGTCTTCGGCCTTCTTCCGTTTCACTATCTCCATTGCCCATAAACAAACCTTATCTTTATATCCCCAGACAAAAGATGAGTCCAGTCAACCTCCAACATACGCTTATAACTATGGATGCTTGTTTAAACTACCCATGGTCTGGCTAACTTCCTACCTTTGTCTATAGTCATGAATGATAATCAATCACAAATCTGCATATTTTGTAGCTCCAAAACTGACAAAGATCATTAATCTTACTTCTTGTCATTGCTGCAACAGTAATCCAAGAATGAGACTTCATGAGATATGGAAAACTTATTGGTTCATGTGATGCCCCTACATTATTCAGTTTGAAGGACTGTGGCCCTGCACTATTGAAGAATTTAACTATCTAAATGACTTGGCACCATGTAGAGGGTAGCTGGAGTATGCCTTTTTTTAGCATCACATCTTTTGAGTTTTCAAATTGTAGTGACCACAAAACCTAAACAATAACATCTTGGTCCTGCCATTGGCAAATGGTTGGCAGTTTGTAGGAATATAGAGTTGCATGTGAATGTTGAATAACCAAATACCATTTTGTCCTAAGCTTGAACACTAGATTTGTGTCAACTCTCAAGAAAGGTCTAGATTGTTTTGAAGCATGTTAAACCCTTTTATAGAGTTAGCCACCCCTAGTAATTTGAAATCTCTTTGATATGCATGTTAGGGAATGTGTGCAATGCTCATGCCCCACTGTTCATTCATTTACAGTCATACTAATGATCTTGCCAACTTTATAGCAAATACTGGTATGGCTTTCGATGGATGCAATTATGAAATGAGAAGCCATTTATGTGTTAAACCCTTTGTTAAAAATGTATTACTATTTATTGTTCTTTTGGACTTAAGATGCCTATTGTTTAAATCATAGACAAATAAGGTTTTCTGGGATATTTTTAGAACTTCACCTTTTGGCTACCCTCAATGATTCCTCCTCCAGGCTTTTATGAAGCTCTATGTTACCTGTTAATCAAGTGACTGTTGATATCACTTATTGATGTTTGTGTTTACAGTGTAAAATTTGATGAAGGTGTAGTGGAAATGTTTCAGGGATGTGAGATTGTGATGAAATATCCCCTATCACTATCTCAGTTGTCTCCTCCATAGGAAGGGACCCTTGGAATTGTTATCCCTGCATGATTTATTGACAATCATGTCCATTCACTACCAAACAATTCATATTCTACAAATTCGAGACGCTGGAACTTTTGTGGATGTGCAGGCCATCAGAACATACTGTAGGGAGGATGAAGAACTTATTCTCAACTGTTAGACTTAGGCAAGTGATACAAATTGTAGAATCTTAACATATGGTTGTTCAAATTCTATATCTCTTAAATGATTTCCTTTTAGCATATAACTTGTTGTACATAGTTGCCAAGTTTGCTTATTGTATCAGGCATATTAATGAAGCATATTAGTTACTCTCGGTGTTTACGACAGTTTGATTAGTTACTGTCGATGTTTTTTAGGCATTCTATAAAATGGTTCACACGCCTTGCGTATGATATGACATTTTGCATGCATCCTGCACTCTCTCATCTAGCTAATGATGGATTACAAAGAGTGATTTGAAATGATGATGCTAAAAAACACACACAACCAAATCCAAAACGAACTTGCATTACAAATCGATTGTGGAAATTTGATATTGTTAATTTTGCCTGCATGTCTACCAGGACAATCACAACTTAAACATATAAATATATATGTTTAAGTTGTGATTGTCCTGGTAGACATGCAGGCAAAATTAACAATATCAAATTTCTACAATCGATTTGTAATGCAAGTTCATTTTGGATTTGGTTGTTCATATGTTTAAGTTGTGATTGTCGTGGTAGACATGCAGGCAAAATTAACAATATTAGATTTCCATAATCCATTTGTAATGCAAGTTTGTTTTGGATTTGGTTGTGTGTGTTTTTTAGCATCGTCGTTTCAGATCACTCTCTGTAATCCATCATCAGCCGGATGAGAGAGTGCAGGATGCATTCAAAATGTCATATCATACGCAAGGCATGTGAACTATTTTATAGAATGCTTGAAAAAAATTTACACCCAAGTGTTGGTAGAAATTTCTACCTTCATTGGTCGAAATTTCTACCTTTATTGGTCAAAATTTTCTACCTTCATTGGTCGAAATTTCTACCTTCATTGGTCAAAATTTTCTACCTTCATTGGTCAAAATTTCTACCTTCATTGGTCAAAATTTTCTACCTTCATTGGTCAAAATTTCTACCTTTATTGGTCAAAATTTTCTACCTTCATTGGTCAAAATTTCTACCTTCATTGGTCAAAATTTTCTACCTTCATTGGTTGAAATTTCAACCAAATCTTGGCAGAACTTACACCATGGCTCTGGAAGGTTTTCGACCAACATATTGGTCAAAATTTTGACTAGAAAAATTTTGACCAATGAGCTGGTCGAATTTGGTCAAAATTTGGGTCAAAATTTCAACCAATAATGGTCGAAAAATGGCCTCAAATGTACTAGTGATAGTTCTTCATCCAAAAATCAATACAATAAATTAATAAGCATTATGCAAGCACCCATAAAGACATGTAGTAGACATATCTTTGTATAAAAATTTACAAGTTTTCAAACCCTATCTCAAAACGATAGTTCAAATTTGGGACAATCTGTGAATGCATGCAAATCCAAACTCTCAGAAAATTTCAACAATTTTTTTGCTCCAATTCTAAAATTTGTTCCCCAAAATGTGTGTATCTCTCAAATGAATTACAAACCCTCTAATAAAGAACCATAACCCTAACTAGGGTTTCTATTCTCCAATATTTCAAAAGCTGCTAACTTTATTAAATAATAATTACTTTAATTATTTAATTATTTCATGCACACTTAAAGAAATTTTTAATTAAAATATTCTTTTATTTTCTTTTCCTCCACTTTATTAAATAGTGCAAGCACTATTTAATAATAATTAAAGCTCATTATTTAAATACAACTTTAATTAAATTATTATTAATTAAATTATTATAATAAAATAATATTAAATCTTCAATATTTTAATATTCTATTTTTTAAAAATCTAACTTCTTAAATTAGACTTTTAAATTAAATATTTTAAATTGAAATGTGTATTTAATTAATTAAATATCATCATCTTTTAATTTCTCTTTAATCAATTTTCCAATTTAGACTTCCGAATTAAGTCTTTTAAATTAAAACTCATATTTAATTTATTTAATTAAGTATTGTCATATTTTAATATTTTCTTTTTAACCAAGTAATATTTAATAATTCTCAATATTATTTGATAACCCAAATATTATAATTAAATCATTTATCAAATAAATCACATAGTCAAATCCACATAAAAGCAACATTACCAAAACTGACTAAAACTCAAAATTAAACAACACGTGCAAAGATAAATGCATGGGTTTAAAAGAGTGGAAAGTTAGATACATGTCCTCGTTATCGAGACAAGTAATTAGGCTTGGCTAGGATTGAGCTTGAACATTATCTCCCCATTCTTAACATTGAGTTATTGTGATAGGGCATACTCATCCTAGCGCAATTCAGGGAAATCGATGCTCGGTACTTGCAAATCTATATAAAAGATGAGCGTGTACATGTGCACATATATCTAAGCTAAACAAACAATGATGGGACTGGTGCATCATGTAGATCCTGACTAGCAGGTGATTACAACTCCCTCCCTCAACCATCAAACACGTCAAACATAAATGTAAAAAATAAACACCATACACATGCAAGTATGGGGTAAGAATAATAGTAAATCCTAAACATAAATAAGATCATATTGTAACATGAATATCTCATCATCGTGAGAACATTATAAACATCTTTCTAAGATACACCATATAACATCATCATAAAAATAATTTCATTAACTAAGAGAAATTAAAGCATCATCATTGTAAGTAGGAAATTGTAACAACCTAACATAATAAATTACTCAACATATCAAAGTATTACATATCAAATATCAATTAAGGGCTAACACATATATAGAAGAGTCGTATAGAACTTGAACAACTAAGTCTACAATGATAGGAAATGAGGGGTATTACAGGTGTTGTATGTATGAAAATCAACACTCAAGAGTTTGGTTATGTTGATGATGTTATGGCCAAAGTAAAGAAAGAGGATGAATTAGTGGGGTTTTTTATGGTGGTTAAGTGAATGGTTGATTTAGTGGTATCTGAAAAGGAGAGAAAATGCCTCTTATATAGTCCACGATATTAGTCATATGTTTTTGGGTCTACATATGGTGACAACAATATGAGACTGCTCCATACTCCTTGTAGGAAACTTCTAATTGTGCTATGAATAAGACATGTAAACCCTACCCCCTTTTGGGTTTTGAACTTGTGACGTCCTTTTCAAGAGCACAAGTTTTGCACCACTAGGCCAACTTAGACCTATGACATGGTAATGAGAGCTAAATAGGTAGCAAGGTCTAGGATAGAGACAAACTCTTGTAGCCCTTGATTACTATCATAAGATGTAAATTAATTAAAGGTAAAGAGTAATGCAAACAAGAGAGACCTTTTTGAAACTCTTCTGCGAAGTCTCATTGTAGTCCAAGACACATTAGATTGCAAGTGGTAAATGCAAGTTATGTATGTAAAGTTACCTTATGTTTCATGTTATTTTTGAATATTTCAGTGTTACATGGGGATTCATGCCCCCCTCTCAAACCTCAGAGTATCTGTCCCTGAGACTTCCCTACATTGGATACTCATATATCCAAATACCCCCACCTCTGTCATTCTACAACCATGCTACCGCTAGAATGGGGACTTGGATTTCTATTTGATTTTTTATTTTTGAATGTTACTATTGGGTATGTAATATGTTACTATGTTCAATGTTCAAAAGTTCTAGTTCATGCTGCAATTTTGCTATATTCAAGTATTTTAATTTGGTATGTTATATTGAAACATCATTTCATAACAAGCATTTCAAGTTCTAGATGTATATTATAGAAAACTCCTCCCTACCCCATCCTCCCCATGTTGTTGTCTAATGGCCATCCCCCTGTTGTCCTGAAAATGAGGCCCATTTCCCCCCCTATCCTCGAAACTCGTCCCGATGTACCCTAGTACTGGTGTTACATTCGAATGTATATATATATATTTTTTAGTTTGTTTGAGTGCAACATTGGTAGAATTGACTTATCATGGTTGATTTAGTGGTTTTTTGTACTTTGCAATGATGGTTTTTGGCCAATGGAAGAATAATTTGGCACATGATAATAATATTTTCTTCCAATTCGCCTCTTTCACTTGTTATTTTGACTCTCTTACTATTTTGATTTTTTGAACTTTGACTTTATAGGCTTTGTGTTCACTTATAATTGACCTTTTTGCAAGCAATTTTTTCAATAGTGTAGAGAATTTTCAATTTTTTTTTGGGCAAAAGACAAGAAGCTTATATATATTCAAATTAATATAAGATATATTTATAGAAGTGTATCCAAATTAAGGCTCTAAAATAGCTGGATGGGACTGAGCCCTACACCCATTACAAAAGTGGCTTTAACATAGTCAAATATTATCAATCCAAAGCTCATGTAACCATGACACTAACTAGCCTATATATTACTAACATGTTAACCATATAGAGTATCAATTAAATATAGTATGTGCGCCATCTAACTGAACCTAACTATGGCAACCAAAATGCATCATGAAAACAAAGATATTCTCAAAGTACCACTACAAAGAACAAAATGTTGGAGAAAAGGAGGGATTATTCATCCATGTCCTCACCATGCATAAAGTTTTCCCCTTGTTCATTTCAAGAAACAAAAGACAGTAATAGAGTAGCATGACACAAAAGTCCTCATTGGAAGAGCTTGCAATGTCAAGCACGTCAAGCTCCATATATGTCCTTTGTAGACATTGCAATCTTGTTTGAAAATACAAAAATTAAGTAGAACATAGTCATCATGCTAGTGATCAACAATTACAATAATGGCCTTCATTATTTGAGGAAGTTGCACTCCAATGTCTAAAAGATTTGTCTCCAATACTGCCCTCGAAACTCCAATTATTTGTACCTAAAAATCCTTGATGGCATTGTAAATGGAAACAAATGCAAAACCCTTCAAGAGAAAATGATGCAAAAATAACCCACCAATATGAGCTTTCCCTCACCATAGATCATACTTCTAAACTGAAAGCATGATCCTATTGTTTTGAATTCAAAATTCCTTTACCACTTTCTCTGTAATACTTTGAAGCATGTGACATGACTGGGTAAGGTTGAAGACATTTGAAACGAAATTGGAAACCTACTGAGATAGAAAGATAATTCTTCTAGCCATTGGAGATAAAAATTTCCTTGCCCACAATTTGGTTGATGTTGTCCCATAATCAATGATAATAAACATTGAAGATTTGATCTAAATGAAGATTAGAGATATGCCCAAAGAATGGAATGTCCTAATCGAGAAGTTTTATATGGAGACAATAATTTCTAGGATATATTCCATGTGTTAGATAATTGAGACAGGGGGTGAATCAATTATGTCGAGTTATGATATAGTCCCTTCAAACATTCTAGTACCAATAAAACATCATGAACATTATAGACAATCACTCGGTGTAAACATTAATCAACTCTATCAACCACTTTAATGAAAATTGTTAACTCACCACTCCTTGTATTACTGAGTATTAGTAAAATTCCTTATCGATTATCGATCATAATATTAGTTACTACCGAGTTGAAGTAAACTATAAAAACATGTAAAATAACTTGCAGCACAAATAACAATCACACATTTGGGACCAATAGTTTAACATGAAAAATTTGTGAAGGGAAAAACAACGAAGGGCCGACAACCCAAAAAAATTCACTCTTCTGAAGTAAGCTCTGCTAGGAGCCAACCTTGTTAAAGGTTACATACACATTATTAATGTGACCTTGTTAGAGGATTTCACCAAAAGATCATCTAGACCTTGTCACTCCCTACTCTGACTAAAAAGAGTGACCTAATTTAAAGGACTTACAAACACCACTAATTGATGTTACCATATAGGACTTCATAAACTTGTTAGGTCCACTTGATACTTTAAAGATTTTTTGCTATAATGGTTAAATAGTAATAGTGTAAATGATTTGTTAAGAATATAAACTACCTTTTCTTATTTAGATATTTGTTCTTCCTTTTTCTCTTTCTAATCTCTCTCTTGGATCTTCTTATATTCTTTTCTTTGACTTGGCCAATTAAAACCTTTTTCTTCTTCCACTACTTGGTTCACCTGATTGAACAATCTTCTATTAAATATAGTGGATCTTTGATAGATAAACAACTACAAGATAATGCTTGAAGATAAGTTATAATTTGAATTATGCAGAATATAAGTACTTATCTCTAACTGTGACTTGCGGCAAAATATTTGATTGTCTTCCTCCTTCAAAATGCACTGGATCGCTGTATAACAAAATAGATGAAGATGATAACAATAATATTTCACAATACTGATGTTTCTCTGTAGGTACTTGGATACCTTATATTGATGTTTTTCCCTGTGGCAGTGAGTAAGTATATATAGGTAGTGGAAAGACATGACTCTAAAGAGTCATGTCTCTATGTGGCCCAAGAGCCATGTAGGGACATGCCTCTTTAGAGACATGTTAGTTAAGATAACTGCCAAAAAAAATTCATAAGCCACCGCCTGATAATAAATCAAGGGCTTGATAATGATCAACACTTGATAGAGGCAAAGCACGAGGGTATGAAACCCGATACAAGCAAGACATTAAAGTTGCTGATAATATGAAGCCCGACAATTATAAGTTGGTGTATAATATGCTCTCTTCATTGTCAATAATTATGATGCATGAAAAAGGTGTAAGTACACGTATATGTATGCATATGTCAATATGGATATATGTACGTATGCTTATATCTCTGTGGTGCATAGCAGACAGTGGTAACATAATTCTAATGCTTATATCCCTGTGATGCATAGAAAATAGTAGTAACATAATTCTAATGCTTATATCTCTGTGGTACATAGAAAATAGTGGTAACATAAGAGTTTCATGTTTTTCTTCTTCTGACACTAAACATTAACACTCCCTTTTTAGCTAGGGAGAAGTAAAACATTAATCAAATCAGAATCATCATATAAGAAACACAATATGAATAGTAAATGATCTCTACTTGCACTTAAGCAATGTCTAGAGATAGCATATAAAATCTCTACTTGCACTTAAGAAATGTCTAGAGATAGCACACATAGTCTCTACTTGCACTTAAGCAATGTCTAGAGATAGCACATATAGTCTACTTGCACTTAAGCAATGTCTAGAGATAGCACATATAATCTCTACTTGCACTTAAGCAATGTCTAGAGATAGCTCATATAATCTCTACTTGCACTTAAGCAATGTCCAGAGAAGCCCAACAATAATCTCTACTTGCACTTAAGCAATGTCTAGAGAAGCCTAGAAATAGATTTATTATTTACAAGATCGTCACCTTATAAATAATTTTCTACAAATGAATATGTCCATGAAAGATCATCACCTTCCATTACATATCAAATATTATTAAGTAACCAATGGAAACATAATCTCAAATGAAAAAAACCTTTTATTTCAAAAATATTTCATTACAATTAATCATACCAAGTTTTTCTCTGAAGTATTTTAGTTTCACTTTAGTAAGAGGCTTGGTAAGGATATCATCCATTTGATCATTTGTACATATTTATTCCAATTGAATGAATCCTTGATTAACCATATCTCTGATGTAATGAAATGAAATTTCAATATGTTTAGAGCGATTGTGAAACACAAGGTTAGAAGAAAGCTTAATACAACTTTGATTCTCACAATAAATCACTGTGGGCTTCAAAGGTCTTTTAAAGAGATCTGTAAGCAACTTTCATAGCCATACTACTTCTCTAGAATCCAAGGAAGACATAATGTACTTGGCTTCAGTGGAACTTAATGCTATTGAAGTTTGTTTTTGACTAGACTAGGAAATCATACCAGATCCAAGACTGAAACAATATACTGAAGTGCTCTTTTTCTCAATAGAACTTCCAGCCCAATTAGAATCTGAGTATCCAATTAGTTCAAGGTTGGATTTTTTATATTTGATTCCCATTCCAATAGTACCCTTCAGATACCTTAATATGTATTTAGCTTCATACAAATGTATCTTCTTAGGATTACACATAAACTGACTCAAGGTGTGAGTTGCATAGCATATGTCTAGACGAGTATTAACTAGATACATCAAGGATCTAATAATTTGTCTATAGTAAGTAGGATCTACAACCTTAGATTTATTCATATCATCTTTTAGTTTGTGTAGATTTATTTCCATAGGGGTAGCAGCTAGTTTACATTCCATCATTCCCTAACTTGGTTAATATATCAATTGTATATTTTCCCTAATTTAGTATAATACAATTGTCCAGCTGCCAGATTTTTAATCCTAAAAAGTATTGAAGTAACCCTAGGTCCTTCATTTCAAATTCTACAGTGAGATCATGCATACATTTCTCTATGAGATGTTCATCACCTGTAATTAAAAAATCATCAACATATAATACAAGGATAACCATATCATCACCTTTAGTTTTGAAGTATAGATTTGGATCAACTTCATTTTTGGCATATCCCAATTTCAATAGGTGATTATCTATTCTTTCATACTAGGCTTTGGGAGCATGTTTAAGACCATAAAGTGCTTTCTTTAATTTACAAACATGAGTCTTGCAGTCATAGGTATTGAACCCTTTTGGTTGTTCAATGTAAACTTCTTCTTCAATCTTACCATTGAGAAATGCTATTTTGACATCCATCTGATGTACTTTCCATCCTTTAGATGCTACAATACCTAGGATTTTTTTGACTGAAGTGAACCTGGCAACAGGGGCAAAGGTTTCTTCATAATCAATACCTTCTTTCTGAGAGAAACCTCAAGCTACAAATCTTGCCTTGTATTTTTTGATACTACCATTTGTAGCATGTTTAATCTTGAACAACCATTTGGAAGAAACAACTAATTTGTTCTTAGGTCTTGGTACAATGTCCCATACATCATTTTTCAATATACAGTTATATTCTTCAATCATAGCTTCCTTCCAAGATTGATGTGAAAGTGCTTCTTTAACATTAGTAGGTTCGGATTTTATGAGTTTAGATAGTAATGCAACATAGTAAGATTGATTTCTAGTCCATTTGCTTTCTTGAATTACATCATTTGGTTCAACTTGATTTTTTGTTAACATTTTTCTAGCCCAAAGGGGTCTCTTCTTATTGGTATGGTTGATGTTTTCTGATTCTGTATGATTAGACATGGAAGAGATGCAAGAATTATCATCCCTCTCAATTTCTGTAGTTTGATCTTCTTTTGAAATGGATTCATCACTATTACTAGCAATTTTAAAGGTTGTATCTTCTTCAAATATTACATCTTTGCTAATCTCAATTTTCCTTTGCCTAGGAATGTAGATCCTATACCCTTTTGTAGTTTCACTATAACCAACGAATATTCCCTTTGTGCCGAAAGGCTCTAATTTGGTTCTCTTTTCTTTTGGTATGTGAATATAGATTGGACATCCGAATATACTTAAGTGGATTAAATATAGTTTAACAACTATAAATACTTCTTTTGGAGTGGTATTTTCTAATATGGAGTGAGGACAATGATTTTGAATGTAGACAACAGTATTTGATGCTTTAGCCCAAAAGGAGTAATGAAGATTTTGATTATGTAACATGGCTCTGGCTTATTCAACAATAGGTCTATTTTTCCTTTCATCTATTCCATTTTATTGAGGATTATAAGGTATAGAAAACTCCCTCTTAATCCCAATAGAAATACATAAGTTTTTAAAGATATCAAATGTGAATTCACCCCCATTGCCAGACCTTAGGGTTTTGATCTTTTGACTGGATTAATTTTCAACTAAGGCTTTAAACTCTTTAAAATTGGATAAGACCTCAGATGACTCCTTTTATTTCAGAAAATAAATCTAGGTTCTCCTAGAGTAATCATCAATGAAAATTATATAGAAAAGACATCCATTAAGGGAGGGGACTGACATAGGAACACAAAGATATGTATGAATCAATTCAAGAATGAATTTAGATTTATGATCACTTTTGGGAAAGAAATGTTTAGAATTTTTATCTAAAGCACACCCTTTACAAATACTTGAATGATATGCTTTTAGATTTGGTAGGCCTTTTACAATTTTACCTATAGATGATAAAGCTTGAAAGTTAAGATGACCTAGTCTTCTATGCCAGATTTTAGTGGAATTTGACTTATCATTACTAAGGGTTAAGTTTAACTTTGGTTTTGATTATTACAAAGCTTATAAAGACTTCCATCCTTGACTCCAATGGAGATGGCTTTCTTAATAGATGAGTTCTTAGTCCAAGATAGAACTCTATCTTCCTGAAATGTAATTTTGTACCCTTGATCAGCAAGTCTGGAGATGGAGACAAGATTTATTTTAATCCTTGGCACATATAGGACATTCTTGAGTTGAAGTGTGATTCTAGAATTTAGTTGAATAGAACAAGTACCAATTCCTTTAATATGGTGAGAGGAATTATCTCCAATAGTTACTTCTTTTGATTCATGATTTGAGAAGGTTTCAAACTTATCCTTAAATCCGGTGATATGACGAGAAGCTCCACTATCTATAATCCAAGTGTTGTGATTAGTGTTTAATTCTGAGAGAGCTACTAGAAATGCATCATTTTCTTTATCCATTTTCTCATTATTTTCTTCTTTAACTTCTGCTAAAGCTGCTTGGATTTTCTATTTTTCTGGACATACATAATAAAAGTGACCAATTTTATCACATTTAAAGTATCTTACTTTGGACCAGTCACATTTTTTGTGAGATTTGTGATTTTTGTTGAAATCCTTCTTGTTATTCATAAACTTTCTTTTATTATTTGATTTGGTATTTAATGCTTGGATGTCACCTTCTTGATTTAAACTTAGACCTCTGGAAGCTAGTCTAGACTCCTCTTGAGTGCATTCATTCTTTAGTTGATCAAATTTTGGAAGTTCAGGGCATGAACTTAAACCTTGTATGACGGTTTCCCATGATAGAGGAAGACCTCTAAGAGCAATCATGCTTAGTCCTTTATCATCTATTTGACTTTGCATAGTTGCAAGTTGATCTTTTAATTCAATGATTCTTAGGAAGTAAGAGGTTATTGATTCTCCATTTTTCATCTTTATGTAAACTAGATCTTGTTTTAGAGTTAATAATATACTTGTATTGTTAATTTCAAATTTATTTTGAATGGTGAAGAACATTTCAAATGCAGTTTTAAGATTAGCTATAGATGGAAGTATATGATCCTTTACTGAATCTATGATGATTTTCATTGCTTTATTATTATGCCTTTTCCATGTTACTTTCTCAGATTCATTTTCAGGCATGGGTAAATCTGATTCAATGTAATTTTCTAATTCCATCTCTCTTAGTACTATTAATAGTTTGGTTTTCCAAGATGAGAAGTTTGATGCTCCATCTAGTATGTCTTCTATTCTTACATGATTCACCATTTGAATACTTTGTTTAAAACTTTCCTTCCTTTTGAATCAGTTTAGAATAAGTATTTTGTAAGAGTTTTCTTATCAGTAGAAATTTGATACCATGTTAAATATAGTAGATCTCTGATAGATAAACAATTACAAAATAATGCTTGCATATAAGTTCTAATTTGAATTATGTAGAATATAAGTACTTATCTCTAATAGTGACTTGCATCAAAATATTTGATTGTCTTCCTCCTTAAGAAGTAGTCAATGCACTGGATCACTAAATAACAAAATAGATGAAGATGATAACAATAATATTTCACAATACTAATGTTTCTCTATAGGTACTTGGATGCCTTATATTGATGATTTTCCTTGTGGCAGTGAGTAAGTATAGATAAGTAGTGGAAAGACATGACTCTGAAGAGTCATGTCTCTACGTGGCCCAAGAGCCATTAGGGACATGCCTCTTAGGAGGCATGTTAGTTAAGATAACTGCCAAAACAAATTTATAAGACACTACTTGATAATAAATCAAGGGCCTGATAATGATTAACACTTGATAGAGGCAAAGCACGTGGGTATGAAACCCGATACAAGCAAGACATTAAAGTCGTTGATAATGTGAAGCCTGACTATTATAAGTTGGTCAATAATATGCTCTCTTCACTGTCAATAATTTTGATGCATGAAAAAGGTGTAAGTATACATATATGTATGCATATGTCAATATGGATATATGTACGTATGCTTATATCTCTGTGGTGCATAGCAGACACTGGTAACATAATTCTGATGCTTATATCTCTCTGATCCATAGCAAATAGTAGTGACATAATTCTCATGCTTTTATCTCTGTGGTATATAGCAAATAGTGGTAACATAAGAATTTCATGTTTTTCTTCTTCTGACACTAAACATTAACATCTTCCTCCTCTTTTTTCAACTTTGTACTCACAATGACTTAATACACTAGCAATATGATCAACAACAAAACACAATAGCCACCAGCCGAAACTATCTTTGTCTCCTCCTTAAATTATTTTCTCAATGCTTCCAAATCCTTCCATCTTGTTCTACTTAATCATAGTCATTGATCTTTCATTCATACAAAATTATCAAATTCAAAAACTTCATACAATGAATCTAGATAGTCAAAAAATATACCTTTAAAGATCTTTGTGCACATCCTTATCTTCATTCGATTTCCATAATCAAATCCTTCTTGAATTTTCCAAATTTTTTATCTTTTAGAAAACTTTGATTGGTGCCTTGGACCATCTTGAACTTTCCAAATTTTCATCAAAATTTAGTCTTAGAATCCAATTTTCTGAACTTGTCCATTTAGTTTTTACTAAGTAAACATGACATTTACTCGGGAAAGATATAACTCGGTTAATGTTGACTTTCTCAAGCAATACTATGTTTCTCCTTTTCTTTGCCAATCACTCAGGAAATATTATAGTCACTCAATGGATATAGTTTCCCTTCATTAGCCTAGTAACTTGGTTAATATTGTGTTCTTCAATGCTTTGTAACAATACATTATCACTATCCAACTCATTCAAGTACCCATTGAGTACCATATGTATCACTTCTATCTTCATAATAATTTCTTCAAATCCTCAAAATCTATCTAGTGATGGTACTATACTGAGTTTGCATAATGTCTAGTCAACTGACTTTGACATCAATGACAATATAACAACTTATATGACTCTTTTACATACATTCATAACATCAAAATTTAACAATCTCCCACTATCAATTACATTAATAATTGGGGCTAACAATCTCCCCCTTTGGCATTCATGACAACACATAACATAAAATAATCAAATGTATGCATTGGCAAAAATACAACTTTGTAGCTCATTGACTTCAATTTGAAACTTTGTAACTTAGTTTGTATCTTCAACAACAATTTCTCCAACTTTTCTCCCCCTTTGATTATGATCTCTTATTTCAGGCTTTGTAATCTTTGTAACACCCCCCCTTTGAGTAATATTCTCTTCCTTTACTATTTCTCATACAATCTTTTCTTTTACTTATTCTCTCCAAAGGTCTTTAATATGTTCTCTCCCCCTTTGACAACAATGTCAAATGTCATTATAAATCTCAACACGAAACTTATAAAACCTTGTAGTTGTCCTTGTATCTTGCATGTACCTATTATATCAATTTCATCAAAATTACTTTCATAGCTTTCGAAATACTCCTAAAGTGTGAACAATTTTACATAAATTTCATAAAGATATTACAATTCATCCATGAATTGATGCAACATGCCTTTTCACTTAGTGAATTTTGGATAGGGGAAAATTCCCTAGTTTACCTTTTAGATACTCAAAAGCATACTTAGGTAATGACTTAGTAAATATATCAGCAATTAGTTCCTTAGACTTCACATATTCAAGCCTTGCTTTTTTCTCTTGTACTTGATCTCTCAAATAATGATACTTGATTGATATGTTCTTTTTCCTGCATTCATCACCAAATTCTTTGAAATATTTATGGTTGTAGACACTTAAAATGTCCCAAACACTATATTAATTGATTTAATATCTCCCTTGACACTAGAATTAATTAATTATTAATTAATTATATTTTTCATATTCTTCTACTTATTTAATTAAATAGGTTCATGTTCCTAATGTATTAAATTTATTTAATGCATAGTGCTCCATAAAATCCCCTTTTAAATAAATCTCAATTTGTATAATTCCCTCCATTTTATCAAATTCTCTAATCCTCTGATTAAGTTAAATCTTATTTCATATAATCCTAGTCCCATCCTAAAACCTAGTCTACACCCATCACTATCATCCTTCAAAACCTACCTATTAATTAATCCCACTTAATTATCATAAACGCCTTTCTAAACACATCTTAGTCCCTAAGTATTTGCTCACACATGTGTGAGCAACTCAAGATCCAATAAAGCTTCTATTTTATTATTTTATTCACACCTCTTACACACTTGTCCCCCTTTCCTTTCTCTAAGGTTTTTCACACGTGTGTGCAAACCTTGAGCCATCACTTTCACCAAAAAGGCTTATGTTGACCTTTGCATGGCTTGTCCCCTTAGTCCATATGTCTCCCTTATGACACCTATGTGGATTCCACATAGATGCCACCTCCCCAAGGCCTATCTCAAATCTATAAATGGAGTGCTTGTCTCAAGCATTTCACATCTCCCCCATTTGCATTGTTATCATGATAGTATAGTTCTAGAACTTTTAGAGATTTTATGCATTCTTACTAACCTTTGGTAGTTGCTAGTTCATTTGCATTTTCATTATTAACTTAGTTTATTTCTTACATCCACATTCACCTTCCTTGAGTGTTTTGAACATGGTTGTATCCATAGCCATTGTTTGAAACACTCCCTTCATATCTAGTTAGTTCGCACACTTTGCATTTCATTTTCAAACATATTGGGATTTAATAGTTGTGTTTGGGAGAGCACATTTACATGCCTCCGATCTAAAGCACATCAACAAGGCCTCTTATGGGCACCCTTGTTCAGCTGCTTTGAGGTTGCATGAGGACATTTCTTTTTAGTTGTATTGAGTTGTAAAACTCAAGCATAGTGTTAGTTGTATATTGCTTTCTTTTGGATATGTGATATAGATGTGCAACTAATGTTTTCTTGTTTACACATTCTCCTGATAGGTTAGGTTTTCTTGCATACATTTTAGCACACCTGGTGGGACCCACGTCCCTTTTTTCATACTTAAATTTGATTAAAACTCGACATTTTCTATAGAAAACAACACACTATCATCTCTACTAGGAAAATGTGTCATCTGCGAAGATGCGCGGTCATGTCCACAAGTCATCGTCTATGTCTTTTGGCATTTATGCCAAAGACAGAGTTTAAAATCACTTGAAACTGTAAATAAGTTATATTCTACCATCTTTGTTGTTTTGTTGTCTCCGCATCTTTATTTGTCATCTCCATATGTTTCCTATTCCGTCATCTACGTTGTGGGCGATCGTAATATGTGCATTTTTTAATCTCCGCCTTTGAATTGGCATCTCTACATTTGAACTTTCGTTTGAAATTATTTGATAACCTCCTATTTTGTCATCTGCAATTTGTCGATGTCTCCTAGTTTTAGTGTCTGCAATTTTTTTGGCAACTACAGGTTTTGTCATCTGTGTGGTTTGGCATCTTTGCTCTACTACTATTGTCTGCAATTGACCAAACTAAGTATCAGGTATTTACTATTTCCTCTTCTATCATCTGTGAGTTCTCTCATCTATGAAGTTCTGTCATCTGCACCTGCATTTTTTCGTAGGATATGGGTCATTCTAAGTAAATTTATGTATATAAAAAAATACAAAAAAAAAGTTGAAATGAATTTTCCCATAGTAAAGCCTTCATTTTGGAGATTTTTTGTGAGGCCAATCATGTTGTTTATTGTAGATTTTTGTAGATTGGAGCATCCTAGAAACAACTAATCATGTTTCTTACAGATTTTCCTTAATTTTTTTATTACTTTTGGGAATAAAATTGTATGAATTAATCACTTATCTTTGGAATGCATGTTGCAACTAATACAAAAAATAAAACAAACTCTTGAGTGCATTTAAAGGTAACATTACACATACACTCTTGAATGTTTTAAGGAACTTCACACACATTTCATTGGAATGAATGTTGTTCAAATACACTCTTGAATGCTTTAAGGAATTAACAAGCTTTTCATTGGAATGGATTTGTAGAGTAGCAAAATGCAATCTTGAGTGCCTTAAGGAATTGACATTTTTTCATTGGAATGAATGGTTAGATAACAAATACACTCTTGGATGCATAAAGGTCAAAGAAAAATTCTATGATACACATTTCCACTTGGGTTTAAAATGAATCTCATCAAATCTTGAATGCTTAAGGTTCAAAGAAAATTGTAATGAACATTTGGATTTGGTGCTTAAAATGAACACTCACTCAATCTTGAATGACTTAAGGGAACTCATTCTACCTCTATTGATTTTCTTATGTGGACGACCCTCAATTTACTTATGTTGACAAAACCTCAATTTTATTATGTTGAAGACACTGTCAAAGTTGAAAGAACTTTACATGCTTAAACATGAGTGTCTTCAGAAATAGATTACAAAACCCAAAGCTTTACTGGTAAAGAACAAGTGTTTTTTTAATCGCAAGACCTCTTATGCATTCACTCCTCTCGTTCTTTTGCGAAATCTTGAGTACACAAGAAACAAGTGGCCTTGTTCTACACTTTTTAGCAGTCCTACTTGGGGATTTCATCACACCTTGGGACGACCTCAACTCTAGTGTTCAGGTGGAGTATAAATATTGGGAGGTGAATCGGAAGACACCTTTCTTGGAAGCATAATCTTGTCACTCTTGGCTAAGCCCCAAAGAAATTTATACCTTTGGGAAGTGAAGGTGGAGATTTGTGTTACTATCTCCTCTCGACTATGTGGCATTATCTTCTTTCATCTATAGATTTGGGCCTCACATACCTTGCATATATCGAGGACACCTCTAGTTGAGCTTGTATATCCTAGTCAAAACCTTATAAGATTGTTGGTGTGTTCGACTTGCTAAGTGTTCAAAAACCTCCCCATTTGAAGGGGACACACCATCTAAGATTTTCTTATATATATATATATATATATATATATCATTGTATTCTTTGCATATTATGTTTCAGAAAAATCCAAAAACATTTCAAAAACAAAAATAGCAAAAAGAAGCTCTTTGTTTTCCACAACTCTTCTTCTATCCATCAAATTCATCAGCATCATACATCTCTTCTCTTAATCATTCAAATCATTCCTCAAAATCTTAATCATCTATAATTATCCTAATCATTTCCTCATCTTCTTAATCATTCAATCAAATCCTTAATCTTCATCCAAGTCATGATTCATAATCTACATCAAGATCCAATTCTCTCATCCAATGATTCATCCTCATGATTCTTAATCCAATCCCTTTTTGAATTCATTCTTTTCTAATAAATTTCTAATTCAATCCATTTTCATCTTCATCCAAAATCAATCAATCTTTTTTCATCTATTCAAATCTTCTTCTAATTCAATTTTTCATAAAATCTTCCAATTTGGACATAGGAGCCCCATCATAAACCTTGGACTTTAATCCTAGCTATCTTGATTAACTCAAATCAATATCATATATCATCTTTCTCCTTCATCAAAATTCAATCCAAACTTTAGGAAGAAATATTTATGCAATGTATAATACTAGACCTTCATCCTTAGCAAACATTGTCATAGTTACACTCTCTCACTTGGGATCATTTGTCTATCACCAAGTATTGAGTCATCTATTTTGTATCCTATTCCAACTTGGAATCATTTGTCCATCTCAAATTGGAAGAAGATATCATCATCCAAAATCCAACATCCACTTGTTTGCAATATCATAAGGTCTTTATCTATATCAAGGTTATCTCAAACCTTCATCTAATATCAAATCCAATTCAAATCAAATCAAAAAAAAGTCCAAAATTGCTCCTATTCCTAAGTTCACATTTCAAGCATCATCAAATCTTTCACCACTCCTCATCTAAGTTCATGAACAAAAATTGGCTTAACCAAATGGTTGGGGACCTTCAAAGGCAATATGGAGCCACACCTCCAACACAAACCCCATATCAAATCAATCCTCAAAACTTCATATCTAATTCTAATCCATCTCATGTTCATTATTCTTCTACTTTTGACAAGGGAAATCCACCTCGTTATCCTTCAACCACATACAATTCCTTTTAGAGCCCACACAATTCCTCAAATAGAAATGCCATCGCCAAAGAAAATGAGAAACTTAAGAATTCTATCTTGAGCCTAGCAAATCAAAAGAAAAAATCTACCTTTCAAGGCATATGTCCTCTTCCCCCATGTTTCAAAGACCATAATCCTCATGTCCCAACCAATCCTTCACACAATCCTAATCTTCCAAAATCAATATCATCCCCAACTTGTAATAGATTTATCTCACTAGAAACCTTGTCTAAATATTAAAAATAAATAAAGTGATCCAATCACCCAATTCCATCTTAGACCTTCCTTCAAAGCATGTCATTATGGATTCCTTTTCTCCTCTAGATTTGAGATTTTCTCCACCCCATTATTTCCTTATCCCTCAAGATCCATTTATCCCTCTTAGTCCATCTCATGATCCCCTTCTTAATCAAGATCAAGACATTCCATGTATAGTGCAAATTAATGATTCCATTCCATCTCAAGAGTCAACATCCATTGATCCTCCACTTCATCAAGATTTTTATTCCACTTCATCTACTACAATTCCTCCATGTCAAGATCAAATTACTCCATCTCATGGTTCCATTCCCTCCATGCCATTATATGATCCTATCCCACTAGATGATCCAATAATTCCTTCCATCCCACTACATGATCCTCTTTTAAGTCAAGATCAAAGTATCCCTTCATTTGCTTTCATGATCTAAATCCATCTCAAGATCCTTTTATCCATCATAATCCCCCTCATGATCCTAATCCTCCACACAATCCTATCACACCTATCCAATCCATTCATGAACCCCCTATACATGGACTCACATCTTGTATTGAAGTTGATAAGTATCCCATTGAAGAAACAATGTCTCAAGATGTTGGTATGCCTTCCACTCTTTCCAAATCCAAAATTCCTCCATCCAAACCTAAATGTTCCAATCATCCCTATTCCAAGTCCATTTTGGTCCCTTATATCCACAATCTACTTCCTTCCTCATTGCCATCCATTTTAGGTTCTTATGTTCCGAAGACATGCCCTTCATCCTTTCCATCCATTTTGGGTCCTTACATACATCCATCCACAATATCCATGTTTTCCACTTCATCCGCTCACATTCCTATTAAAGATCAACAAAGGCACACATCCTTAAATTCCTTCCAATTTTCACCCTCCATAATTTCATCCACTATATCTCCATACCATTTATCTTCATGCACCCATACCATGGCCAATGGAAGCAAATTGGATGCCAAAGATAGAGTGAACGAAGCCAAAAATCTGCAAAAATTCAAGGATCAACATGTCCCCTCTAAAAGACATGTTCAAGAAAAGAAAAATATGATCCAAAACAGAATCCAAAGGCCACAAAGGCTAAAAGTAAAAGTGTAAAAATTATTTGGATTCCAAAGCTACTTAATGAAGTAATGAATCTAAAAGAAAGATTCAAAATGGCATCCAATTTTGTTAATCCAAAGGCTTCCTTAATCCATAAATCCTCAAAACTTCCATTTGCCAACTCCATTTTTGGTCCTTATGTCCCAAAATCCACCATCCTAAATCCATTGTCTCCATCCATTTTGGGTCCCTATATCCCCAAAGTCAAACATTCTCCTAAATACCCTCCAAGATTCCTCCTTTACATCACCCTTCAAGCTATGTGCCAATGACAATCTTTCCACCTCCTTCATCCATTCATTCACAAGTCTTCCAACCTAGCATCCATCAACTATGTATTCCTCCCAATCACTCCACCCCCTTAATGCAAACTTTTTCATAAGTCCTTGACCTTCATTTACCAATCCACTTCATACTTATTTTTCCTATCCTATGAACATTTATGCAAAAATAGTTAAAATTACTTGATAATAATGAAGAAAGATAAATAAATATCAAGGGATACCATCCATGTATAAAGATGCTTTAGGCATCCCTTTATTTTCCTATCATGTATCTTATGTCTTCCAATTCTACTTATCTATCCATTCACTTTTCCTCTTTCACTTACACTCTACCCTAGGGGCAAGCTCCATCCATACCACATTACCTTACATATCTTCCATATTTCCATATACCATCCATCATCATTTTCTATATTTTATCTTGACTATCCTTTTCATATCTTATCCCTTGTCCTTGTTAGATTCATTTCTTCCATCCTCCTTTCATATGTCCTTGGTCTTGGTTATCCCATCCATTTCATGTCTCGCATTTCATCCATACTCTTCATTTCATTATCCCTATTTCATACCCTCCCTCCCATATCCCTTATTCATTCCACTTTCAGGTCTATTCTCGTGATCAATACTAGAGGCAGAACAACACAATGTTCATACATGCTTTGGAAAAACACATGCCTTCACTTCCTCCATACAATAGCCTTCACACCATCTTTCAATTTCCATGAATCCTTTCCCACCATATTTCCTTCCATTTTCCTACGTTTCGTATTCGGCATTTTTGATAAATCCTTTGAAACACGGTCCTTGGCTCACCATTTTCCTCTATCAGTTCCTTTGGTTCCCCATATTATTCCTCCACTCATATATCCCCACCCTTCTCATCCATTTACCATTCCTTGGATCTCCCTTGTCAATGGTCCCAATCTAGTCCTTTTGATCAATTCAATCAATTCATTTCCCCTCTAATCTAATCATATTCCCTTCTTCTAATCATTTCATACAAATCAATTTCCATAATCATTTGCTTCATTTTTTCCATCTATTTACATATACCTTGATCAAATTTCTAGTCTTCCATTATGAAAGCTTTCCTCTATAGAACATTTATCACTTTCTCTCTCACATTTCCCTTCCATTCCAATTAAATTCATCCATCATCTTATCATATCTTATCCTAATTCTTCTATTCAGCATATGATCTCATGACACTAAGCTTCAACCTATTAAAATGAGCTTATCAAAATAGTGATTGCAAAAAAAACTTACTCAAATTCACACTAAGACTTAATGATTTGAGAACCTTGTTCCTTTCACACAATTGCTAACAAACAATCACAAACATTTCAATACAATTCAATCAAACAATCAATTTTCATGTTATAGGATGAATCCTTCCTACATAGGCTTAATGAATTCACCATCAAAATAAAGTTCATGGCAAGAATTGTGGATTGAATGATTACTTGGTCATAAGGTCTAATGTTGATTTTATCTTTATGTATCAGCCATAGTCTCCCTAAGTGTGCCTTGATCTTCAATATCTTGGTATCATTTGAATGATTTAACTTGATTACATAGGTCATTTTTCAATATGATCTATTTGCATGATTCTTTAGCACATCTATGTTAGTTTTAAGTTATGGTTATGCATTGCTCAATGGGGGAAATGGGTTAGCACACTTTCCACCAAGATCCCTAAAAAGACTTTGGGTGTGCCTAGACCTCTCAATTGTGTATATGTCATTTGTTCCATCATGTCTCTATTTTTGAGAGTCTAGTCCACACAAAGGAATCTTGTCGTCTATGCTTCTATAACATTTGATGTATAACTCCTCTTGCAATATCAAACTAGGGTGTGCTCTCCCAAATGAATACAACTGAATCCCATCAATTCATGTAGTGAGGATACATTTAGATTAATCATTATCCAATTCACCCTATTTCATTTCGATCTTACCAACAAGTCATGCTAGGCCTTCTTTTCAGCCTTTTTCCTTCCTATGTCTATTTTTGAGAAAATGAGGTAAATAATATTCATTTTTCACCCCATTTCCTCAAGGGGGTACCCTCCTCCCTTGTCATTGCTACGACACAACTCTTTCTGCTTCTCTCCTCCCTGAGGCAACCTATTTTTTTTCTTTGATATAATGTCATCCCAACATCACATCAAAGAGGGGCAAAATGTAGACACTTTCAAATGTCCTAAACACTATATTAATTGATTTAATATCTTCCTTGACACTAGAATTAATTATATTTTTCATATTCTTCTACTTATTTAATTAAATAGGTTCATGTTCCTAATGTATTTAAATTTAATTTAAATATATCCCCTCTAATGTGTTAAATTTATTTAATGCATAGTGCTCCATAAAATCCCCTTTTGAATAAATCTCAATTTATTTAATTCCCTCCAATTTATTAAATTCTCTAATCCTGTGTTTAAGTTAAATCTTATTTCGTTTAATCCTTGTCCTATCCTAAAACTTAGTCTACACCCATCACTCTCATCCTTCTAAGCCTACCCATTAATTAATCCCACTTAATTATCCTAAACACCTTTCTAAACACATCTTAGTCCCTAAGTATTTTCTCACACATGTGTGAGCAACTCAAGATCCAATAAAGCTTCCATTTTACTATTTTATTCACACCTCTTACACACTTGTCCCCCTTTCCTTTCTCCAAGCAAACCTTGAGCTATCACTTTCACCCAAAAGGCTTATGTTGACCTTTGCATGGCTTTTCCCCTTAGTCCATGTGTCTCCCTTGTGGAACCTATGTGTATGCCGCATAGATGCCACCTCCCCAAGGCCTCTCTCAAATCTATAAATAGAGCCCTTGTCTTAAGAATTTCACATCTCCCCCATTTGCATTGTTATCATGCTAGTATAGTTCTAGAGCTTTTAGAGATTTTATGCATTGTTACTAACCTTTGGTAGTTTCTAGTTCATTTGCATTTGCATTGTTAACTTAGTTTATTTCTTGCATCCACATTCACCTTCCTTGAGTTATTTCTTGCATCCACATTCACCTTCCTTGAGTGTTTTGAACATGGTTGTATCCATAGCCATTATTTGAAACACTCTCTTCATATCTAGCTAGTTCACACACTTTGTATTTCATTTTCAAACATATTGGGATTTAATAGATGTGTTTGGAAGAGCACATTTACATCCCTCCAATCTAAAGCACACCAACAAGGCCTCTTATGGGTGCCCTTGTTGAGCTGCTTTGAGGTTGCATGATGACATTTCTTTTTTGTTGTATTAAGTTGTAAAAATCAAGCATAGTGTTAGTTTATTTTACTTTCTTTTGGATATTTTATATACATGTGCAACTAACATTTTCTTGTTTATGCGTGCTCCTGATAGGTTAGGTTTTCATGCATACAATGGTACTTGAATTATCACAATAAATAGTAACAAGCTCTGTTACCTCTTCTTGCATTTCTTCCAGTAATTTTTTGATCCATACAATATTTGAACAATTTATAGCAGCAACGACATATTCAGCTTCAACAATAGATTGTGAAACACAACTATTTTTCTTGCTTATCCACATAATCAACCTTTCTCCTAAAAAGAAAGCTCCACCGCTTGTACTTTTTTTGTCATCAATATTTCCAGTCTAATCAACAATTGTGTAGAATTTAGGATTAAAGTCATCCTCTTGTTTGTACCATAGGCCATAATCTTCAGTTCCTTTAGGATATTTGAATATCCTTATCACAATAGTCACATGTGTCTCCTTTGGATTAGATGTGAACCTTGCAACAATTCCAATAGCTAGTGCAACGTCGAGTCTACTTTCTACAACAGATTGTATCTTTCCAATCATATATCCTTAAAGTGTTTGATCAACCTCTGCAGTAGTGTCTTCCTTTGATAATTTTAGTCTAGTCACCATAGGTGTGCAGGCTAATTTAGACTCATCCATCCCAAATGTTTTCAATATTTCTTTCACATACTTAGACTAAGTAACATATATACCTTTCATTGTTTGATGAACTTATAATCCTATAAAAGAATTTATCGCACCAAACATTGATATTTCAAATTGAGTACTCAATTTTTCAACAAATGTCTTACTCAACATGTCATTTCCTCCAAATATTATGTCACCAAAAAATATTTCAGTAATCAATACCATATCTTTAAATTCATTATTCAAGTATAGATTACTATTTTTACTCATTCTAGAAAATCCAATCTTAATAAGATAAGAGTGTAATCTTTCATATCATGCTCTTGAGGCTTGTTTCAGCCCATATAATTTTTTGTTCAACTTGTAGACCATGTTCTTCCTTTCAAGTTCAACGAATACTTTAGGTTGTTTAATATATACTTCCTCTTCAAAAATTTCATTTAGAAATACAGATTTTACATCCATTTGATATACCTTGAATTTCTTGTATGTAGCATAAGCCAATAATGTTCTTGCTCCTTCCAATCTTTCCACAAGTGCAAAATTTTCACCATAATCAATTCCTTCTTCTTGTGCATATCCTTTGCAAACTAATTTTTCCTTGTTTCTTACCAATTTTTTATTTTCATTTTTCTTATTTATGATAATTCATTTTGTTCTAGTGATATTTTTATCAGTAGGTCTCAGTACTAGTGTCCAGGTATTGTTCTTCTCAATTTGGTCAATTTCCTCATTCATAGAATTAAACCAACATTCATCATCCACTGCATCTTTTACTATTCTTGGTTCAAAATCATCTATCAAACAAGTACCTTCTCTTAAATTGTTTCTTTTTTGTACTCCAACATTTCTATTTCCAATTATTTGTTTAGGTGAATGATTATTCCTCAAATATTTAACCAATACATATTTAATTCTTTAATTCTCAAAATTTTCCTCACTCGATAGAAGTTCAACTTCCTACTTGGGTTGAACTATCTAGTGCTCAGGGTGTAGTTGTCTATGACTCAGTAGAAACTATTTGGTTCTCGATAACTCTATTTTGTAATTTGAGTAGAGTATCAAGTGCTTCTTTATAGACATATACAAACTTGTTTTAATCTTCAGGTTCCTTCTTGATTTATACATCATTCTTCCCTACAAACACATAAAATTTTACATTTACACTTTGAATCATCTTGTTAGTAGATTTGTTCAAACATTTATAAGCCTTACTCTTAGATGAATACCCAATAAATATACATTCATCTCCTTTAATATCAAGTCTACCATTCCTAGCATCCTAGTGAATGTAACACCTACTTCCAAAGATTTGGAAATAACTTACATTCAATGTATGACCATACCATTGTTCATTGGGTGTCTTACTAGAGAGACCTCATTCTCAATCATCAGTGTCCTTGCATAATCCATGGTAGATCTATTTATCCTTTTAGCAACACCATTCTATTATGGTGTCCTTGGTGTAGATATTTGTCTTTTAATACCATTCTCATCACAAAAGTTAGTGAATTCAGTAGACATGAACTCACCACCTTTATTAGATCTTAAGCATTTCAAAAATTTACCAATTTTTTTTTTCAACTCTAATTTTATATCACTTGAACATATCAAATGTTTGTGATTTCACCTTCATGAACATTATAGTCATCATCCTTTAATAATCATCCACAAATAATATAAAGTATATATCACCATAGTAGCTGCCAGTTCCAATTGGACCTCAGTATGTACCAATTCCATAATATCATTTGAAGTGTGTGTCTTTCTATAAAAAATATACTTTGTCATCTTACTGAGATTACATTCTTTGCACATAGAATTTTCAAGTTTTTGTAGATTTGGTAAGCCTCTTACTCTTTTTTTCTACTAATTGTCACCATGTTTTCAAAGTTTACATAACACAACCTTTTTTTCCATAACCACACATCCTCAATTCTAAAAATTAAACATGTTTCAATTGTAGTAAAGATAGAATAAGTTATAACCTTTTGTTTGCATTCCTATTCCAATCAAATTTCCTTCATCATCAAAGATCTTGACATTCATTTTCTCAAAATCCAACTTGTGACCTAAATTATTGAGAACTATGCAACACTAAAAGATTATATTTGAGTCCTTGAACCCAATATGCATCATCACATATGATCTTATCATTCAAAATTTTTTATCCTTTACCTTTCACCAAGTATGGAACATTATTACCAAATTTAATAGTTCCACCATCATCAAGTTCTTCAAGCTTATCAGAATTACTTAGATCACTAGTCATGTGATGTGAATAAACACTATCGATAATATATGAGTAATTCTTACTAACATGTGAGATTAGGGAAATTTAATTCTCATACCTTTCACCATTTTAATCTTTCTTGATTGTAACATAAACCATTTGAACTACTTCTTTGTCATCATTAGAACTAGACTCGGTATGCTCTTTGTCAACAATGTAGTATGACTTATTTCATTTGTCTTTGTAATCCATGTTCTTCTTGTACTTGAAATCTTTCTTATCATTTCTATCAAATTTACCTCTATTAGGATGTTCAGAAGCAAAGTGACCAACCTCATTACATTTGAAATAGACCAAGAGTAGTTTACATTTGTACTTACCTTTACCTCTTGATAGACTTCTTGCAAACAATGCTTCAAGCTCATCTAGATCATCTTTGGCTTCATATTCACTTTATTTTTTACTTTTCTTCTATTTCTTTGAATTTTTTTTATGGTTAGTGAGTACTTAAATCTATTTCCCATTGTAACCACATCATTTCAAGTCAAATGCACTCAACCAATCAATTGAACTGTCAAGTGTCAAATCATTTCTAGGTATAGCTCTTACTTCTTGACTTGAATAAACTTGAATAGCATAAATAGGTAGAAGAGTTATGAGAACCTTACTTGAAATTGTAGAATCCATGATAGTTCATAAAATAGCATTGATTGCACTTACAACATCTTTTATTCGGTTCACATATTGTGTGGCATTCTCAACTTCTTTCATTCTCATGTCATCGTACTTACCTCCAGGAATTTCAACTTTACTCTTCTAACATTATTATCTCCTCCATGTACTAGTTTTAGTTTATCCCACATTCTCTTTGCATTAGCACCATTCTTGATATCATCAAATTCAACTTAATTTAGAGAAGATTCAACCTCAATCATCAAACTATTGTGATTCATTTTCTCATTCATTTGTTCCACAGTCATGGGACCAAAAAGGGTAGTATATTCTTTCTCCAACCAGTATGTGACATCATCTCCAATAATATAAAGATGCAACTTCATTTGATATTTCCATGAGGAAAACTTCTCTTTGTTCAAATTTGGTGCCTCTCTCTTATACATCTTTGATCTTTAGCTCAAGTTCCTTTAAACTTCTTTTTTCAAGCACTTAGCTTTGATACCAAATTAGATAACTAAGAGGGGGGGAGGTGGATGTGAATTAGCTCAATCTAGTTATCTTACACTCCCTTCAAGCATTTCAGTACCAATAAAACATCATGAACATTATCAACAATCACTCGGTGTAAACATTAATCAACTCTATTAATCACTTTAATTAAAATTATTGACTTAGTATTCCTTGAATTATCGAGTATCATTAAAATTCCTTAGTGATTACCAATCATTATCTTAGTTATTATCGAGTTGCAATAAACTGTAAAACTATGTAAAACAACTTGCAACACAAATAAAAATCATACATTTGACACCGATATTTTAATGTGAAAACCCTATGAAGGGGAAAACCACCTAAGACTAAAAAACCAAAAAAAATTACTTTTCTAAAGTGAGCTCTATTAAGAGACAACCTTGTTACAGGTTACATACACATTATCAATGTGACCTTGTTAGGGGATTTCACCAAAAGATCATCTAAACCTTATCACTCTTTGTTATTGACTAAAAAGAGTGGTCTAATTTAAAGGACTTATAAAAACCACTAATCAATGTTACCATATAGGATTCCACAAATTTGTTAGGTCCACTCGATACTTCCGAGATCTTCTATTGCAATGGTTAAGTAATAATATTATAAATGATTTGCTAAGGATAACAACTACCTTAGCTTGTTTAGATCTATATTCTTGCTTTTTCTCTATCTAATCTCTCTCTCTCTCTTGGATCTTCTTATACTCTATAGTTTGACTTGGCTGATTTATACTTCTTTTTCTACTTCCACTGCTCAATTCACCTGGCTAAATAATCTTCCTCCTCTTTTTTCAACTCTACACTCAAAGCGACCTAATACTCCAACAATATGACTTGCAACAAAACACAACAATCACTAGCCTGAATTGTCTTTGTCTCCTCCTTAAATAGTTTTCTCATTGCTTCTATATCATTCCATCTTTTTTCTTTTAATCACATTTTTCAACCTTTTATTCATACAACATTACCAGATTCAAAAATTTCATACAATGAATCTAGACTCTCAAAAAATATAACTTGTATAGAAATTTGTGCACATCCTTATCTTCATTTAGTTTCCATTATCAAATCCTTCTCGAATTTTCCCAATTTTTGATCTTGTAACAAACTTTGATTCATGCCTTGGACCTTCTTGAATTTCCAAATTTTTATCAAAAGTTGGCCTTAGCTTCTAGTTTTCCAAACTTGTTCATTCAATTGTTACTTGGTAACCATAACATTTACTTGAGAAACATAGAACTCGGTTAATAGTGAATTTCTCAGGAAATATTGTGTTTCTCCTTTTCTTTACCAATTGATCAAGTAATATAGTAATCACTTAGTGGATACATTCTTCCTTCATTAACCTAGTAACTTGGTTAAGCTTGTGTTCTTCAATACTTTGCAGTAATACATGATTGTAAAAAAATCAAACCAATAAAACATTATCACTATCCAACTCATTCAAGTACCCATTGAATACCATACATTTCACTTCTATCTTCGTCATACTTTCTTCAAATCCTCTTCATCAATCTAATGATATGGTGCTCTACTGAGTTATCATAATGTCTAGTCAACTAAGACTTTGATGCCAATGACAATATAATAACTGATATGACTCTTTTACATACATTTGTAATATCAACATCTAACAATCTCCCACTGTTAATTACATTATCAGTTGGGGCTAACACCATGTGCTCCTCAACTCCACATCTTCCTCTAAAGAATGTGATGCAAGCATTTTCTAAGTTGTAAAGCCACAAGCCAAAAATGAGATTGAAAGAAAATGTAGAAGGAAGTGCTGAGCTAAAAGAAAAATACAAAAGACTAAAAAATGAAATCTAAAAATGCAAGACACAAAACAATGGAATTTTATAGTGGTTCATCTAGGGAACTAGATTACATCCACTCTTCAAGTAGGGAATTCTCTATTATTCATGAATTATTTTTCTTACAACTTCTGACAATATCACATTATTCTTTATTTTATTTTTACATCATATGTTTACACAACAACAAAGAGGCAATATGAAATGTGGAATCTTCCTAAGCACTAGTCAAGGAATCATTGGGCTTCAGGCTATCAAAATAATTATAATCTCCTACTTGAAGTCTAATCAATATCACAAGAAGAGTTGGATAGAGATATTCCCCACTTAAAATGTATGACTATGTCATGAAAATGTTGAGAGAGGCTCGACAAAATTCAAAATTCTCTTGGGATACAACCTTTGTTAGCACATTTGTTGCATTAAATTTAGTATCTGACTTCTCTAACTATAATTTTTCATCTTTAAGAGCATGATGAATGAAATTAAATCTGGTCCCTATATGCTTTGTGCAATAGTGGAAAGCCATTTTTTAGCCAAATGAATTGCACTCCTACTATCACAAAATAGAGTGAATTTGAATTACTTATAACTCAACTCTCTAAAAAATTCTTGGAACCATATAAGATCTTTAGCTCCCTTAGTGATAGTAACGTATTTAGCCTCGATAGAGGATAGAGAAAAATCTCATTGCTTACAAGAAGCCCAACTAATAGTTTCTCCCAAAAAAAGTAAACATGTAGCATGTAGTAGATCTCCTCTTACCTAAATCTCCCACCATATTAGGATCAACATAACCAAAAAGATAATGATTTTTATTGTTAAAACATAAAACATGAAAGGAAGTGCCTCATAAATATCGAAGGATCTAAAGAATTTCTTGACAATGAGATTTTTGCATATTACACATAAAACTACTCACAACTCCCATAATATGAGAAATATTCAAATGTGTGCTAACCATTACATACATCAAACCACCAACCACTAAAGAAAATATAACACCATCCATCTCATTTTCTCTTCGGGAGTGGAAGGATATAATGCTATGCCAGGGAACTCAAAAGAAATTAACCTAAAGTTTTACTAAGTTTTCCAAACATTTTATTTTGAAAGATAATAAAAAAAATAGATAACAGAGTGGAAGCAATAACAAAAAGAGATAAAATAGCGGAAGCAATAACTCACATACATACAACCATTATAAAAAAATTACATCTCCTAAGGGTCCCATGACATTGAATCACATTTAAGTTTAATTAATAGTAAATCCAATTATAACAAATCCATATCAAGAATAATTACAAATATGAATCCATTTAAATAATATACAATTATAGGATGCCACTTGGCAATAATCAAAATGCACAATCATCCACTATACAAGTCATAGGGTATGAAAGGTTGAAGAATATACATCATTAAATAGATTACATCATCTTGTAAGATCTATGAAATCAAATACAATACAATAGAGTATAACCATCCATAATAGTACACAAAAATAGAATGAAAGGTCATACAGAACATGGAACTCCAACAACGACATCGAACTATCAAATCTCACTGGTAAAAGTAAAAAGCACTACCACTTGATCTTGTGGAACCTAAATGGCCTACTCCCACCGTGTTGAGGAAATAAACTCAAGTCCCATACAGATATCAAAACACAAGTCAAAACCAACATCTAGGTCAAGGAAATACCTGAAAGAAAATTATCTCAAAGGGTACCAAAATACAAGTACCATCTAAACCTAGAGGAAACAATGACATGTAGGAAATCTACTATATAAGTGGGCAAGTTCCATCGCATGAGCCAACTCTAAGGTTACCCTGGCAACCTCTCTAGACTCTAGCCCCTAGTGTCTCTATGTAGCACCAATATCCTTTCATATAGACAAGACATACTAACGAAGCAAGGTCATAACCAAGCATCCTCTCTACTCCCATCCTAGCCTATACTAGCACTTGAGGCATGGGTGAGAAACTCTTATTAATTCATTTAAAAAACCCATTTATTTAATATTATCACTTATTAAAAGAACTTACAATGGGTTACCTAGGCAACCACTCTAGGCTCCAACCTCCATTGCAAGACACTTCCCAATGTACACATAGATTACCTACCCTAGGCTCATAAAAGTACAAATCAAAGAATCATAGCTCTCAGCTCAGCCCTTTACAAGTGACTAGAAAGCACCTATATATAAATCATAGTAATCACCTTAGTACTTTACAAGCAACTGGAAAGTACCTGAAGACCAATACATAACATCCACCTCAGTTCTATGCAAGTGACTGGAAAGCACCAAAAGATAAAACATAATAATCACTTCAGTAATATACAAGCAACTGGAAAGCATCATAAGATAATTGATCAAAGACTCAAAGGTTATACCAAAAAACTCACACCATTCACCTCAGTTCCACACAAAAAAATTTGGAAAGCATTAACGATCAATAGATCAAATTCATTATAGAAGACATGTGACACATCACCATGGTCAGGTATAAAAGATCGTATACATAACATCACCACAGAACAAAACCCCCAAGCCTTTGGTAAACATCTTGATTTGGTCAAAGCACTAAGTCAAAACCCGAAATCCACAGTAGTAAACCACACATCACATAAAGTATACACAAACGTAACTTCCATAATTCATTAGGTTTGAAAATCTAAAAGTTCAATTTTCACTATGGTTTCAAGTTTTCATTTTCATTTTAGTTCAATTTGTTTCACAACACAAAATTCGATATATAATTAGGGTTTTTGTTTTTTGTTTTTTCAAAGTATAATATTTGTTAAGGGTTTTTGAGTACCAAGAAAATAAATAGAATTTCCTAATATTAGGCACCATTTTCCTTATAATTGAAACCATTCCCCACAACTAAATAAAATAAAAACTATTGTCTTTATTAAACATAATAATATAAATAAATAATAATTATTAAAGTAATATTTATAAAATTATTAATGAAATTATAATAATTTATCAATAACTATAATTATTAAATAATAACATAATAAAATCATATTAAAATTATTACTAATATTTAATATTAAACTAATTTATAATTTTTTTAAAAAACTATATTTAAAATATTTGTTAATTTAAAATTCAATATAAAAAATTAAAAAATAACATTTAAGGCCTATCAATCATCCCAAAAAGGGTTATTGTAGCAGTTTATTGTGGCCATAGTAGTTCTATTGCGTGCACAACAGTAAACTGTTGCCGAAGTTGGGAGAAAATGGGCAGGTGGGAGGAAAGGTGGGTGGGGGGGAGTGGCCCGCACCCACCCAAAACATTTAATTTTTTTAATAAAAATATCAAAAACTGTGCCCTCCCATGAAATCACAGATTTTGATATTAAATTATTTTTATTAAAAAAATTTGTTTTAAATTAAAAACAAAAAATACAATGTCTTCTCAATAACTTTGCAATTTCAAATATATATATATATTTAAATTTGTTTATTTATATATCTATATATTTTTAAAAAAAAAAAAAAAAACCAATATAGATCTAATAGAGAAATAAATAGGAACTATCAAATTTGTAGATTTTTAATCTCTAATATCCTTTTATTCAAACCCCAACGTGAATTCAACCAACTAAACACAAATTCCCAAAATTCATTGAACAAGGGTTTCCATCGTCAATTTGTATTTATACATTTTTGAAAAGAAAAGCAATAAATTCACAACAAGGTTTTGAGATTAGTCATAGAGAATTAGATAATGAAAATCAATTTTCTCAAACAAGGGTTTCAACCCAAATATAATCCGAAACAATTTCAATTAGGCACAAAGAAGACATATAATTTCACAAATGAACTACTGCACAAAACTCACAAGATCCTACCTGGATCTAATGCTAAAACAACAAATGCACGAAGCTTGCAAGCAATTCTTCTTCTTCTGAAAATGCTCTTCTCAAAAATTGGCTCCTCCAAATCTTGGTATGGAGAAATGAACTCTAGTTTCCTAATAAAGAGCTTTTTGCCAAATTAGGGCTTCGATTGTGCAATCACGTGACACCTCTTTTCTTAATTACTTTATTATATTTTAATTTCATGCACAAGCTTTTGCAATTTAATTAAAATAAACTTAATTAAATCAATCCCTTTTTCTCTTTTATTAAACACAAGATGTTTTTAATAGTATATTTATTAATTTAAGTAATAATATTATTTAGAGTTTGTTATTAAAATGAAACTCCTAAATAATAATTATTAAATTAAATGAATATAATTACATCAAAACTAGAACTTTAAAAAAAAAAAAAATTAAATTATCTTTTAATTTGATTTAATTATAACAAAAAATCATCACAGACTCACAAGACTAAATACGAAAACTCATTATAACATACAAAATACAAAATCAAACTCAAGGATCAAAATCACAAATTCACATCACTTAACAAATTTGGAAGGGTAAACAACTCAAATATTTGTCCTACTTTCTAGGACAATTGGCTTAGGTTAGGATTTGGACTCAAGAATTATCTCCCCACTTTTACCTTTGAGATATTGTGATAGGGTACACTCATCCTGGTAATGCAATGAAGTCGATACCTAGTACTTGTAATTTGTATAAAACCCATGCATGTAAATATACATATAATCTAAACTAAATAGGCAATGGCAAGGAGTGGTGCATCGTGTAGACCCTAAATAGTAGGTGACTATGACTCCCTCCATCAACCATATTAGACATCATACATAAAGTAAAACATACGGGTACACCATATACATGCAAGTATGGGGTAAGAATCCATAGAAAATGCATATAAATAATCCATCTAACTATCATCATGAGGTGACTAAAATCATTGTATGAACATACATGTATCATCATAGAAATAATCTTGAACACATGAAATAACTAAGTAACTCAACATATAAATCAATTGTATATGAAATACATTTAAATCAAACCTAGTAGCCAAGTACTGCTAATCATAAAACAAAATCATAAAATTGGCCTAAAAGAATTCGACAATAGAACATGAAATCTTAAATAGGGGTAGGCATTACAAATGACACATCTTAGAAGACACGAGAAAGTGATCAGCCAATAGAGTAGCAACTTATTTGGCATTTGACATGTTGAACTTCTCAACACTTTAAAAATATTTTTCATGAGATAATTTGATTTCCTTTTGTTTATTTTTTATAATAGTCATCCCAAGAATCCTCTTCATTTCCCCTAAATCTTTCATGACAAAATGAAGAGCCAAATGTATTTTCAACTCATGGAAAACTTGCACATTGTTCCCAACAATCAACATATCATCAACATAAAGAAATAGAAGGAAAAACTCACCATTGGGAAGTTGCTTGCAGTAAACACACGGGTCTGATTCGAAACAAATAAAAAATTACTATATCATACAATTATCAAATTTGTAAGTATCATTCTCTTGCGGATTTCGTAAACCCATATAAATACAACTTCAACTTGTAGCATAAGTGATCTTCACCATGTTTAATAAATCCCTCAAATTTCTCCATGTACAATTCCTCTTCAATATCTATATGAAGAAACATTGTTTTTACATCAAATTGCTCAAGTCTGAGATCCCAAGAAGTTTCCATACCCAAAACTAAACAATTTGTTTGCATTTTTACAATTGGTGATAAAATTTCATTAAAATTGATGCCCTTTTGTTGAGAAAAACCATTCACCACTAATCCAAACCTATATCTTTTTCATCCTCCATCTTCTTCTTTTATGGTAAACCTGCTTCTTTTTTTAGAATTTTCTAATTTAATAGACCATGGACTAAAACCCAACTATCATTAGTGTAAGAATTTGGCTTAGGCCAAAATTCACCCAAGAACTAAAGAACTCAACACAAGCACACAGTAGACCAAAATAGAGAGAGTATGATCAGAATGATGATATTCATTCAATATGCCAGCTTGAGAGTACACTAGGAGTGCCTATAGATAAAGGCCTTAGGAGAGCTTCTAGAATGCATAGAAGTTAGCAACATGATAAGTCATACAACTAGGCACATGTCCACTAGATATGGGTTATCCTCCATTAAGCACAAGATTAAGTGTGATGATGTGAGGATAAGCCTACAATGGTGTAGCACTCAAATCAATGGTGTAGACAACATGTGCTAAATGAGGAGTGTGGATAAGTGTTTTGTCATCATGACAACTCAATGAATGATGCAAACTCCTGTGTTGTAGACACCAGGTGCATAATTAGAGTTGTGTAACTCAATGAGAGTACAGAAACTCCTAAGTGTCTCACCTAAAATAAATAATAAAATAATGCATTAACCTAAGTAAACTTAAGTAAGTGTAATAAATATATACTTATTTACACCAATAATTATCATGCAAGGGCTCCAATTCATCCTTCATAGAATCCATCTAATGAAATAAATTTGCATCATTGTAGGCTTTCTTAAAAGTTTGAGGCTCTACCTAATCAACACAAACAAAATTTCAGCTCATAGTCATCAAATTTATGAGGACACTTTCTTTCTCTGTTAGACCTCCTTAACTAAGGATTTAGAACATTTGTTGGACAATGAAAATCGTTAATTTCATCTTGATCTTTAATAGTAAGCTCTTTATGGAAACCCTAAGTGTTAGCAGCATGTGGAGCATCTTTGTGTTGAGCATGTGGAACATCTTTGTGTTGACTAAACTGATTGAACTCCAATTGACCAAAGAGTGTGTAGTCGGGATGAACTAGAAATGACCTGGCATGTCTTTCAATAGACATGGAGGCTTATGGGATAGACCATGCTAGAGAATGTGGTTTCATTTCTTCTTCTTGTAGACTATAAAACAAACAAGGAGCTGCACTTTTTGAAAGAAGACATAGAACCTTACTCTATGAAAGTGGAAGGCACAAGGAATTGAACACAATGTGGGCTTGTTTGAATGGATGAAGACCTAATGTGTAGGGGTGACAACCAAGAATCATAATATAGTTTAATATTAATATCCAAATGTTGACCATGTAGTAGGGTAAAGCCACAAGGACAACATGAGAATGGTGGGAGAAAAAGTGGAGGAATGATAGGCTTATGTATAGAGAATGATTGGGGTTGCTTAAGGAACAAAGAATATTCTCTATGGTCGACTCACCACCAAGATTGGGAGCATCAAAAGTTGTAGATGCAACATGCAGAGTGTAGATTATAGGGTGAAAGTGTAGTGCCTCTCCCATTTGACTTTTGTAAGTCGTCCTGATGGATGCAACCTTGTTGATCTTTTGTTGTGATGGGATCATGATTGTGACCCTGAGTGGTCTACACCGTTGAGGTGTTTGGGTTTATGTTTCTGTATCAATTGCTTTGATTATGCTTTTGACTAATCTTTGAGATTATGATGTGATTTTTGGTTCACTGAGGTGAACCAACGAATCTCCAAATGCCACAACCAAACTGACACATGCAAACAAAGCCAACAATGACAACACACTTGATGAGGGCACAAGAAAAAACCACTCATCAAGAAAACACCAAGCTAGGGTAAAATGCAAAAACCTAAAATCTGGCTAAGCCTGAAATCCCGAAGCCCTAAAAATTGGCTAAGTCTGGATTTTTGAAGCCCTAAAATTTCCTAGAATCCATAGCTTATCTCCGAGAGGTCTGAAACCTATCTCAAAAGATTCGTCACATATATTAAAATATATCATAAGTATAAGAAATTAAATATACATCAACTTATACTTAAACAATATATTTTAAACCCCGAAGGACTACAACAGAAACCCAAAAATTAAATTTCAAAAGAAACCTCCTGAATACAAAATGCAACAACATAGGCTTGAAGAACATCCAAAAGGGTATCTAGATCAACTATCAAAATGATCAGAATGCTACAAAAAGTGCCCGTTGTTGGCACGCACAGGTTTTAACCAAAGGGCGTACGACACTTTTTACTAAGGGAGGGCGACACTTCTCCCATAGTGCGTGCGACACTTCTCAAGAAGGCGTGCGATACTGGAAAAGTATCACGTGACATTTCTCATGAAACCGTGCGACACTCTTCCAGTGTCGTACGATACTTCTCCAGTAATGCGTGCGATACTTTATAGTATCATACAACATTCTTTCTATGGGCGTGCGATACTTTAATAGTGTCGCACAATGCTGAGCAAATGTGGCCCATAGAAAACAAAAACACTTCAAGAAACTTGAAAAAGGCCAAACACACAGAAAAAGCTCCACACTAGGGAGTACCAGATCCACATTCTGAGGCGAGAGCACTCGAACAATAATAGAGTAACTGAAAGATAGAACACTAGGATCTAACCATCTACCAAACAGAGAAGGGAAAAAGTACAGAAAGGAAACATCACATTCAACTGAAAGAAACATCGCAATAACATAGTTAACATTGCAATGAGCAAAATAACCAACTAAGTACGGGGTTCCTCCCAACCGTCAATAGCATCATAAGACCATCATGGGTCCTAGCCATCCCCCGTGCGTAACATCCCAAGCCACCGACCAGATCGTCAGTACTGTCATAATTGGGACATCACTACTAAAAACATGCAACAAAATAAGCGTAAGGAAATCTAACATGCTAGTAGAAAAGCATAAGATAATCCTACAGTAGATAACATCACCTATCACATGCTAAACAACAATAAGCAACAGATATGCTAATACAACAATTCAGAACATCTAATCATATGCTAAACCTCATGATAAGGGAGTGCGCCAAGTAAACTAACATCATCTAAACATGATATACAAGCATCCCAATGAAAGCATAAATCACAAGAAATCATACTCTGAAACTCGAAGTACCAAGTGAAGACATCCAGCAACGGTCGCACTAGGACAAAAGATCATCTCTATACACCGATCCCTTGCAGTGGTGAAGGTAGCTATGCCTCCCAACCATGTGGCACCCATAGGTCCACACCCATTGTGCTGATGGAGATAATGATCCAACCAAAAACACACATAAAACACAACATCCATGGCTAACGCTCACGCCAGACAGTATGATGGTTGCAACCAAGAACCTAAGACAATGCAAGGAGTACAGGTCCTGGTCAGACAATCAAAAGGCTACTAAGTAGGGACTGACATCATGAAGAGTCACTTGGCATAAAAAAGCCCAAGCTTGGATCGTGTGTCCTCAAACTTAAACGAGTGCTGACACATTGTGTCCTTGAACTTAATCGGGTGCTCACACATTTTACTTATCTTAAGTTTTATTAACAATCACACATTTTCTTTAATTATCATTTATTTAAAACTTCATATCCTCCATCAACCTTTGACGCCATAAACATTGAGCTGTGAGATAGAAGCCCCCTTCATATGCTATCCTACCCTACCCATGCTCATCCTACAACAAGTGCTCGTGGGCATGCATACTCCCATCCCAACCCCAATGATCATAACTTCTAGAAAATCCACGAAAGATTGGGCCTCACAAGTCACCCAACAAATGTACGTGCATGTACTCATGTGTGGTGCACCACCATCACGAAGATCATAACTCAAGGACAGGAATGAGAACACAATGCAAAAAAAACACCCAACCGAAAGCAACTCAAGAGGATGGATTCTACATGAATCCCAAAGCCAATAAAACCATACATCATAAAATCACTCAATTGGCCTCAATCTAAGAGTATGGATTCTACACGAATCCCACTCATGCGACAAGACCAAACATCATGAACTTACTCAACTGGCCTCAATTCGAGAGTATGGATTCTACACGAATCCTAGCATTCACGAAACAAAAGCAAAGGTCTAAAAGACACAAAAATAACAGGTATAAAATCACTCAACCAAACACAACGTCTGGAGTACGGATGCAACAAGCATCCCAATGCAACATAAAAGTGCAATAGTGGTCTGACTGATATCCAAATGGATCATCCAGGTCCACATCCCACATTGTGCCAAGAAAACTCGAGAAAATAGGGTGGCACGCAAAATGAGGTAAAAACTCCAAATTTTAGAAAAAATCCAAAATTAAAACCCATTTGGCCTTTGGGTTCAAAAACACCAAAAATCCAAAAATAAATGGAATCGGACACTGTATGCAAAAATGGCCAGCATAACGGCGTAAAAACCCAAACCCCCATTTCAAAAACAGGGAAAATGTTCATACCCGACCAACCGGGTAGAACCAACAAATAGAAATAGAGGGGAACACTAGTTCTCATCCTCCTAGCATACAGCTACAAGAAACAGAAGCAGAAATGGAGTAAAACCAATAAAACGGGAAGGTCCTACCTGATGGAAAAAGGGGCAAAAATTGAAACCCGCACGATAAAATAATCAATCCGCCAAAACTGTTGAAACTAACGGCAAAGAAAGAACTCCTCGAGCTGAATCCAACGAGACCAACCTCGCAAAGATCCCACGCTCACAGTTCCCAGAACAAACAAAACAAGAATCCTACAAAAGAGGATTTCCAAATTGCTCTCCAAATTTCAATTTCCAAATTGTGATAAGTGATTTATGAAATCACTTTTCCAATTCTTATTCACTTTTTGGGTGAATAGTCAATTCTGGAAAATAGCTAGCTAGAGTAGTTAAACTTCGAATCGACCCAAATGAAAATAGGTTATTATCTGTAATGGAAATTCACTTAAGGCAAAGCTGCCAAAAATTAAATCTGAAAAGATTAAAACCCGAAAACCCCAAAAACATAGAAAAACACTTAACACTTTCACAACAAATGCGAACTTGTAAATGCATAGACACACTCACTGGTCTAATCACATAATGCAAATGAGTTTGGATTTACTAATCACAGAAAGGTTTAAATTAAACATTTAATAAAGGATACGTCGACCATACAAGGACGACATTGGTAAAATATGAATGGCTGAATCACTAACTCCGTGTGCCACTGCCAAGGATATAAATCCTGCACACTAAACAACACGATCAAGTGCAATTGCATATAATAACATAGCCAAAGAAATAAATGCATTAAATCACCTAATTTAAGCATTTATTTAATTATATTAAAATAATCTATTTACATCACTCACGTTTGCATAATGCATAACAACGTAGGAATGAAGTAAATAACCATAGCATTAAATCCATCACATAACATAATCTTTGGTATGTCCAAATACCAGATAACCAGATATTATCATGAAACACACTGTCATCTCAAAATGGCATCGTCATGCAATATGATTAACTGAACAACATAGTAGTCTGATATCTATGATATTGGAATCAAAGAGTAACATCTAACCCTCGGGTCCTCTCAAATGTAAACATAACATGAGAAACAAATATCTCTCTAATAAAAAATATAACAAGGTAAATGTTCGCAACACATAACCAAATAATCCAACAAGAACAATCCATTCTAATCATTAATGCATTTAATAAGGCACTTAAAACACATAAGAAAACACAATCAAAAACATGACTAACCACTGCTACAGGAACCTAGTCCCATGTAGCATGGTAATAGAACATAGTGAAATCTCTGCACACATCTCAGGGTAATCATGGAACAACCTCATGATACCATATCGATCCTGGTAACCACTGGCACAAACCTTAGTGAACCAAAAATCACATCATAATCTCAAAGATCAGTCAAAAGCATAATCAAAGCAACTGATACAGAAACATAAACTAAAACACTTCAACAATGTAGACCACTCAGGGTCACAATCATGATCCGATCACAACAAAAGATCAACAAGGTTGCATCCATCAGGACGACTTACAAAAGTCAAATGGGAGAGGCACTACAGAAAGAAAGTAACATTCTCTATGGTGTCTTCAACATGACTAATATGTAGAGTAATTTAAAAAGGGGGTTGGGAGGGAATGATGCAAGAAGTAGATTATGGAAGGTTGGGGCATCCAACATGTTGTGAAGACATAAAAATAGTGGCAAGATTAAATGTGACTGTATAGGTTCTTGTGAGTATTCCCTCCAATATTAGATAAATCAAACTTGATATAATTAGTAGAATAAATGTTTTAATTTTTCAAACCTGAGAATGATTTCTCATTGAAAACTATATCTTGACTGCAAATCACCTTATAAGAAATTAGATCCCATAGTCAAAAGATGAATTGATCTTCACCATACCCTTGAAATACACACCTTTTGGATTTAAAATCCATTTTTTTAATTTGCTCTTTAGGAGTGTGAACATAGGCATTGTAACCAAAAACACACAAATGATCAAATAAAAATCTTTTTCTAGTCCACCTCTCTTCCAAATTAAAAAATCATGGTGAGATTTAGGAGATTGATTAATTAGATAAAAAAATTGTATTGCACACTTTTGCCCAAAATTCCTTCCCCAAACTAGCATTGGAGAGAATACACCAAGCTCTTTCCAAAATAGTCTGATTCAACCTCTCAGCTCCACCATTTTTTTGAGGTGTAAATGGGACTATTTTAATCCTATGAATACCATGGTGTACACAAAAAATATCAAACTCAAAAGAGAAAAATTTACCACCATTATTGGTTAATAAACATTTGATTTTCTTCCCATTCTGATTTTTAGCCATAGTCTTAAAAGTTTTAAATTTTGAAAACACTTTTGATTTCTTATTCAACATGTCAATCCAAACTTTATGAGTGCAATGATCAATAAATATGACGAATTAATTTTCGCCACTAATAGAAGTTACCTCCATAGGATTGAAAACATTAGAATGCACAAGCTCTAATAGAGAATATTTCTTCTCATGAACCATCCTTACAAATCTGGTTCAATTTTGTTTTCCATAAAGGCAATATTCACATAACTCCAAATCAATTTATTTAAGACAAAAAAGACGGTCTCTTTCAAGCATTACTTCAAGACCCTTTTTTACTCATGTGACCAAGCCCCTTATACAAAAGTTCAACATTACTATTTGTAACCACTATGGTTGCTCTCGCTTTACCATTACACTCTAAAATATATAAATAACCTGATTCTTTCCTTTATCCAAAATCAGCTACCCTTTCATTACTCTCCAAGACTCAAGATTAAAATTAACATTATAGACTTGCATATAAAGCTCACTCACAGAAACTAAATTGTGTTTAAGTGTAGGAACATGCCTAACATCCTTCAAAAGCCATTTAATACCAATTTTTAGTGACAATAAAATGTCTCATTTACCAACATTGTCACATTCTTTGTTATCCCCAAGAAAAACTTTACAAAACATACCTTCGTAATAATATGTGAAAGCACTCTGAGTTAGAGTGGCATGAAAAGATGCACTATAATTGAGAACCCATGAATTTGCATTTGTGTCACCAGCTATAAGAACTAAAACTCCGTCATCTTTAATGTCTGTATTATTGACACCATTATTTTGAGCCTTTTTATAATTCCAACATTGCTTCTTTGTGTGCCTTGGTTTACCAAAAAACCAACAAGTGTCATTTATACCTATTGATTTTGAATGATGAGATGATATCCCTCTTTCATTGTTGTTATCTTCTCCTCATTTGTGAATTCTACCTTGATTACTTATGCTCACAATGGTGAGAGCATCAAAAGAGGAATATTCTTGGTTCTTCCTTTGCCTGTCTTTGTTAAGAAGTGTGGTTGCAACTTCATCAAATTTTATCTTATTCTTTGCTACTACTGCAATACTCATAGCCATTACTACTCTTTACCAACCATTAAGAAGTGAACATAATAATAAAATGTCTTTTATCTCATCATCTAAAGGTATAGCAACTAAAATCAGCTAAGTAACAAATGTATTGAACTCATTTAGATGATTAGATATCAATCCCCCTTATTTAATTTACAACTTGTATAACTTCTTCATTATGATAACTTTGTTTGATGTCAAAGGTATCTCATGTAATGATGACAATTTTTCTACTAACTCTCTTGTTGTGTTATTTTTTCAGACATTTAGGGATGATTAGTCTTCAAGCTATCAAATGCATTACAAGAATAAGGCCAAGTGGAATAAATGTCTCATTCGTACAAATAAGAAGTTGTGAACCCCAATTCATATTGGTTTCCAACTCATGTTTCTCCACCAAATGATAGAAAGAGATGACACTAGTGTACTAAAATTACCTACAATCGAGGAAAAAAAACTTCATTAAGAAAAAATAATTTTCCACTCTACTTTTTGGCTCCATCACTAGCATATTCAATTGAAACCATTCACATGATATAAACCTCCCCAAACACAAGGAATTGGGATAAATGTCAGAGTTGGGTGAATGAGGAATGATGACATATTAATTGTGACAATAGTCTCATCCTTTTTACAAAATTATTTCCATGAATTGTAAAGTCACATTGAACAAAATTGAATGTCTTTCAAATGTGTTGGGAGACCTATAAGAGTTTTGATAAGACAACATCATGAGAATGCTTGAGAATTAATCCTATGCAAGCATACAATATCATATTTTGGAAATTGGTAAATCTATGACAATTTAATAAAACACAATATAATTTTCTCAAGAATGCATTGAACCTTTAGTTGATGTCATAGTTGTTAATACATATATGTCCTTTATTTTCAATATAGATAATTCTAGGAATCTTGCAAAATTGAGGTTATTAAGTATCATTTTCTCAAAGACGGTTAGACTAGAATGTTACCATAATAGAGCATGCAGCATACATAGTTAATAACCCTTTGGCTAAGGAAACTTTTTATTGCCTCATAGGTATTCTTGGGGTAATGGATGCACCATATTAAGAGTAGTTGTTATAGGTCTGCATTAGTTTAATGTATTTAGAATCACATTCAATATTGTTCTCGAAGGGGAGTGGTCACATGGTGCAAGAGCTAGTCTTAGAGATCTCATGTAATAATTTTTGGAATAATTTGTTAGTTGGAACTTGATATTATTTTTGTAGATTAGTTTGATCCAATGCAATTACTTTGAAGAGATTATCATTAAAGAGGGAGAAAAATCCATAAAAGGGAGAGATTGCTAGTGAATTTTTAATATTAATTTTGCATATTGGCTACTTTGAAATTGATATCATAGGGGAGAGGAGAAAGTTAGGGAAGGTAATCAAGGGACATAATCAATGATATTTACATGAGAATTTTTAAGACTATATATGATGAAGATATTTATAAAATTGTATCTTGTTGTTCACTCTGGGATTGATGGTTTTTCATCATAAGTTGTCATCAATGTCAATGGGGGAGATTGTTAGAAATTAAGAATATTCTTAGTACTTGAATGTATTGTAGAGATATTGTATTGATGAAAGGTCTTGTTATTAATGACAACATATGTTATTTAGTGCATAATAGACTCAGATTCTTTATATCACAAGCTATATATTATTTTACTAAGGGCATTGGTTCACAGATTTAGATACACAAGCTTACATTTGTGTAGTAGAAGAAGTGTAGGCATCATGTCTATGTCTCTATACTTTATGAGATGTTTTTGAGTTCCATATTCATTAGTGAAGACTAGTAGTAGACTATATACAAGAAATAATGATAGAGATAGTTAAAGATATTTTTACTATATCTTATTGGTGAATTATTGTTAGCAAGAATGAAATATGGTAGAAGACTTGTTTGTGCATGTATGTGCAGGAGTGAGAGACACTTGAATTATTTTGAAAAGGTTGTTAGTGTGTAATGTGTAATGAATTTTACTAGTAGATGAGTGTGTTATTGTAGCATATGATGTATCATTGTAAAATATAATATTATCATTATAACATGTGGGAAACGTAATGTAATGATTGTATTGATGTTTATAAAGATATTCATGCCTTAGCATGGTCCTACATAATTAATTGTACATTGGGGAATCTCTAATAGGATGAGCTAAGAATTATATGTAAAAATTATAAAGGAAATATTTTTTCTTGTTTGGGTGTGTATGTGATGTTTGAGTTGTATGTCTTGGTACATATGATGTAAGTGTTGATGTTGAATTATCAGAGAAGAGTAGTGATGATGTTGGATGATTGAGTGGACTTCAAAGGAACTATTTTGGCAAGTAAGATGTATATTTGTAAGTTCATGTTCACTATATATGTTATCCTAAAATAATTATCTTCCACTTTGGTTAGATAACTCAAACAATGGGTATACTAATTGTTCTCTTTAGGCTTTAACAAGGTTAGAACTTTCTAACAAGGGTTCAAGGCCTTGTAATAGAGAATTGTCTTTTAATAGGGAATGTTGTACTAGATGAGCTATAATTGAAATCTAATAGGGTCACATCCTTTCACAAGGAACTTATATATTAGTACATTATCTTGTGGGTTCCATCTCTATCATGGTTTTCCCTCTGATCAAATGTTTTGCTAGACAAAAAATCATTGTGTTATGGTGTATGGTTTTGTATTGTTATGCATTTAATTGGTTGTAACCAATTTTTTAGGTTTGTATTTAATTATATTTTTTCACAATAGATTCAACCCCCCCACCCCCTATGAATCTACTTAATTTTTTTTCATAAAGCAGAAATTACTTCTTGTTTGCTTACCTAGTTGATATTCCTAGCAAAACATGTTACTATGCTTCTTCATTGTAAAAAAATATCTAAAAGAAGAAGTAAAGATTATTACCACAAAATTATCAAAGTTTTCATGACATGAAATTTTTGTTGGACTAAACTACACATGCATGATTGACCAGGAAAAATGGAGAGCAGAGAACTCAAGCATTGAGTAAGTCTTGATGTGTTGTCATTGATTGGAAATAGGTTGACAAGAGGATTGGAGTTTTACAAGTGCAACCACTGGTAGGTTGGTACACTAGTCTTGACAAAGGAAAGAAGTCAATCCTATGACTGACTGACAAATGTGGAAGTTTGATGGTCATGACCTCGTCACCATTGATGTGACAAAACTAGGAGATCTGAAAGCGATACAACATGCATGTAGAGAACTAATTCTACAAGTGTACTTATAGATAGACATCATAACCTACATGTATAGGCACCTATGAATGGATAGTCATGTGCATCTTGTGACTATGCTCCTTATGAATTTCAAATTTCAAAATCACAGTTTGAGCAGGATAAGTAATAAGTGATTTAAGTTAACTCAAAATTCATTTTGAAGTGTGTGTGTTTGTTGTTGTTGTAACCATGTTAAGCAAAGATATGTGGAGACAAACTAGAACAATTCTAACTAAAGTATAACAATAGATTGATGGACAAGCACAAGAAGGAGGAAGTGAATATAGAAATTTACCAAGATAAGCTAGATTAGAGAAAGGAGATCAAAGTGTCTTTGAGGAAATTTCATAGAGGATCTACAACGCAAGGTGTGCTAAATATTTAGATCTATTCTTTACTTTTCTTTCTTACCATTGCAACTATTGTAATCATTTGACAAAACAAAATTTTAACAAATCTTTGGAATCCTCTAGCAAGGTATCTCTCACAAAGAGATCAAAATCCTTTAGTGAGGAAAATGTAATAGGTTATTGTAATCCTAATAGATTACATGCATTCTTAACAAGATGAGTTCTTAGAAGGAACAAATGCAATCATTTATACAAAACCCTTTTACTTGCAAGGAAAGGCTTGTGGGTACATTACTCCCACCATTGTTTTCACCCTCACATTAGGATTTTTCACATAAAAAAATTGTCATTAATGTATGCATCCTTGTGTAATCTTGTATGGTTTTATTGCATTGCACTTATTATCTTGGTAATAAAAGCATTAGTAACAAGGTATGTGTTCAAACTAGCTACATTAACTAGTAGAATTTGTAGAATAAGGTGTACTTATTCACTCTCCCCACCCTCTCGGTACCGGTTGGGACCAAAAATTAGTATCAAAGACTGAACCTTGATAGCTACAATCCTAATAGCTTGAGGGAAGATCAGATGATAGCCATGAAGTACAAGAAATAGCTTGATGAAGCACTTGAAACTATTGAAGGTCTATAAGAAAATTTGAGAGAATCCTTAGACAAAAGAAAAACTTAAAGAGTAAAGTGGTTCTGAAGAATTCAAAGAAATAATCTTAGAACTCATGACTGAGAATTAAAATCCAAACAAAAGATTCAAGGCAATGAAAAGGGAACAAGAACACTCAGTTGTTAGATTGAGTGAACCACAAGATGAGAAAGGAAATTCTATCTTAGCAAGAGATCAAGCCTATGAGGAACTCAGATTAGGTTAGGAAGCAAAAAAATGAGCTGAGGACTTTCTAAAATTAAAATAAAATGAGATAGCCCTAATGGAAGTTGAACACTAGTACATTATAGAAGGAAATAATATCCTATAAGAGCACTATCATGAAAAACCTGAACAACTAGAAGTCTTAAATGAAGAAGCCAAGTAGTTGGATGAACAAGTTCATCAATTAATGGATGAAATGAAGAACACCAAGGAATAAAATGAGAGGTTAAGGAAGTCCAAAATAAGTACTAAGAAGCTATAAGAAGAGATAGGGAATAAAGGGAAGACCATTGACATAATCAGTCTAAGACTCAATGGAATAAATACAACTAAGAAAGGAGATTTTGATGCAAGAGCATCTGAGGTCTTTTCTATTTACCCCAATAGTCTGATGTAGGGGCATCCTAGCTATCGCATTATCCTACTAATTATGTTGGTTGCTACTGAGTTACAACAATTACCGAGTGCCAATAATTTTTTAATCATTGTTGAGTTGAAGTTATCCCATGTCTTGTTAACATGCTGGTTAGCATGTTATCCCATTTATTCTACCAGTTTTGATCAAGTGATCTTTCAAGTGTCAAGTTGGTCAGTTGCAATGTTTGTCGAGTTGCAATGTATGTCAACTATTCCTTCATGTGTTGAGTGTTCCTGTTGGTGCCAAGTTTTCCTGTATGTGTTGAGTACCTGTATTAGTTTTCTATGTCTGTTTCTAGTTTAAGCCAACCTGGCACATATTTAATTTCGTGATGGGTATTTAATATTTTTGGAGAGCCATCTTGTGGCTTGGTTATGCATTTAACATAAGGGTTTGTTTATTTGGTAATTTTTAATACGTCAACTTGTGGCCATGCAAGTATTTAAAGGGGTCTTGGGTAGAGTCTTAGGTATTATAATTCAATGTTGGATTATTGTTCAAGCATGGAGATGTAGAGAAGCCTTAAGAAGTCATTTTAGTTAAGGGATCTTACCATAGAGTAGCTTGAAGATAGAAGTCTGCATTTGAGTTTGAATATTTTTCCTCCTTTGAATTATGTTTTCTTCTTTGTAATGTCTGTAACCTAGAAGTTCGTACAGTCGAGCATGTTGGATGTAAAGTTCTTGATTTGAATATATGAAATATTGTCTCTCTGGATCTAAATTTCATTCCTCTTGTTCATTTTCTGTTGTGTATTTTTTTGTTGGTTTTTGGATTACCTCATTTTGGGGTACACCCAGATTAGCATTGCATCGGGTGGCATCAAAGCTTAGTTCTTCCTAAGTGTGTAAGTAAATTGCCAAAGTGTGAGGTAGTTTGTACTAGGACCTTGGTTGGGTGAAGTATATTAGATAAGAGTTTTGATTTTGGAAGTCCTAGTTAGTTGGAAATTTGGTTTAGGGTTGTAGATCTATGGATTTGGCCTGCACTCACAAAGGACTCACCATTCAAATTTTTTTTGTATGTGTAAAGATAGTTCATGAAAGGAGAGATGTGTATCCATAATTATTTGACATGTTGAGGAAACTTGCAGCTGGAGTAGAAGCTATTGAGTTAGTGTGAGACCATGGAACACATCTTGATGATGTTGAGAGCAATGAGTATGAATCTTTTTGGGATGATTTACATGAAAGGATTGATGATCTAGAAGAGTCTGATTTGAGTTGGCATTTGAGGATTAGAAAGAAGGTTTGTTAGCTAGTTAAAGAGATTATGAAGAGAAGAAGACAGATTATGGAAGTACATGATGATTTTTTTGAAATGGAGGAAGTATCTTTTGGTTTTCATGAGAAAAAGGATAGATCTAACATGGAAATTATAGAGCATCTTGTTGTGCATAATGAAATTGCTCAAGAGGAGAGTTCCACTTGTGTAGGTAAGGAATTGGATGTTGTTATACAAAATGATGTTAATGTTAGAATGGATGTGATTGATAACTTATCTATTACTGTTGTTGCTAATCTGGAGTTATATGTTCATTTTGTTATGAATGATGTTGATCTGGATGTTGCTTTTGGTAAGATGGATTTACTTGCTAGTAATATGGTTGAGGGTTTCAAAAGTGTTATTGATGCAGATTTACATGATGCTATTGATGTTGATATATATCTAAACTTATATGTTGTTGCTAAGATGCTAAAGGATACAAATGTTGTTACTAATGTGGATTTTCATGATGTTGTTGGAGGAATGAATATACATGTTGTTTCTGTTATGGACTTTTATGTTGCTGCTATTATGGATTTGAGTTCATATGTTGTTGCTGATAGGGTTTGTGATTTGGATATTATTGTTGATCTAGTTTTCATGTATGAGGATGATGTTATGGATGATGCTGATGATAAGTTGCAGATGGAGCATTTTGATTTTCAATTGAGTTTGTATGTTGATTGGTTGGATGAGATTCTAATTTTTGAATGGATGAAGCATAGATGGTTGATTTTTAGATTTGATCTCTTTTCTTTGATGGAGTGGAAACCTTTTATGAAGATGAAGTTGAGTACAAAAGTTTATTTAGAAAGCAAAATGTGGGGCACATTTTTCTATTTACCTGGGGAGTCTGATGTAGGCGCATCTGAGGTCTTTAATATTTACCCCAGTAGTCTAATGCAAGGGCATACTAGTCGTCATGTTATCCTACTGATTCTATTGATTGCTACCAAGTTACAAAAATTACCAATTGCCAATAAATTTTTAGTCATTTACAAGTTAAAGTTGTCTCACATCCTGTTAACATACTAGTTAGTGTATTATCCCATATATCCATCCAGTTTTGACCGAGAAATCCTTCAAGTGTTGAGTTGGTTGGTTGTAGTGTTTTCAGAGTTGCAGTGTTTGCTAAGTTGCAATGTGTGTTGAGTGTTCCTTCATGTGTCAAGTGTTCCTATTGGTGCTCGATTTTCCTATATATGATGAGTGCCAATATTAATTTTTTGTGTTTGTTTCTAGTTTAAGCCAACCTAGTGCATATTTAATTTTGTGATGGGTATTTAATATTTTTTGAGAGTCAACTTGTGGCTTGGTTATGCATTTAATGTAAGGGTTTATTTATTTGGCAATTTTTAATAGGCCAACTTGTGGCCATGCAAGTATTTAAAGGGGTCTTGGGTAGAGTCTTACACATTATGATTCAATGTTGGATTAATGTTCAAGCATGAAGATGTAAAGAAGCCTAAAGAAGTCATTTTAGTTAAGGGATCTTACCATGGAGTAACTTGAAGATAGAAGTCTGCATTTGAGTTTGAAGATCTTTCCTTCTTTGAATTATGTTTTCTTCTTTGTAATGGTCATAACTTGGAAGGCCATATAGTTGGGTATGTTGGATGTAAACTTCTTGATTTGAATATATGAAATATTATCTCTCTGGATCTGAATCTCATTCCTCTTGTTCATTTTCTGCTAGGTTTTTTTTTTCGGTTTATGGATTACCTCATTTTGGGGTACACCCAGATTAGCATTGCATCAGAGTCTTCAAGAGAAAAAAACTCAAACCTAAAAATAACAAAAGGACAATGAAGAAAGGTATTTCATAAAACAAACCTACTTGTTTTTGTTATGGTAAAATAGGACACAAGTCAAATGTGTGTTGGCATAGGAAAGATGCAACTAGTATGCAAGATGCCTATAAACGAAATTGTAGTGTTTATCATTAGTTTGGACACAATGCACATGAGTGCAAAGATCTTAGGTATAAGGTAAGAGTAGAAGGATACTATTATCACTGTAACACATATGGTCATAGTGCCAAAGATTATGGATTGAAAGCTTAATCATATCAATCATCTCAAAAATCATAGAGACACAATAGGATTAAGTGTGAGTGACATGTTTCCTTCACCTATGGTAATGTAGACACTTAAAATCGTCTCAAACAATATATTAATTCATTTAATATTTTCTTTGACATTATGATTAATTATTTATTAATTAATTATATTTTTTCATATTCTTCTACTTATTTAATTAAATAGGTTCATTTCACTAATGTATTTAAATTTAATTTGAACACTTCCCCCCTAATGTATTAAATTTATTTAATGCATAGTGCTCCATAAATCCCCTTTTAAATAAATTCTATTTATTTAATTCGCTCCATTCCATCAAATTCTTTAATCCTGTGATTAAGTTAAATATTATTTAATTTAATCCTAATCCCATCCTAAAACCTAGTCTACACCCATCACTCTCATCCTTCTAAGCCTATCCACTACTTAATCTCACTTATTTACCTTAAGCATCTTGCTAAACACCTTTTAGCTCCTAAATATTTGCTCACACATGTGTGAGAAGCTCATGATCCAATGAAACTTCCACTTCATTTATACCTCTTACACCTTTATCCCCCACTCCTTCCCCCAAAGTTGCTCACACATGTGTGAGAAAACCTTGAGTCTCTCAATCATAAAGGCTTATGTTGACCTTTGCATGGCTTGTCTCCTTAGCCCATGTGTTTCCCTTATGGGACCTATGTGGATGCCACATAGATTCCACCTCCTAAAGGCCTCTCTCAAACCTATAAATAGAGCCCTTGTCTCAAGCATTTCTTCATCTCCCTCATTTGCATTGTTATCATGCTAGTTTAGCTTTTGAGTTTTTAGAGATTTGATGCTTAGAGCTAAGCTTTGGTAGTTGTTTGCATTACTTAGATTTCTAGATTTTGCATTAGATTCATGGTAGTATGATATTGTTAGATTTCTTTCTCAACCATTTCATTTCATCCACACTCAAATCTATGGAATCCTTTGAGATTGGCTCACTCATAGCCATTCATTTAGTCTAGATTCACTCATTGTATTTTGCATATCATTTATCAATCAAGGGATTCAATAGTTGTGGTTTGGGAGAGCACATCCACATCCCTCCAATCTAAAGCACACCAACAAGGCTTCCTATGAGCACCCTTGTTGAGCTTCTTTAAGGTTGCATGATGACGTTTCTTTTTAGTTGCATTGAGTTGTAAAACTCAATCATAGTGGTAGTTCTATTTTATTTTATTCTGAATATTTGATATATGTATGCAACTAATGTTTTCTTGTTTATGCATGCTTTCGATAGGGTAGGTTTTCTTGCATACATTTTGGCATGCCCAATGGGACCCACGTCCCTTTTTCCATATTCAAAAGTGGTTAAAGACTCAAATTTTTTCATAGAAACTATGCATATTCATCTCCGTTAGGATACAATGTTGTCTGCAAGGATGCTTCGTTGTCTCCATAGATCAGCATCTCTGCAGTCTATTGTCTCTGCCTATAACTTTTTAAGCACCACTTCATTCTACAAAGCATAACTATTTTGTCATCTCTATTCCACTATGTCAGCCCTGTAGTTTATACTGTCATCTGCAATTTTTTGCTTATCTTGTCATCTACATTGTAGGTGGTCAAAACTAGTGTTATTTGTAAACTGTCATCTCTGCAATTTATCTAGTTTGTCATCTCTATTGTGGGCTGCCAAAAATCTATAATATTTGTTGATTGTCATCTCTAAAAATTGGTGTTTTTTCATTTGTATTTTTTGTCATCTGCAACACTAATCTATCATCTGCAACTATCTATTGTCAGTAAAAGAAATTGTACATCTGTATATACTGTCATCTATTTGTTTCGACATTTGTGTACTTCTAGTGTCTACACCTGGTGTCTATCATCTCTGTATTTTAACAGATTGACTTAAATTTTTAATATTTAACTTAGTGATTGGTTGATCTGGAAGGATTTCTAACTGATTTTTTATTGTAGGAGACAAACTTTCAAAAATTTGTTGTGATTTTAATCACTTAAAGACTTTATAGTGATCTTAATCACTTGGGGAATTTGTAGTGATTTTGATCACTTGTGGGATTCAAATAGTAAATGAACTTGTATGAATTAATCATGTTCCTTGGAATGCATGTTGTCATTAATATCTAAAGGTCAAACATAGTCTTGAATGCATTAAGGTAAACCATTACACACTCTTGAGTGCCTTAAGAAAATTTACACACATTTCATTAGAATGAATGATACTCAAACAAACTCTTGAATGTCTTAATAAATAAACAAGTTTTCATTGGAATGCATGTGTAGAATAATCAAACCCAATCTTGAGAGCCTTAAGGAAATTGACATGCTTTCATTAGAATGAATGTTTAGATAGAAAATACACTCTTGAATGCATAAGGTCAATGAAGCTTGCTATGAAATATTTGGATTTGGTGCTTAAAATCAATTCACTCAATCTTGAATGACTTAATGGAATTAATTTCATTTTCAGCAATTCTCTTATGTTGAAGATGATTGATTTACTTTTGTTGATGAATCCTTGCTTTTCATTATGTTGATGACATTGTCAAGTTGGAAAGAATAATGCATGCTTAAACATGAGGGTCTTCAAGAGTAGATTACAAAACCTAAAGCTCCGTTGGGAAAGAACAAGTGTCTTTTAAACCCTGAGGCCACTTACATATTCTCTCCTCTCGTTCCTTCGAGTGATCTTGAGTGCACAAGAAATAAGTGGTCTTGTTTATATTTTTTAGGAGGCATGCTTGGTGATTTCATCACCCCTTGGGGTGACCTCAACTATAGTGTTCTAGCAAAGTATTACTATTGGGAGGTGATTTGAAAGAGAACTTTCTTGGAAACAAAATATTGTCACTCTTGGCAAAGCCCCAAAGCAATATACAGAAGTGAAGGCATAGATTTGGGTTAGCATCTCCCCCTAGCTATATGGCATTATTTTCTTTCATCTATATATTTGGGCCTCACGCACCTTGTGTATATCGAGGACGCCTTCTAGATAATCTTTGTACATCTTAGTGGAATCCTTATTAGGATTGTTGATGTGTTCAACATGCTTGATTGTTTAAACATCCAAAACTAATACCAAACATCAAAAAAGTAAAAAAATGAGTGAAATGGTGAGCTAAACTTTTAGTGAGTGAAATACTTGTAAGTGGGTCCTCTTGACCTACGATTATTTTTAGGAGTTCCTATACTTGGTCTAGCATTTGAAATTTATTGGTTCTTTTTGTCACAAGTTTGTTTGCAAAATTTTTGTGCTTGAAACTAGGTTTGTTTTTTTTCCTACCATGACTGTAAAAGTCAAACCTAAGAAGGTGAAATCGTCCAAGCCATTTACCTACAAGTAAAGGAAAAATCTAGCACACAGTGATAAACAATTCTGATATGCTATCACAGATATTCAAAAAGAAGAAGTTGAACAGGACCATTATGATAGAATTGAATACAATGGTAAACTTTAAAATTTGTCTGTTTTCCCTAGAGTGAACCCAAGATTTTTGTTCCTAGTAAGAGAAGATTGAATTAAACACAGAGTGACCATAACACCTTCATTTTCTACATCAATTTATTTTTAAAATTTATAGTCTTCCATTTGAAAAAATTTCCTCTAGAGAGCTTGATCATTTGAACCTTAATCTTTTGGCATAAGAACATCTTCTGAGATTACAACACTAGACCTTTATCCATAAGAAAACCCCTACCATAGTTATAATCGTACATTTGGGATCACAAGTCTATATCCAAATAGTGAGTAATCAATTCAGTGTCCTATCTTGCCTAAAGATCACTTGTCCATCTTTGGTAGGAGAAAGATACTTTTATCCTATATCACACTTGGTTTGCCAAATCAACAAGGTATTTTATTTATGTTTAGGTTGTTGGAAATTTTATCATATAAGGTTCAGTTTCTCTCTCACATTTCCTATTTTCTTCCACAACCTTCCACCCATTGGTTTGGTCACAATTGAATGGTACAAACATGATCTGGAAAGTTCACATTTAATCCTATGTCTCATTTATTGGAATCACTAAGACAACAAGAGATGGAGAATCCTTTTCCTCCATGATCAGCCTCATTGGGGAGCACATTTCCCCCTGATATAAACTTTGGTATGGCTAGCTCAACATCCAAACTAGAACCAAAGAATCCTTTCTGAAACCTTTCAGAAACACCACTCTAGGGAGTAATTCACATGATGATGAAGAAGTGTACCAAGATGAAGATTCCACTGGTAACAATAACATTCCTAGTGATGTCCAAACATTTCTTGCAGATTCGTACAATTTGGAAATGATGGAGAAGTCTATTAGGGAAATCAAGACTAAGATCTTCCTAAACTTGGTTAAAGATGGTGTTAACGTCTCTACAAGTTTTGATGAGAGCACTTTGTTTAGACAAATTACCAAGGGTGGTGCTCCCGTATTACCAACTTCAAACATAGCCCAAACATATGGCAAAAAGAAAGAACCCATGGTGAGAACTAGTTCCATACCTACATCAAGTGTTTCAACACAACCAACATTCCAATTGAGTGTGGAACATATTCAACAAATCATCAATGCTATGCCCAACACTACTACACGTGCTAGTATTCTGTAGGCAACATTAACAAGTCCAACTATAGGATGCTTAAACATTGGGCAAGTACCTACACAACATGTGGTAATTCCAACACAACTGATATATTCCTCTTATTTGTAAATGCCAACAAGTATGATAAAAACGTTTGTGCCAATTCCAACGATTGCATATCAATACATTGGCCAAAGTAGAGTACCACCACCTCCACCACCTCATAATATGTTTGGGAATCCATACAACTTTGGAGGTGGGTTCATAAATTCCCAACAATCACAAATGCAACCAAACCAAGATCTAGCCCAACAGTTGCATGAACTTCAAAATTTGGTCCATACCATGAGCAACAAAGGGGTGAAGGATTTCTCTTTTGAGGAAATTTTTCCCTTTCCATTTGATAGATCAATTAACATGATACTATTTCCACCAAACTTTGAGATTCCTAAATTTAACAAATACATGGGAGAAACATGTCTTGTCACACATCTCAAGGAATTTTTCATCTTATTTCAAGAGGTGGCCTATAGTGAGGATTATCTTAAGAGTCTCTTCACACGAAGTCTTGGAGGCCCCACACTTGAATGGCTAATGAACTTACCCAAGGGTTCCATTACTTCCTTCAATGATTTGACAAAGAAATTTGTAGCACAATACTCTTACAACATTGAACATCATGCCTCATTGAGTGATTTGTACAACATGAAGCAACGAAATGGTGAAATATTTTCTAATTTTCTACAACAATGGAGGCACCTTGCTAATCGCATGCCATACAAAATTGAGGATTACTACCTTGTAGATATATTTATCAAAAATTTGATACTAAAGATGTCTTTCCACATTAATATGGCTAGCCCTAAAGATTTTGCCACATTAGTCAAGAAAGGAAAGAACATTGAAAATGGACTCTTAGACAAAGGTTCCATTAAGCACTATAGCTCTTCATCCTCAAATAATGACATGAACAACAATAGAAAACCCAAATTTTGGTCCAAAAAAAAATGTGTTACTCACAATGGTGTCACCAATGTTAAAAGTGTACAAAATCTCCAAGGTGGAAACAACAATAACAACAACTATCATAACTAAAACAACAACAATTCAAACCATGACAATCAAAATCAAAACAACAACCAAAATAACCAGTGATCTCGTAACCAAACATAATTTTTTCCTCGCAACAACAACGATTACAACTATGACTATGATCACAATAGGAAGTTGACTAACTTTCATGAACCCTTGGATGCCATATTCCAAAAACTAGTGGATCACAATTTGATGGTGTTTCCCAACACATGGCCCTTTGATGAAAACCAACCCAAATCAAAATGGTATAAAGAACATGAATATTGCAAATACCACTGCATCAAGGGGCATGACACAAACAAGTGTATAAATCTCAAAGTCTTCATTCAAAATCTTGTCAATGATGGAGAAATTGAGGTAGAAGGAGGACCACCCTCTAAAAATGCTAAATTGAAGATATTTCAAAAACCATTTCCTGACCACAACAATGATGATAACAATAATGGAAACAATAGTATGAATAATGTAAACCAAGCTTCCACATCAAATGCACTCCACTATGACTATTCTACCAACCACATATCATGATTTGATTCCTTGTGTGGTAAAATAGAAACAAATGATATATGTGGTTTTGACTCCATGTGTGGTCACATTGAAGAGATAGACACTCGTGTGAATACCCTTGTCCTACAAGTAGCTGATTATGATGCAACCACTCAACGGGGAAGAATTACTTTGAAAGCTACCACTCCCAATCCCATTGTCTGGCCAATATAATACCTTTTTAGCTACAAGATTAGACATCCTTCACTACCAAAGTACTATTCTAATCTCCATTAAATGTCAATTCAGAAGCGTGAACTTGAGATGATGTCTACAAAGTATATGCTCTAATTTCCACTAAAAGCCACTACTACTTTGAATGCAAATACTACTAAGGAAATCTATTTTACCAACAGAAAATATAATTTCCAAATGCTTAGGAAGAGATCCTAACTACTTAATCATTCATCTATGCACCTATTGCTACAAGAACAGTAACTTGTTTTGTTTCCAGTGGCTGCAGGAAAGCAATTTTACACTTAACTTAGGAAGCTAAATAACTTCTAAAACTGAATAACTCCTAATGACTAAAATAAACTCCACCTTCTGTGTGGGCCGCCATGAAAGAATGAAGGAAAGATAAGCTCAAATAAAAGTGTAAGAACTTAGCAAAATCATATATTCATTCAAACATGCAGTGGTACATAGATTTGGAAAAAACTAGATAACTAGCAATCTATCCTTCTATTTTTCTCCTATCTTCTCTCTTGATCTTTCAAATATAGACAGGGTCTTATTTAAAGAGAAGGAATAAAAAAATCCTAAATTTATGACTTCCTCATTAAGGATAGTCTATTACAACATGAAAAAGCATTAACTATTCCCTTGAATTCTCATAAATATAGAGCACAACGGATGCTAAATTTGCTCCTCTTTCTTACTTAAACCATCCTCCAGGGATCCAGGTATCCATAACAGCTCCATGCATTTTTAACTAACCAATTCAATGCTTACTTTCCCACTCATTTTCTTTACTAGGTCCCACTTATCATCCATGAAAACGGGTCCCTTCTGGTTTTTGCCGTCGAGTCTCATTAACACCAGTGCTTCCTCAACATGAGTCTTTCATGGTCACTTGTTTGATTCCTGCCCATCTTAGATTCCTATGGACATCAATGATACATACAAAAATTTTGACAACATCTATTCATATTTATTAATTTATAAGAAAAGCATCAATTTTCAACTAATGGTTCTGCAACCTTTTTGGCTGTAGGAAAACCTACCCATGTTAAGCATACATGAAGAAAGACTTAACAAAAAGAACCCTTTTTAAACATAATATCAACTATGATTTTCATGCTGCAAGTTCACACTTTATACATTTAAATTTTCAAAATACTAGGCTTAAAAGATGATAAGTTTCAACAAGATATAGACAAATGTTCATAAAAAGGGTAAAAAATCATCTATTGTTCTGTGTCATCACCCATTAATCCATTAGTTCCACATGTTCCTACTATGTTATCCACTTCACAAAGACCCACTTCTTGCTATGATGTATTATCCCAGTTAGGGAAGACTCCTACACAAATATCCATTCTAGAGCTCCTTGCCACCTCACCCATCCACAAAGAGATCTTGGAGACTACTCTTTTAGAGTCTCGTATTCCTAAAAACATTAATGCATCCCAATTTGAACACTACCATGATTGGGAATCTTGCCACACAACAACACCTTGTCTTTATAGACAAATATTTCCAAGGTCCTAATGAACACCAAAATTTGTTGCTCCACATTGAAGTCTTTATATAGTGACATAAAATAAATGAGTCCTTATAGATAATGGATCCTCTTTGAACCTTTATACATAGAAGATAATCCATTTCTTGGGGCCTCTGAAAGACCTCCTAGATATCAATAAAAGGATCACAATAAAAGAATATGATGAAAGAGAAAGAGAATCAAAAGGGGTTATCTTGCTACTGCTAAAGGTTGGGCTAGTTGTAATAAATACTAAGTGTCATGTCCTAGATTTGGACTTACCATATAACATTATGCTTGGTCGACCTTGGATATATACACTAAAAGTGGTCCCATCCACATATCATCAATGCTTGAAATTTCCCCACCAAGGTAGAGAGGTCATAATTCCAGGTGATTCTTTACTTTTTTCTTTTTGTATGAGGTTGGAAAGTGCCCCAATAAACTTTTGTCTAGTTAGTGAGTTTGCTAAGGTTATACCTAGATCTCTCACAATAATGAAATCACCTTCTACAATAGTACTAGAGTTGTCCAATATTGATTCCAATTCCTATAAAGGAAAAAAGAAGGTCAAAGATATTAAGGTCAATACTATGGTAAAGAAGGTTACTTTTGTTGACCAAGGAATGAGAGAGTATAAGTTTTAAAATGCCTTGTGTGTTGGACAACTATTGCTCTCCCCTCGATCCTTTGGAAAAACTTCACAAATACCACCATCTACAAATAAGGATACTATGCATGTTAATAAGACAACATTTGAACATTGGGGTTCACTTAGTGTTGAACACATGGAATCTAATATCTTAGATTGGCTATATTTTGATGGAAAAGATGAACCTGAGGAATTCCCTAAAGATAAGTATGTTAAGGCTCCTCCTATCATTAAAAACATGGGATATCATGGTACCATCCTTGGACCTAAAGAATATGGAATTAGACAACCCCTTGAGGGTAATAGCTATCCTAAAGGATGTGGTTTGGGCTCCATTAAACCCAAGTTATCCTTTGCTGACAACTATTGTATGGTTGAACCTAATTCTGAGACAAAGGAGGAGGAATTCTTTGAAGTCCCCTTCCAATATATTGAAGATGACCTAGATAATTATGTCCACACCATTACCATATCTGACCTTTCATCTACCAACCTACCTCTAACCAACCCTGACATGATAGACTGGGACCTTCAAGACACACCACTAGCTCTTGATATTTATAACTCTAACGAAGTAGTGATGACACTCTTTGGCCTTAAGAATCTCCAAGAATACAAACATGAGATCCAATACAATGAGGAAGCCTACTTTGGTAGCCAAGTCAACTTTCTTAGTTGCAAAATTGAAAAAGAAAATAAAGATAAAAAAAAATAGAAAAACATCCTCTAGTGAAAACTCTTTTGGAGTGCTTTTGGATGAAGAAAATGATAAAACAAAGGATGCATCTTCTGGTGAAAATCTTCTAGAGGTTCCAAAAGAGGGAGAGGTTGACTTGTTGTTTAGATCTTTACCACCAAAAAATTCATCTATTCTAAATGAGGACACAATTCCAATTAATTTGGGCATGGTAGATAATCCACAAATCACCTACATTGCTGCCATCTTAAGTCCCAAAGAACAAAAAGTGATGATTGAGTTCCTAAAAAAAGATAAAATCAATTTTGCATGCACATACAAAGACATGCTTGGTTTAGACACAAATTTGGTTGTGCATCACTTAGCAGTAGATCCAAAGATTAAACCTGTGAAACAAAAGTTGCACACGATGCATCCTAAGGTAGCACTTTTGGTCAAAGTAGAATTGCAAAAAATCTTAGAGGAAAAATTCATCCAACCTATTGATTATCCTAAATGAGTTTCCAACATTGTCCCTATAAGGAAAGCATCTGAGGGCATCCACATTTGTTCAAATTTTTGAGATTTAAATCTCACATGTCCTAAGGATGATTTTCCACTTCCTAACATAGACATCATAGTGGATTTGACTACTAGGCATGAAATGTTGACTTTAATGGATGGTTTCTTTGGTTATAACCAAATAAAAATTGCAAAAGAAGATCAACATAAAATAACATTTACTATCCCATAGGGGACCTTTTGTTACCAAGTCATGCCTTTTGGCTTGAAGAAGGTCAGCGCCACCTATCAACACACATTGACTACAATCTTTCATGATCTTCTACATGTAATAATGAAGGACTATGTTGATGACATTCTAAGAAATTCTAAGGCATGTGATTCCCACATTAATGTGCTCACCCCCATTTTTGAAAGGTTGGAGAAATATAAAGTACACCTTAATCCAAAGAAGTCTATTTTTAGGATCAAATCAGGCAAGTTGTTAGGCTACATAGTGTCAAGAAGAGGAATTGAGGTAGATCTCACCAAAGTGAAAGCCATCACGGAAATGCCTCCACCTACCACATTGAAACAACTCCACAATTTTTAGGGAAGGTTACAATCCATCAGAAGGTTTATGTCCCAATTATCAAATAAGGTTCACCCACTCTGACATTTTCTTCGAAAGGACACTAATTTTCAATTGGATTGCCTATGTCAGAAAGCATTTGAGCAAGTTAAAGTATATTTGGCTAATCCACTAGTTCTAGTCCCTCCAATTTTTGGATGACCATTGATTCTATACATTTATGCCACTTTAGTTGCCTTAGGTGCTCTTTTGGCATAACTAGATGACAAAGGTAATGAGAAAGCCATATACTATCTCAGTCGAACATTAGTTGTCTATGATTTGAACTACATTGCTATTGAGTGCGCTTGTTTGGTGGTAGTCTTTTGCACAAAGAAACTATGCCATTACATGCTTAATCATACTACATACCTCATTGCGAAGATAGATCCACTCAAATATTTTCTACCAAAAGCTTCTCTCACTGTTTGAGCTACAAAATGGATCTTGATTTGAAGTGAATTTGACATCATCTATAAGGATCGCAAGGCCATTAAGGGATAAGTAATTGCAGACCAGCTCGTTGAAGCTCCTCTTCAAGAAGACCATCCTATTATAGAAAATTTTCCAGATGATACAATTATGACTATCATCCCTAGTACACAATGGAAATTATATTTTGATGGCTACTACACACAAAAGGGATCGGGGGCAGGAATTTTTTTTGTTACACCACAAGGAGACCTTATTCCTAAGTCTTATAAAATTTCATTCCCTTGCACAAACAACATAGCTAAGTATGAAAGATTAGTCACAGAACTCTGTCAAGTTATTAGATGGAATATCAAAAGCCTTCTTGTCTTTGGGGACTCTCAATTGGTCATTACAAGTCATAGATGAATACCAAACAAATGATGAAAAGTTGTTGCCATATCACCAGATAGTTGAGGATCTTAAACAACACTTCACAGAGATAGTCTGTTAGCAAATACCAAGGACTAATAACAAAGTTGTAGATGTTATGGCCACTATTGCCTCCATGATTTCCATGCATAAATATAGTCCTAAGTGTGAGTTCCTTGTTGAGAATCTTTTTCTTCCTACTTATGAGAAACCCAAATTAGAGCTAGTGTGTGAGATTGTCGATCTTGAGTCTCCATGGTATGGTAAAATTTTTGCGTACCTTTATTAAAAAACCACCCCCATAGCCCTTTTCATGAACCAAAACAAAACCTTCATTCGCTGCACTACCCAATATACTATACTAGGTGATATAGTTTTTTCAAAACACTTCAATGGAACCCTCCTTTGATGCCTCAGTTTAGATGAAGCTAGAATGACATTAGAAGAGGTCCACCAAGGAATTTGTGGTGCCCATTCCAATAGCCTTACTTTAGCAAAAAAGCTCCTCAGAAAAAGTTACTATTGGCATACTATGGAAGTGGATGCCTATCATTTTGTAAAAAGATGTGTTCCTTGTCAGTAACATGGCAATTTGATACATGCCCCCACCCAAGACCTTCAACGCACCATCACACTATAGCCCTTTTCCTGCTGGGGATTTGATCTTGTAGGCCAAATATATCCAAATTCTACAAATGCCCACAAGTATATTATTTTCACCACTAAGTACTTCAAAAAGTGGGTTGAGGCTATCCCATTAACCTACACCATTGAAAAACAAGTTTTGAAGTTCATCTTGAACTACATTATTTGTCATTTTAGTATACCTCAAGACATCATAACTAATAATGGAACTCCTTTCAAAAACCAAGAAGTTGCTAGACTATGTAGGAAATTTGAAATCACCCATCATTTTTCCACCAAACAATTCCCTCAAGGCAATGGTCAATCTGAAGCAACCAATAAAACCATTTTGAAAATCCTAAATAAAATAGTTGATGCAGTTGGTTGTGACTGGCACCTCCAAATCACTCCCTCCCTTTGGGCCTACCACACCTCCATCCACACCACCATAGGAGCCACTCCATTTTCTCTTGTTTATGGTGCTAAAGTTGTCTTACCCATCAAAATTGAGCTCCCTTCCCTTAGAATATCTCTCAAGAATCTGATGCCTGAAGAAGAATATCATGTTGCTCGCTTGCAAGTGTTGCAACTCCTCAATGAGCAATGTCTTAATGCCCTAAACTGCCTCTGCATGTATCAAAATCACCTTGAGCTTTAGTTTCATAAAAAAGTCAGACCTCGTGAATTTGAGGTGGGTGACTTAGTTTTTCAGCATAACATGAGGAACCTCCAGAACTATGAAAAGAAAGGAAAATTTCAAGCTAATTGGCTTGGTCTATTTATCATTACAACCAAATATGGTTCTACGGCATATCAAATTGCCACTTTAGAGGAAGATCTGCTCCTTGAGCCTATAAATATCCAACATCTCAAGTGGTTCTATGTTTGAGTCTTGTAGTTCCTATATAGTGTTGTTATAGTTCTACAAAAATACAAAAAAAATCAAAAAATTAGAAAACTCCAAAAATATTCATAAAATGTTCCTAAAGAAATGACTAAAAAGAAAAAGAAAAAAGTATTTTGGTCCATTCTCTATAAGGCTCATCTCACTTCACCCCATTCCACCATTTAATCCTATCTTTGTGTAGAAATCTTATCTGACTTGCGCTTTTCATGCATTCAATAAAAGACCTCTTGTCTGCGAGGCTTCACTTCACTCCCATTTTTCAAAAGATATCTAGTCTACAAGGCATTTTTTTGTTGAGTGTTTGTCTCAATACCATTACACTAAGCTTTTTCCCATAATAGTGACTAAAAAAGAACTTAAATAAAATCAAGACTTACAATTCCAAAAATTGTTCTTTTCACAGCCCTTGCCAACAAACATTTGTGACAACCAACATCAGACAAACAAACTTTCATAGGATGAATCCTTCCTATATATATATGGAAGTATGACCTTCACCTTTGGGACTTATCATTCTTAGTAGGAACTATGGATTGAATGACTACTTGATCATGTGGTCTCTTTTTTTGGTTGATTTCATTTTGTGTGTTAGTCATAGCCTTTTATGGTGTGCCTTGACCTTCCATATTTTGGTATCACCTGAATAGGTCTAACTGACTACACGTGTCATTTGTGGTATGATATGTTTTTGATGCTTTAGTACATATGTGTCAGTTTCAAGTTATGGTTATGCATTGCACACTGGGGGAAACACTTTAGTACACTTTCCACCAAAGATCTCTAAAAAGACTTTGGGTTTGCCTAGACCTCTCCAAGCCATATATGATATTTGTTCCATCATGACTATGCAAACTACATCTATCATCCTAAAGTATCTATTGTGTTAAGAGTCTAGTCCATGCAAAGGAACCATGTCATTTATGCTTCTATAGAATATAATGCATAACTCCTTTTGCAAAATCAAACTACGGTTTGCTCTCTCATATAAACACAACTAAATCCCTTGGTATCATGTAGCTAGGATTTAATTACACCCTACTTGAGACAATGGTTTTGTTTATTCCCCCCCTCCTATGCTAAGCTACTTGATTCCTACACATGAAAATTTTGACACATGTCCTTCCATTAGTTTCATTCATATTACATTTACATATCTCATATTTCCACTTTAAATTTACATCATTTCACTTTGCATTCATAATTAGTGTCTTTTTCTTTTACTGACATTTTCATTTAGGATACATTCAATTTCATATTAGGTACATTCATTGCATTAGACATTTCATTCATTATTAGATCCCATTGTTCATTACATTCATCTATCCATTTTCCCATCACATGTAGTAACATATACATCATGATACATCTCATAAAGCATATAGTAAATTCATACATGTATAATAACAAAATGCATACATTCATATATTGCCATAGCACCTACATCACCCACACATTAGTGATCATATGTGCATCATAGGAAACATAAAATCACACACATCCTGCATCACAATGTCAGTAACCACATCATAAAAATCACATGCATAAGAAACAATCATCAATATACACCTAGGCTCATCAAATCATGTCATATATATATCAAAGAACAAGTGTTTGTGTACAGTCCATATACAAAAGAATCATTTAGTATGTCATGCATAATGCATCATCAAAAACTCACTACATCTGCATCACTATGTCAAAACTACTCACTGTAAAAATCATGGAGCTGGCTATGAGGGCCCAACCCCTCCTGTACCCCCTCCTCATAGAGGCCTACCCTATCCAACCAATTTCTATAACCTCTCATGGCCCCCTATGGTCCATTAATTGGATGCCTCTCAAAAATTTGGTTGTCATTGATTCACAGGCATGACATCATGATACAAGGACCTATAGTAGGCTGCCTCTCGTACGGCCTGTGTCTCCTAATGGTGGGCTACCATAGCCTTCTACATCACAACCATAGCCACCCCAAGCTATACCATCTATTGGGCTAGGTCACATTATTGGTGGTACTCATCCACCTATCTCTGGTGTGTCTCCCTCTCTACTTGTAGAGTGGCCACCTCCTGCCACAAGGTGTCTAGCTCAGCCAGCTCATCCATCCTAGCATGCATGGTAAATTCACTGAACTCCCCTACATCTATCCTAGCTTGCAGTGCTACCAAGGCCTCCTAAGAATTCTCTACCCTCACTCATTGTGCCTGTAGGGATGTCAAGGCCTATTGGGCACTATCTGCCCTCGCGCACTCCACCTGTATCTCACCCTATAGACAAGCAACCTCTGTCTAGAGACTATCTCACTCAACCCTTATTGTATTTGCATTCTCTAGCTAGGGTGGCCCATATACCTATGGCCCCTGTGCCCCTATACTTGTGGCCCCTATGGTGGCCTTGCTAGTGCCGGTACTCTCCTATGGTGGACTCTACACCCCGAGGACCATCAGTTGATAGGTTGCCCACCACTATGTATATTTAGGTATTATCCATGTCTCTCCCTGGTCATGTCCATGAACCCAAGGCATTGACTACATCCCCTACCATGAGATCTAAGATAATCTCAATGTGGTCCCAAAACCCCATAATCTACCATACTCACGAGATACCACTGGATATAAAAATATGTCTGGCACAACATCCAAGATCCTCCTAAACTGCCACTGCACCCTAGAGGGCATATATCTCATCACCATATCAATGGTCTGACTGATGAGCTAGTAGTCTATCTAAGTGTAAGGAAGGTAGCACTGATCCTTTCTATCATCCTCCCCTCCTACTGCTAATGTAATTCCCCACCACTACATGCCATCATATGGAATCCAATCGAACATAATGATCTCGTCCAGACATCTCCTCCAAAATATAAATAACTCAGTGAAGGTGTACTAGATAGGTGGCCTATATTAACATGTGAATGGCTTCCTAGGTTGTTGAGTCTCACACCTTGTGATAGGGTGTGTCGTGCCTATATGCTCCCATGACCACACCATCAGTATTGTCAATCCTAGACCTATAGTCTATTGTATCCTATACATGTACATGTGTAGGTTTTGATACAACTCAACCAAAATAGTTTGACCCCAGTATAAAATTGCACCATCATCCTATAGTAGAGTGCTCAACACTCGTATCCACCCAATTGAGAACCCATGCCCAGCATGGTCTAGCAACCCCTACTCTAATGCGTCTCTCCATCCCAACCATGATCTTTGGATTGATAACCTTTGTTGTCACCACCAAAAACACTCTCATAGGTAGGGATCTGCACCCTCTAGAACATACTCTAGGTAACTCCTACAGATCAGCACTCGAAGAATCTGCCACACATTGAGCAGGATCACTATTGCCTCTACAATAGGTAGATGGAAGCTTGAAGTTGGTGTGTTTCACCACTCTATAAGTGTCGATAACTACAATAAGTGTGCCCTTAGATATATCCACTCATGGACATGCTCTAAACTACATAGTTTGACATGCCCCCACTCTGCCTCTATCAGTGTATCTCCTAACACCATTGTCGTTGGATAGTGCTCTTACGACCGAAACATCATTGTCTCCATCTACAGCATAGACATGTAATGGTTAGTATTGTAGACACCTAAATTTGATTACACTATTTTAGTAATCCTATTTAGTTATCTAAAAAGGCATTATTAATTAAATTTCTATTTAATTAATCCTTTGTCATCCCCTAGTTGATTAATTTAATTAATCATCTATAGTCCTAATTGATAAATCAAATAATTTATTATTTATCAATTAAATCCTATTCTTCTATCTAATTCCAAAAATCCCCATTTATTAAATAAATCTATTTGATAAATGAAATCCTCAAATTCAAAAACCCCTAACCTATCTCTAATCCTCCATTTAGCCTAATCCACCCCATCCACCCATACTAACCAAGCTTAGCCACTAACTCACCCACCCTCATTAATGCCATCCACTTGCACATCTCTAACATCTCTAATCTAATCCTAAACCCAAGCCTAATCCACCCCCTAATGTTGTCACATTCCTTAAACAAGTTTAAGACTTTCCTAATCCAAACCAAAGTCTCCCCTCAAAAAACCCAACCACTAAGTCATGAGTGCTCTTACAAAACATAAAAGACTCTTAAAAGCCCACTCATGACTCTTACACCCATCTTCCACACTCTTCCCTCTTCCACACTCATTCCTCTTACATCCCTCTTACATACTCAACCCCACTCATCATGTCTTTAACCAACCCTTTACCCTAACCTCTCACACTCATCCTCCTTGTGACAAGTGTCACCTTCCCATTGGTGCTAAACAAGCACAATCCATGTGCTCCCCTTTGAGTGCATCTTAGCCCTCCTTAAGCCTTCATCCATCCTTGCATCTAAGCCCTCCATCTCTCTACCCCTTAGCCTATAAATTGAATCCCATCCCAAGCCATTTCATCAACAATCTTTAAGCTAAAGTTACCGTGCTATTTTGAGAACCAAAGCCATCAACCATACCCTTATAATGCCAAATTGAGAGCTCACAAAGCTACCAATTTTCCATTACCCATCTCCATTGAAGCAGCTTTTGAGCACCTTGAGCATACATCCACAGCAAAAGGACACATCTACAGAATCAAGAAAGCATGGAGTGTTTTCTCTTGTGAAGTTTGCACTTCTTGTTCTCTTTCTTTTTCTAAGCATATATGTGAATTTAGTTTTTGGTTTGTGAATGTTTACTTTATTTGTTAATGTTCTTTGCATACTAATTCTTGTTCTACAAGTATATCCTCTATCTTTTTCTCTTTTTTCTTACCTCATCATAGGGCATCCTACCTTGTTCACCCCTGATCATCTATATCCCCTCATTCTACTGATTCATCCCAATTGGCAAAGACACCAATCGGCATAGGTGCCCATTCGTAGAGATGCTAATCCACACATACATAGATCAGTGGATACAACAAACTATAGAGATGTCGATCCAGCATCTTCGACGACTGCGCAAACATTAGTTTCCTATCAATGGCTAATAGATTGTCATCTGTGGAGATCACAACATGGAGATCATCATCTTCGACCTAGATCTAGTTCTATTTTTCCTCAGTTTGGCATCTGCATGGATGATAGGATGCATCTTGTCATCTCTGCAAGAGCCATGATCCCCAATTTGTCATCTGCAAAGATGACAGAGTAGAGACTGTCGTCTCTACCCCAACTGAGCTTTCCCCCATTTAAAGCATAATAAATGTTGAATTTAATTATGTAATAAAATTTTTGACAAGATGGGATAGTTGACTCACCAATGGGCCCATCTCGACTGACCTTTGGTGCTCCTGAATGTGCTCTCCAAGCTGTAATATCTTGATCGGATCCATCTTTCACTTTGGTTCTCTATTCTTTAGGTGTGCAAATGACTCTTCCTTGACCACTTTGGAGGCTTATATAGGCCCCCCAAGGTCTCTTTCTAAGCCTGTACCCTTTCCTTGGCCATGTCAAACCCTATTTATCCCCAAGTCATGCAAAATCTTCCTCTATGCCTTTTTCCTATGCTTTCTTTTCTTCTAAAGACCTTTTCATAAAAATTGCCCAAAAATTATTTTTTGCACTATTTACGTGAGGGGGCACCCTCCTCCCCTATCATCACTTTGACACCACTCCTAGGACTCCTATCCTTTTTGGGGCAACCTATATTTTCTTGTCTTTGATATAATGTCATCCCGACATCACATCAAAGAGGGGCAAAATGTAGATGCTTAAAATCGTTCCAAACACTATATTAATTCATTTAATATTTCCTTTGACATGATGATTAATTATTTATTAATTAATTATATTTTGTCATATTCTTCTACTTATTTAATTAAATTTATTTAATTAAATAGGTTTATTTCACTAATGTATTTAAATTTAATTTGAACACTTCCCCCCTAATGTATTAAATTTATTTAATGCATAGTGCTCCATAAATCCATTTTAAATAAATTCTATTTATTTAATTCCCTCCATTCCATTAAATTCCTTAATCCTATGATTAAGTTAAATTTTATTTAATTTAATCCTAATCCCATCCTAAAACCTAGTCTACACCCATCACTCTCATCCTTCTAAGCCTATCCACTACTTAATCTCACTTATTTACCTTAAGCATCTTGCTAAACACCTTTTAGCTCCTAAATATTTGCTCACACATGTGTGAGAAGCTCATGATCCAATAAAACTTCCACTTCATTTATAACTCTTACATCTCTTACACCTTTGTCCCCCACTCCTTCCCTCGAAGTTGCTCACACATGTGTGAGCAAACCTTGAGCCTCTCAATCATAAAGGCTTATGTTGACCTTTGCATGGCTTGTCTCCTTAGCTCATGTGTTTCCCTTATGGGACCTATGTTAATGCCACATAGATTCCACCTCCTCAAGGCCTCTCTCAAACCTATAAATAGAGGCCTTGTCTCAATTATTTCTTCATCTCCCTCATTTGCATTGTTATCATGCTAGTTTAGCTTTTGAGTTTTTAGAGATTTGATGCTTAGAGCTAAGCTTTGATAGTTGTTTGCATTACTTAGATTTCTAGATTTTGCATTAGATTGATGGTAGTATGATATTGTTAGATTTATTTCTCCATTGTATCTCATCTACATTCAAATTCATGGAATCCTTTGAGATGTCAAAGCACAAGCCAACAATAATAGAAAAGTTAACTAGATGTCATCATGATGGAAGAATATTTTCACTAAAAGATATTACTAATGAGAAAGTGTGGTTTGCAACAAGAGTGATTGTACATAGGATTTACCATTTGAGTTAGATAAACAATGTGCCCACAACAGTGGTGTATGGACCACAGTAGATCATAATGAATAAAATCAAGCTTAATCTAAGTGGGTGGCTAAATGGAAAGATGATGGAAAATATGAATAAAATCAAGAAGGATAGTAGTGTACACATATAAAGTTTGACACAATACTAGTAAGTACATTCTTCTACTTCAAGGAAGAATTTCCTAGATACAAAAAGTTTTAGTGGAGTTCAAAGAGTTGTAGTACAACTCAAATAATGAACATGTATACCGAGATGGGTAGTAGTGCCCTAGAAAATACTGATATGTATTTCAAGAGATTTTAATCTAATATGTAGAGAAGAAAGAAAATACCAATAAATATGATCAATGACTATAGAAGAAGCATTTTTTTATTAACAAGCACATACATGTACATTGTACAATTGGTCAAACTAAAAATCCATTGGTTGACCAAGTGGCTTTATGAGATTGAAGAAGAATCAACTAGAAAACACATTCACCAAGTACTTGCAATGCTTGTTGACAAAGATCAAAAAATATTTGACACAACCGAAGAAAAGAGAAAATAGATTAAGGAAAAATTAGAAGAGATATTGAAAGAGAAGAAAAAGAAGATGAAGAGCATAGGATAAGTTGTGCAACATGTTGAAGAAGAGGCACCACAAGACAGTGAAGAGAGTCCACAATCGGACACCAAAGGTAACTCTTCACCTTAACCTAAATTAAAAGAGGAAGATGAAACATCCAGAAAAAGGAAACCTACTATTTCCAAGCCTTCAATAGTGGAGACATACAAGAGAAAGAAGAAACATCACATCCAGTTGAGGAAGAAGAATCTAAAGAAGAGATTGACACAGAAGATCTAAATCGCCCACAAAAGGTAAGAAGATTTCACTTAAGAAGATTGTTGAGGATGTTGAAAATAATATAAATTATAATATTTTGAAAAATAGATGTACAAAATTCAATAAATAAAATTAAATTGGAGTTGTTAAAGTTTTACTTGTAAGCTTAAGAGTGTTCAACATAACATTGATAAAAATTGAGCTAGCTTCTGAGTGAACCATTTGTGATAGTAAAGGAAATATAGTCGAAGGCCATACTAGAATGGAATAATATGCTAGATGATGCTCTAGCCAAGCTTAGACCTGACCTAAGCAAAAAGGAGATAAGAGAGCTAGTTGAATCATGTAGATAAAAGGCCAACAATGTAGCTTTAATAAGTATAGGTCTAAAGGAGGCCTTTGTGAACGCAAGGAAGTTTCGGTCCCAAATGTATGAACAAGAGAAAGAAAACTTTGAGATTAAGAAAGGTTGAGGCCAAGGGACAAAAGACAAGCCAAGAGAGAAGGAAATACCTAAAACTACAAGACCAAGAAGCACAAAGAAGATAAAAATAGAATAACTTGTTGCATCAGTTGAGCATGTTAGAGTAATTAGATATTTCCTAATTACCTCTAGTTGCTTAAGCTAAACTTTAGGCATCTAAATAGTTAATCCTTTTATTAATTAATTTTATGCAACCTAGATTATACCTTTTTAGGGTTTTGATCTCCTTTATAAGGATGATCTTTGTTTGTAATTTATTCATTCACTTTGCATAATAGCAATCTCCTTTTTTTCTCATCAATAATTTCTCATCTATTGATCTAGCAATTATAGCCTCCATAGCTTTTGCTTCTCTCTTTCTGGGATAAGTGTTTGAATGTAGGTTATTCTTGGGAGTTGTAGGCTTGATCTTTTATCAACTTCAACGTGGTATCAGAGCTCCAAATCTTCATGCCCCTATTTTATTTATGAGAAGTTTGGGGTTTCATTTTTTAAAGTTTTTTTTGTATAGAATCTAGGGGCCACCATTTTTCAGTGCACTTTGAGCCCAAGTAGACATCACCCTTGAGCTCAGAGCGCCCAAAAACCCTTAATTTTATATAAAATTTGTCAAATTTGGACACAATTGGAATCTAAGGCAAAAAAATTGCTCCTAGATTTGCCACATTTCTCAATGTAGAAATTTTTAGGTTTTGCACATTTCTTAAGGCTATGATTTTCAAATTTTTGGACACACAAATCAAGATTTTGCACAAAATTGAGATTTTTTGGGCATACAAATCAAGACAGTTTTGGTACAGAACTAGCATGGTTCCTAAAGCAAAAATCCTAGTACTAGTGGGTACACTTTTCAAGGAATTTTGGCATGGATCTTGAGGTAGTAGAATTTTTTGTTGCTTTTCGAACACTTTTTTGACCTATATGTGGTTTTTTTGCCATAACTTGGTTATCTAGACTCCATTTTTTTATTTAAAAGAAGTGCCAAAAAGCTTATTTTGAGCCCATCGTGATGGTGTAGTTTATTTAGACTTTTTATGCTTTTTAGTGGCATATTTTGTCTATCAAAGTCAAAAGTTTTATTTTGCACTCTGAGAGATATATTTTGAGACATTCTATTTTCCAGATTCTACTCTAGGCACATCCCATTTAGTTTTTTATTTTTTTGCATTATGATGGATATCTTGGTTATTTCAGGTCTAGGAATTTTATTTATTTTTAGATGATTTTTCATGGGTTGTACTATCTATTGTATGAACCTTATGTCTCTTTTGATCTTTGTTCACATCTTTTGTAGTATTTTTGGAAATGCACTGAGATAAAGTGTCACTCTATTGCATTTCGGGATCTTGGACATCTTTGTGTTTTTATACTCACACTACATTATAAAGTGCCTTGGGAGGTTTCATGTTAGCCATATTTTCCATCTTCCTTTGTCAAGTGAGTGTTCCTTCCATGATATTAGCTTCATGATGTGTCAATGACGCATGCCATTACAGGTGTTTGTACTTCTTTTGTATTCTTAATGTTCCTGGTTCTTCTTTCTGCAGGAGATATTGCATTCAGTTTTAGTATTCATGTCTTACCTCTTAGAATTAGAGGGGGGTTATGTTAGTTCTATTTCTTTCTTGGTTCGATGGAGTGAGTTATGTACTCAATATTTGATCTTATGTACTAGGCAATTGCAATGGTTGGATACCTATGCATTTTGGTGAGATGGATCATTTACCATATAGAAATTAAGATACCTTCCATCTTTGAGTGATCAACTCTTCATACTTATTCTTCTCTACCCGATCATGTTCTATATAGTGGAGGTTCTTTAGATCAGTAGTTTGGCAGTGTTTATAGCTTCATGCTTCAATGGTGCTCTTCATGATCATCCTTTTGTTAGGATTAAACCATGGACATAAATAAAAATTACATAAAAATATAAATAATATCAAAAAATAATAGATCACATAGAAAAGAACACAAGACAGCAAGATTTAACGAGGTTCATCCAATTCCTAGGCTATGTCCACCAAATAGCAAGTTCGATATTATTACGATCTAGTGATTACAACCTGATTACAATCTACAATCCCTTATAGCTCACTATTGCCATAAGAACCAATTTTCACATCACAACAATGAAACAATCCCTAACCCTAAGCCTTTTTATACAAGTATTTTTACCATTTTAGGGTTATAATTAATAATTACATGTCAGCCCAAAATCTTGATAAAATAAGGCCCAACAAAATTTTTCTATGAAGTATGTATAGTACTTTCCTGATCGGTCACCTCAAACTAACACCTTTTGTTCCTATCTTTTGGAACATTCTTTACATCTCTTTTTGGAGTATGGTTTTTCCCATGTGATTTTCTCTATTTCTTCTCTTTACAAAGATTTGGTTGTGCTTGGGTACCTCATCAGGCCTTATTTTCGAGACCTACTCTACTTTCAGTAGTAGTTTCTAGGTTTTTAGCTACTCCCTAAGTTTATATTAAGGGAGTGTGTTAGAGTAATTAGATATTTCTTAATTAACTCTAGTTGCTTAAGCTAAACTTTAGGCATCTAAATAATTAATTATTTTGATGCAACCTAAGTTAGACCTTTCTAGTGTTTTAATCTCCTTTATAAAGATGATCTTTGTTTGTAATTTATTCATTCACTTTTGATAATAGAAATCTCTTTTCTTGCTCATCAAGAATGTCTCATCTCTAGATCTGGCAATTCCAGCCTCCATAGCTTTTACTTCTCTCTTTCTATGATAGGTGTCTGCATGTAGGTGATTCTTGGGAGCTATGGGGTTGATCTTTCATCAACTTCAATAGAGCAAAGGATGCATATAAGTCAAGACCTAAATAAGGAACCTAAGGAGAGAAGAGAGAAACAATATGAGTAGGCATCTACAACACCACCCAAAGAATAGGGACAACATAAAGATGATACACTAACAAGTGAGGAAAACTCAAGCATCATTGATGTGAAAATGATGGACTTCGGTTGAAAATATGTAGAAGAAGAAGGTTATGGTACAATTTGTCAAGCTAAGGGAACTAAAAAAGGAGAGAGAAAAAGGAGCAACCAAGGAAAAAGAGACAGATGATGGAATGGATGATACACATATTCCCACAATGGAAATGCGTACACATATCACAAGATAAAAAATAAAAGGGGAAGAATGGGAAAAAGATATAGAGAAAACATAGAGGCAAAAGGAATTTCCATCAACTCAATAGGAGAAGACTCCAATAAAGTCTCGACTGTCAATTGACTATCTAAAGGAAAAAGGAGTGTCAAGAAACCCAAAAAGGTTAAAGACAAGAGAAAAGAAATTTAGATGAATCTAAAATCAAGCAGAAGAGAAGAGGGAGACAAGAATCCCTAGAACCAATAGAGTCATCAACATTAGAGGATGAAGGTGAATTCTATGTATTGATGTAGTGGAAGTTGCAAAAATGCAAGAAGTTTATGTGAGATTCAAATAAATGGGGAAGTGTGTTCATTAGATGAACACAAAAGAGATAAATAAATATGTCAGAATCACATAAAGTTATAAACTGATGAAACTAAATAGAAAGAGGTATGACGAAGCTAGCACACTAGTAAATATTGATGACATACTAAAAGGACTTACAGAAGGAACATCATACAAGAAGGATGATGATTTGATCAGTCAGATCAAAGCTATAGTAAGACATCTACATGCCAAAGTATGTAAGATTCCTATTCTCATGGAAAAACAAGTTTCATTATAACATCTTAAAGAGGAGAATAAACTCATTATAGAGAAGAAAGGGGAGATTACAACAATCAAGAATGATTTTTTTGAAGCACTGAAAGAAATAACCCCAGTATTCCAAAAAACCTAGTATGTCACGCACCTTAATAGGTGATTTGGAGAAAATGAGAAAAAAGTCTCAACATGAGCATGATGAATCCACCTAGGCTTTTGATCCACTCTCTAGATTAGCCTCAAAGCATATTGTGAGAATCTAGGATACAATGTACTTAGTACATCAAATAAGAGTAGAGGAAGAGAAGTGAGCTATTTGATTGATGGACTTCAATGTTTCCTAACCCCACTGATAGGGGTCATCAATGACCATCTCAAGGAAATAGACTTATATATTCATGCCACTAGTAGATACATAAATTCACTTTACAAGCAACTAGAAGATCTTAAGAGTGTGGTATTGGCATTGAACCACGTGAAAGAGTCATGTAGACTCTAGTGAATACAACACAAGACCGATACAAGGATATCTTTGAGAAGTTTTCAGCCCCATAATAGAAGAAGATAAAGAATAAAATGGGGAGAATATGCACAAGGGGGATAATCTATAGGTAACCCAACAATACCCGTTGTCGTTGATGACAAAAAGGGGAGAATATACAAGAAAATAGAGAGGGGAATATAGGAAAAAATAAATTAAAGACTAAGAAACCCATGTAGAGAAGATACAAAAAGGAGGAGGAGAATAAGACATACAAAAAAGAGAACATAAAAGAGTAAGCATCTTGAAAGGGGGAGTATACTCAAAAAGTCTAAGGTGACAAATAGGTAAAAATGAGATAGGCTAGTATAAAACTAAGAATAAATGTAAGTCTTGTTAACCTACACATTTATTTCCAAGTATAATATTTTTTTCATCAATGCCAAAGGGGGTGATTTTTGGACTCAACTACACTAGCATGATTGACTAGGAAAAATAGAGAGTAGAGAAGTCAAGTGTTGAGTAAGTTTTGATGTGTTGTTATTGATTGGCAACCAATTAAAAAAAGAATTAAAGTGTTGTAAGTGCAACCACTAGTAGACTGGGATACTAGTCTTGGAAAATGAAATAAGATGTCAAACCTATGATATATATATATATAGGTGGAAGTTTGATAGTCATAGCTTGGTCACCATTGATGTAACAGAACTAGAATGTCTAAAATTGAAATGACACACATGGAAAGAGTTGCGACAATTGTGACATAATTATGAAAGGACCTAAGTCAACAAGTAGACTTATAGATGGATAGGAAGACCTATATGTATAGGCACATATAGATCTATGGTCACATGTGGCTTGTGACTATGCTTACTATGTGATTCAAATTCCAAATTCATAGTTTGAGTGGGATAATTCTTAGGGGTTTTACCTAGAAACAGAATGAGTGATTTAACTTCACTCATACTTAATTTTGAAGTGTGTGTAGTTTTTATTTCTATAACTATGTTGAGAAATGATTTGTAGAGATAGACCAAAAAAATTATTAACAAAGCATAATAGTAGACTAATACACAAGCACAAGGAGGAAGTGAACTTAGAAAGTTCACCAAGATAATCCAGATCATAGTATCTTTGAGGAGATTTTGGAGAGGATCTACAAGGAAAGGTATGTTGAATATTTAGATATTTCCTTTATTTTTCTTTCTTACCATTATAACTATTGTAAGCCTTTGACAGGGAAGACTTGTAACGAGTCTTTGAGATCCTCTAGCAAGGTATCTCTCAAGAAAAGATTAAAATCCTAGTGAGGTAGCCTTGATAGGATGTGTGTGCTAGAAAATGTGACCTGCAAGAAGCATGGGCTAACAAACAAACACTAGTTTAAAATCTTGAAATTGCATCAAAGACTTATCAAATGAAAAGAACAAAATGCCAACTAATGCTTGCTTGGGTTTTGCAACCTTAAGCAACCAACAAATCCAACCTTCCAGCCACCTCTACAACTCAACAAGGACACCCATGAGAGGCCTTGTTGGTGTGTTAAGATGGGGGGGTGTTTGATGTGCTCTCCCAAACACAACAATAAATGAATCTCTTGAGTGAGTGAGTGCAAGTGTGTATGCAAGTAAAGTATGAATCTAGACTAAATGAGATGAACACCTCAAGAAATGACTATGGAGAGAGCCATTCTTAAAGTCATTCAAAGATGAAGATGATATGTAATGAAAGAACTAACTAAATATGCAAACTATGATAAAAATGCAAACTAAAATGAAGCTACAAATGCATGTAAAAGACCTAAAACTATATTGGAAAAGTACGTAAGAAGACATCATGCATCATATCAGATCATTAGAGACAAAGATTTAGGAGTCATGACGAGAAGAAGACTAAAGAATGATACATCCTTATTATGTGAATTTGAGCCTAAATCAAGTTAAAGATCTCTAGAAAATGAAGATTGGAAAGGAGAAATGAATGAAGAAATTGAGAAAATTGAGAAGAATAAGACATGGACATTTGTACCTAGACCAAAGGACATGAATGTGATTGGAACTAAGTGGGATTTTGGAAACAAGCTAAATGAGAAAGGTGAAATCACAAGAAACAAGACAAGAATAGTTTTTAAGGAATATGCACAATAAGAAGAAGTTGATTATGGTGAAACTTTTTCCCCAATTGAAAGGTTGGAAGGAGTGAGAATGGTACTTGCATAAGTTGCTTAGAAAGGATTCAAAGTGTACCAAATGGATGTCAAATTTTCATTTTTGAATGGAATTTTAGAGGAAGAAGTCTACATTGAACAACCTAATGGTTTTGTTGATCCAAGCAAGAGGAATAAGGTATGTAAGTTACACATATCTTTATATGGTTTGAAACAAGCCCCTAGAGCATGGTATGAAATGCTACACAATTATTGGGAAAAAAAATTTCTTGCAAGAACTAATGACAATATTAATTTGTATTTGAAAAGTGAATCCAAAAGTAAGATATTGCTAGCTTTAATATTTGTCGATGATATCATATCTAGAGGAAAATATTCAATGAGTAAGTCATTTTCTGATCAAATGAAGAAGGGATTTAAGATTTCAATGTTTGGAGAGATAAAATTATTTACAGGATTGCAAGTCTACCAAATGAAAAGTGGCTTATACATTACACAATCCAAGCATGTGAAGTAGATATTGAAGACTTTTGGTATGTAATACTAAAGACAAGTTGGAACACCTATGATGACTGGACATAAGTTTTCAAAGAATGATGATTCTGTTCAGGTGAATCAAACATTATACAAGTCAATGATTACAAAATTGTAGTATGGTGTACATAGTAGACCTGATATTTGTTAGCATGAATGTTGATGATATTACTATGGGGGAGTATTCTATAATTGTGGAGAGATAGTTAGCATGACTATGTGTTGCATTCATGACTATGTTTTTCATTGATGTTAGCATACTCTAAAGATCATTAGAGTAGCAAAAAAAGATTGAGGTCATACAAATTGCGTATAGAAGATGAGGTCAAGCATAGTTGGGAACATGTTCTATGTTATGTCCTAATGATGTAGGTGAGTGGGCATGTATGAAGACAAAGCTATGTAAAAGTTATTTATAATTTATATAAGATAGTTTGTAGATAGAGTACCTAAGAAGTGGTTTCTAGTGTTTAGATTGTATCTTTCAACAAGGATAGAATTAGGGTGATAAAAGTTAGAGAATGATAGTTGAAAACCTAATGATGATGTCAACAAGTGTGAGAAGTCTAAGGTTATACATGTGAAAAGTTCCCAAGACTATGAGCCAACATATTTATAATTACAAAAACATGTAATGAATTGTATTATTTTAATGAGGTCCAATTGTAATTAATTGGGAAAGCCTCAAGGCCAACTTAATGAATTATTTTGAGGACATGGTATAAAGGAAAGTTATTTACCTTGTGATGATGTGAGTGAAGTGTATGATTTGTAAGAGAATTGTACTGGATGCGTAAAGATTGGTAAATATGAGTAAGTGATCAAAGGGATCAAAGTAATGCAAAGTTGGAGATTTGGTATCAAAATCTGAAAGGTATTTGGTGTGGTATTGGCATAGTAAGAGGAAAAAGCAAGAGTTAGAGGTTCTAAGATCAGTTGTATTTCTATTATTCTAAAAGGAATAATATAAAGATCAATTGGATAGTGAGTTTGATGGTCTTGCCCCTGAAGTTGTTTGGATTGTGGGTCCTTTTTCCTTTTGCAACTCTTAACATGGTTGGAATCTCCTCAGAGGGATTCAAAGTCTCCTAGCAGACACTGATATATATTGAATGTATTTCATTGGCTCCTAACATAGTCCATCTTCTTAAAAGGATTTTATATATTAGTACATCATTTTGTGGGTACCATCCTCATTAGGGTTTTCCTAATTAACATATCTAGTGTTATTATGTAGGTGTATCTTCTTATGATTTTTGTTTATATTGATTACATGTTTAAGGTTTATTAAGGTTGATAAAAGTTGTATTGATGTGATAACTAATGCACCCCCCTCTCAGTTATCATCGTGGAATTTACTTTCTAACAATTGGTATTAGAGCCTTAGGTCCTTAAAGGAAAAACTTAACAATTTAAGAAAATCAATGATGGGTCATTTTAGGAAAAAGAAAGTCCTAAGTTTGATGGAGTTAACTATGATAGCTAGAGAGAGAAGATGAAAACACATCTGTTATGCATGGGTCTAGGGTATTGGTTGATGACAAAGAAAGAAAAGACCACTGTGTAAGAAAGAAAACTTGAAGAATGTAGTGAAGATGAAAGAGATATGGTCATGTGTAACATGCTTGAAAGAGAAGCACTTTTGTCAGCTCTTCATGAAAATGAATATAGTTAGGTAAAAACCTCAGCAACATCTCATAAAATTTGGATAGATTTAGAATCTACTTTTGAAGGTGATAAGAATGCTAAGAGAATCATATTGCAAAATTAGATATGTTGTTTTCAAGAGGATAAAATAATGGAAGATGAATATGCAAGAAGTTATATTGGTAGAATATTGGAAATTATTGTAGGAATTAAGTCTTATAATGGAACTAAAGATTAAGATGAGATTATATGGAAGATCTTGAAGACTTTGACACCACCATTCAAGTAGAAAATATAGATGATTGAGCAAGTGATTCCTTGTATTGAGAAATTTTCTAGAGAGAGTCTTCTTGGAAGATTGGAAGCACATAAGTAAGCTTGAAAAAATCTAGAGATTTTCCAAGAGTGGAAACCATTTTTAGTGCATTTAGTGTTTGAGCTTCCTTATCAAGAAGTGCAAGCACTAGTGGAGATTATACTAGTAGTAGTAGATCCAAATTTGAGGAGGAAATAAATATAGCTGACATATTCAAAAAGGTACTACCTAAGGGTACTTTTGAGTATCTAAGAGGAAAGTTAGGGGTCATTCCCCTAACAAAAGAAAATTGAGCAAAGATGTTGCATTGCATCAATTGTTATGATCAAAATATCTTACAAATTGATGTAGGAGGTCACACTTTGGGAGCTTCCTAAGGATATGAAAAACAAGACACTAAAATATAAGTAGATGAAGCTACAAAGAGTTGATGTTGAAATGACATTTGTAGTATGTGAATGGGTGATGTCTTTGGCATTGTTATAAAAGAGGAAGATGTATGGTAGTTATGATTCATATATTGAGGGAGGTGTGTAGTTACTATTTAGAGGAAAATCTATATGGAATGTATGTTGTCAAAAGGGAGAGTGTTCAAATCAAGAGCATGATTTGAGGTGTTGTATTACTAAGATGATAGACGGAGTATCACATAGTTGTTACTACTATGGTTAATGATAGGTGAAGTATTAAGAGTTTGCATTGACTAAGAATTAGAATGAAACTAAGAAAGAGAGAAAAAAAAAACAAAGAGGGAGACAACGGTAACTAGATGTGCTACCATCAATGCCAAAGAGGGAGATTTTTGGAAACTACAATTGGAAAAATTATTATGTTGTCATTGATGTCAAACCTACTAGTAAGACATTGTCTAACCACTAGAGATATATTTAATAATAGTGTAGAGTGCCATATTTGTTGATTGATGAAGAGAATTTTAAAAAAAAGGATAACAAGGTGAGTTGGTGATATTGTTGAGTGATATGAAGTTAAGTACTATGGAACTACAATGGGAACTTGATATGTTAGTCCTTGAAAAGATAATGTGTTATTTAATCAATACGTCAAGTGAAGAAGGTAGTCAAAGTTGATGTGTAAGTGATATGACAAGAATTGAGTTAAACTTTAAACATGGTTGAGTATTAGTGTTGGTCGGTCAATGAAGAAGCTAGAACAAAAGATTAAGGAACTTAAGTAGAACTCAAAAAAAAGTCCAAGCTTAGTGATAGTTATTGCCGAGCAAGTTGATGAAGGAAGGTTAGTAGTGATCTAGCATAGTAATGGTCGAGCAAACTAGTCAATGCTAAGAGAAACATAACAGTGTATGCCAAGCTACAAAAAAATGACCAAATAAAAGAACATAGTGATTGCTGAGTGACATCAAAATTTACAATTTGTGAAAAATGAATTTGAGGCTGATAAAGTTGAAATTTTGGATGAGTCAAAGCACATGGATGATAAGGATTGATGAGCTAGAGTATTTAATGCATGAAGAGAGTTTATTTTATAATAAAATGAAAGGATTTGATCAAAAGTTTCTAGAAGTATCAAGAAGGATGGAGAAAAAAATGATGGAAGGATTTGATGAATCTGACCTAAACCTAAGATCTACGATAATATTAAAGCAAAAAAGATCAAAATTACCTATTTGAGGTGGCATAAGATATGTTTTCTGAGGTCAATTCGTTGTTGATTGACAATCTTATGGAGAAGTTGTGAGGAGTAGAGTAGTTGAGGAGAAGTGTGAAGAGTTTAATGAAATATGATTTCTTGAAGGGATGTCAAATGGATCAATTATGGAGATGACAATGGAGGCAAGTCAATGAACAAGAAAATGAGAAAATGGAGGTCTAAATTTGTAAAGTGAGTTGTATGTTTTATAGATCAAACCTACTATTACATTCTAACCATTGTGATAGTCAAAATGTTGGAAATCTGATTGAAAAGATCATTGATGAATAAGATTGATTGAAAGAGGGAGATTATTATTAAAAGAATGTTTTCAATCATTGTTTTGTCATTGATGTCAAACTTGCTATTTGTAGGAATGTCAGTTGCTTATAAGATCCAAGTACTATCACTTAGTTGATTGATGAAGAGGATTTAATCAACAAGATGTAACAAGAGCACCTAAGGGAAAGGTTGAGTTATGATATTGTAATGAAGTGCAAGGATCAGTTAAGACAATGGTTAAATGATGTATTGGTAACATACTTGAAGATATAGAGGTTGGCCACACTTAGAAACACTGGAGGAATAAGTTGTTACAAGGTTGACTATAAAGCTTAAAATAAGTTCATTAGTGGGTGCCGAGAAAGTTAGTTTAAGCCGAGCAAATTCTCAGTTGGAGCCGAGAAAAAGGAAAATATAGCGTGTGCCAAGGGAACTTCAGGTGCCGAGTGAAGTTCAAGTGCTGAGAAAAGTAACAAGTGCTGAGCATCAAAAAATCTTAGTATGTGCCGAGTGAACTTTAGGTGCCAAGCATCAGTAAAATGTAGTAGATGTTGAGTAACACAGTGTGTGCTGAGCAACATAATTTCAATAGTGCTAAGCTACTGCATTATTGGAAATGTTAAAGATTCGCTAAATCTAAGCTAAAAAAGTTGTTACCTTGAATTTTGTGAAGCTGTTGGAGGATAAGGATGATGAGCTAGTGACACAAAATTCTATGTAAACCATTATTGAGTGAATTCAAGAGGATTCTTCATGATGTTTCTAGAAGGAACAAAATGTGGGTTAGATTCAATGAATTCTACCTAACTCATTTGAACCAAAATCAAAGGAGGGAAGAATCAAGCAGCAAAAACAATTCTAGACTTCTATTTAAGGAGTCGCAGACCAATAAGCAAGAGCTAATGGTGTGTCAAACTGCAAACTAGTTAGAAGGGTGTCAAGGAGAAGACATCTAGGAGAAAGAAGAATAGAGAACATAGACTCTGCTTCAACAAGTGGTCAGAGAGAGAGAGGATTGCATTGGTACATTGAGCATGGAGACTCAAGGAGACTAAACTTGAAAGGAGGGAAAGCTATCAGAGTTGTAGAGATTGAAGGCCATGTAATGTTATGAGCTAAGAAGTGATCTAAGATTTGCAAGTTGAGGTGTATTCTTTAATCAGGTCAAAACCTGTAATTGTTACTCTCTAGCAATTGTATCAATTAGGGTAGAAGAAAATCCTATGGACTTAGGTTGGTTTAATAGCCATTTGTAAATCCTTTAACAAGGTGGCATTCCAAGTGAATGTTCTAAAGTCCTCTAACTAGGCCCACTTCTAACAGGGTGGTTAAATCCTTTAACCAAGTCACATTTAATAGTGTGTTGTAGCCTGTAACAGGGCATCACTTCAGAAGAGTGAGATTTGAGTAGCATGTTATTAGTGGTTTTTCTAAAATTGAGTTTCCATGTAAATCAGTATGTTATGTGTTGATTTTTTTATGTGTTATGCTTGCATGTTGATTTATAGTAACTTTTTGAATAGGAAAGTTAAAGCTTGGATGAATGAATAGTTTGATGGGGACACTTTACTTGATGAAAAGTTTGACTAGGACATTCGGACATTGAATAATTGATTCACCCCCCCCCCCCCCCCCCCTAGTTATTCTAAAGTATTATCAAAGCCATGAAGGATGAATCAAATGAAGATGAAGCAACAACATTGGTAACTTGTGTGAATAAGAATGACAAGTGGATCATAGATAGTGGACGCTCACATCACATGATAGGAGATAAAAATAAGTTTATTACCTTTACTCAGTATGATGGAAATAGTGTTAGATTTGGAAATGATGCTCCATGCCAAACCAAAGGGAAAGGTTGTATTGAATTTACTAAGAAAAATTCATGTGATAATGCATACTATGTTGAAGGATTGAACTACAATTTGTTGAGTGTATCATAGTTAGGCAATGTAGGTTGCAAAGTAGAATTTGGAAACAAAACTGCAAAAATCTATCACACTAATGGAAATCTAATAGTAAAAGGTGAACAAACCAAAAGTAATTTTTTTTACCTAGATATGGAAGATGCAACCTATCTTATTGGTAGACTTGATGATGTGTGGTTATGGCATAAAAGATTGTGTCATGTCAACTTTGACAATCTAATTAGTATGAGCAAAAAGAAGAAAGTTAGATGTTTTCCTAAATTGAAGAAGCCTGAAAATACAATGTGCAAACAATGTAAACTAGGGAAAATGACTAAGTCTAGCTTCAAAAGAAAAACATACACTTCCAAAGAAGTACTAGAGCTAGTCCATACTGACTTATGTGGACCAATAGAAGTGCAAAGTTACCTAGGAGACAAATACATAATGCTATTTGTGGAAGACTACTCCAGGATGATGACTACCATGTTCTTGAAGCAAAATTCTGATGCATTTCCAATGTTTAAGTGGTATTTGGCCAGAGTTGAGAAGGAAACAGGAAAGAGTTTGAAGTGCCTAAGATCAGATAGAGGAGGAGAGTTTACATCAAAGGAATTTGAGATATTCTGCAATGACAAAGGTATCAAAAGATAAACATCAACACCAAGAACTCCACCATAGAATGGTATTGCTGAAAGAAGAAATAGATCAGTGATAGGTTGTGCTAGAACCTTAATGATGGAGAAAAATGTTGCTCTAAAGTACTAGAGTGAAGCTGTAAGTACTGTTGTTTACACCCTAAATAGAGTTCAAGTCAAGAAAGGTACAAATGCAACACCTTTTGAATTATGGTATTGTCACTCACCTAATGTAAATTTTTAAAAAGTATTTGGTTGTAAATGCTATATTCCTAAAGATACTAGAAATGACAAGTTTGATACAAAAAGTGATGAAGGCATATTCCTTGGATACTCCATTAGAAGTAAGGCATATAAGTGTTTGAACACTAATACTAACAAGATAGTGGAAAGTGCAAATGTAAACTTTGATGAGCATACAAATATCCAAGTTGATGAATCCAAGCAATCAAAAGATTATAGATCTTTTGTATACTTTTATGAAGGAATGAATGTTGAAGATGATGCTACCAATCAAGTTGGGAATCAACAACAAATTTTAGTATCAGCCAAGTCACAACCAGTGAATGCCAAGCTATATTTAGAAGCCAAGTTGTAGAATGAAGGAAATGCACATTCTAACTCTAAAATCAATACACACAGACGAGATGATGAAATACTAGATGGTGAAGAGCAAAATGACTTTGAAGCTAAAGGATCAAACATGGAAAAAAGGACAGTACTAAGACTAGCTAAGTATGTAAGGAGACATCACCCCACAAAACAAATCATTGGTGACAAGGATGCCAAACCAATGAAAAGGAATAAACTAAGGAATGAATAATGTCTATTGAGCAAGGTTGAGCCTAAAATAGTGAAACATGTACTACAAGATGATGACTGGTATAAAGCTATGAAAGAGGAGATAGACCAGATTGAGAAGAACAAAACTTGGACCCTAGTTCCTAGACTAGTTGATAAGAATGTAATTGGTACAAAATGGGTTTTTAGGAACAAACTTGATGAGAATGGTGAGATAACTAGAAACAAAGCCAGACTAGTTTGCAAAGGCTATGTACAAGAAGGACTAGATTATGGGGAAACATTTTCCCCCTATTGCAAGGATGGAAGGAGTAAGAACATTACTTGCATATGCTACCTACAAAGGTTTCAAAGTCTACTAAATAGATGTCAATTCTTCTTTTCTAAATGGTATACTAGAAGAGCAAGTCTACATAGAACAATTTGAGGGATTTATTGATGACAACAACAAGGATATGGTCTACTAATTGCATAAGGCACTCTATGGTTTGAAAAAAACACCTAGAGCATGGTATGAGAGACTGCACAAATATCTTGTGAAGATTTGATTTGAGAGAACATATGATAACAACAACTTGTATATCAAGGCAGAAAAAGGTAAAGATATTTTGATATCAAAAATATTTTTTGATGATATAATATTTGGAGGAAAAGATATTCTATGCAAAGATTTTGTTGATCAAATGAAACATGAGTTTGAGATGTCAATGTTTGGAGAAATCAAATTCTTTGTTGGTTTGCAAGTACATCAATTGAAGCATGGTATATTTGTGGCCCAATCAAAATACATCAAGGAGATACTCAAGAAATTTGGGTTAGAAGACTCAAAACTAGTTAGCACACCAATGGTAACATGACATTTATCCAAAAATGATGAGTCTATTGAAGTGAATCAGACAATGTATAGATCAATGATTAGAAAGTTGCAGTATGTTGTACATAGTAGACTAGACATTGCATTAGTAGTTGGAATGGTGGCAAGATTTTCTGCAAATCCAAGAGAAAATCATATGATGTCAGTAAAGAGAATATTGAGGTACTTAAAATGAACTAATGACTTTGGTCTATACTACAAGAGGAGTGAAAAGTTTGAACTAAGAGCCTACACTGATGTAGATTGGGGAGGCAATATTGATGACAAAAAAAGAACCAGTGGAGGAGCACTTTTATTGGGAAGAAGATTGATTACATGGACTAGTAAAAAGCAAAGTTGTACCTCATAGTTAATAGTATAAGCTAAATATGTTGCAGCTACTATCAATTGCACCAATATTGTATGGATCAATTATCTATTGCAAGGTATGAAGGAAGAAGTGAGTGAACCTATAATACTTTATTATGATAATACAAGTGCCATCAACATATCAAAGAACCTAGTAATGCATGCTACAACCAAGCATATTGCAATCAACTATCACTATGTGAGAGAATTGGTGGAAGACAAGCAAATAAAGATGGAATATGTTAGCTCAAAGGAAAAAATTGCTGACATCTTCTCAAAAGCACTACCTAAAGATGCTTTTGAATATCTTAGAGGTAAGTTAGGGGGGATACCCCTAGCCAAGGCTACTTAAAGAAAAAGAAAGACTGCCCTGCATCAAATGAATTGATTCTTGAGATATTACACATTGATGTAGAGGATACTTACTTTGGGATCTATGCCTAAAGTAATCAAAGTGTAGAAGCTACAAAATTAGTCACAAACAAGGTGATAGAGGGAGAAAGTGAAAGAACCTACAAAAGCTACACTTGCATATTAAGATGCTGAAACAATATGTCTTTGGCATTGTTGTTAAAGAGGGAGAAAGTGTAGAAACTGATCAAACCAAAAGAAAGAGGGAGATTGTCAAATCTAAAGGAAGAAAAAGAGGAGTAGCAAGAAGTTGATTAGAACAAAGAATAACAGAAGATGAGCAATGCATACAGAGGGAGAGAATGTAAGAAGGAAGAAAACAAAGAAAAAGGATACAACAACTAAGAGGGAGAAGTAGAGAGGAGGAAATTGTGTAGTCCAATTTTCTTTTTGGCATTTGACTTACTGTTCTAACCTAGATAGCACTTTGATAACTTGGTTGAATAGTTTGGTCTGATGTTTGATCATTTTGGTTTTTCATCAATGCCAAAGAGGGAGATTGTTGGAAATCTAATTGAAAAGATCATTGATGAAGAAGATTGATTGAAAGAGGGAGATTTTTGTTAAAAGAATATTTTCAATCATTGTTTTCTCATTAATGTTAAACCTGCTATTTGTAGGAATGACAGTTTCTTATAAGATCCAAGTATTATCACTTAGTTGATTGATGAAGAGGATTTAATCAATAAGATGTAACAAGAGCACCTAAGGGAAAGGTTGAGTTATGATGTTGTAATGAAGTGCAAGGATCAGTTAGGACAATGGTTAAATGATGTATTGGTAACATACTTGAAGATACAGAGGTTTGCCACACTTGGAAACACTAGAGGAATAAGTTGTAACAAGGTTGACTATAAAGCTTAAACTAAGTTCATTAGTGGGTGCCAAGAAAGCTAGTTTAAGTCAAGCAAATTCTCAGTTAGAGCCAAGCAAAAGGAAAATATAGTGTGTGCCTAGTGAACTTTAGGTGCTGAGTAAACTTCAAATGCCAAGCAAAGTAATAGGTGTCAAGAATTAGAAAATCTTAGTAGGTGTCGAGTAAACTTCAGGTGCCAAGCATCAGTAAAACATAGTAGATGCTAAGTAAAACAATATGTTCCGAGCACCAAAATTTCAATAGTGTCGAGCTACTGCATTATTGGAAATGTTAAAGATTCACCAAATCTAAGCTAACAAATTTTTTACCTTGAATTTTGTAAAGCAGTTGAGGATAAGGATGATGAGCTGGTGGCACAAAATTCTATTTAAACCATTTTTGAGTGTATTCAAGAGGATTCTTCATGATGTTTCTAGAAGGAACAAAATGTGGGTTGGATTCAATGAATTCTACCTAACCCATTTAAACAAAAATCAAAGGAGGGAAGAATTGAGAGAGAAAAGCAATTCCAAACTTCTATTTAAGGAGTTACAAACCAAGAAGCAAGAGTTGTTGGTGTGCCAAATTGTGAAGTGGTTAGAAGGGTGTCAAGGAGAAGACATCTAGGAGAAAGAAGAATAGAGCATAGAGATTCTACTTTGACAAGTGATCAGAGAGAGGATTGCACTGGTACATTGAGCATGGAGACTCAAGGAGACTAAGCTTGAAAGGAGGGCAAGTTGTCAGAGTTGTAGAGACTGAAGGCTAGACAATGTTATGAGCTGAGAAGTGATATGAGATCTGCAAGTTGAGTTGTATTCTATAATCAAGTCAAAACCCCTTATTGTTACTCTCTAGTATTTGTATTAGTTAGGGTAGAAGAAAATCTTATGGACTTAGGTTGGTTTAATAGCCATTTGTAAATCCTTTAACAAGGTGGCATTCGAAGTGAATGTTCTAAAGTCCTCTAACTAGGCCCACTTCTAATAGGGTGGTTAAATCCTTTAACCATATCACATTTAACAGTGTGTTGTAGCCTTTAACAGGGTAAGCCTTTCACAGGGCATCACTTCAGAAGAGTGAGAATTGAGTAGCATGTTATTGGTGGTTTTTCCCAAATTGGGTTTCCATGTAAATCATTGTGTTATGTGTTGATCTTTTTATGTGTTATGCTTGCATGTTGATTTACAGTAACTTGCTAAATAGGAAAGTTAAAGCTTGGATGAATGAATAGTTTGATGGGGACACTTTACTTGATGAAAAGTTTGAATAGGACATTTGGACCTTGAATAACTGATTCACCCCCCCTCTTAGTTATTCTAAAGCATTTCTAGCACAAAATCCTTTAATCAAGGTTCACCTAACATTCATTTGTAAATCCTTTAACCAAGGTGACATTCTAATGGAATGATCCTAAATCCTCTAATAATGCCACTCCTAATAGTGTGATGAAATCCTTTAATAGGGTCACATTTAGTAATGTGTTGTATAACCTTTAATAGGGTTGGCTCTTAACTGAGCTCACTTTAGAAGAGTGAAAAATTGGTACCATGTTAGTTGGTGATTTTTCCTAAATTGGGTTTCCATGTTAAATATTGGTGTCAAAGTGTTATATACATGTTTGGATATTTATTTATGCATGTTATTTATACAAATTGTTTATTTACTATTAGTCAACACACACATATAGAACATAAAGTTAAAGAATGTTAAATTATTGATGATGTGCTATATGGACCAAGCTATTTTATGAGATTGATTAAGTTGTTTGAGATTGTTAAAAGTTGAATTGGTACATCTAGACATAAGGATAACTTGTTCACGCCCCTCTCAGTTATTCTAAATCATTCTAACACATAGATGGAAAGAGTTTCTTGTGACAAAATTATGAAGATTTAATAAAGGTTGAGTTTATCTTATTGAGGTTTAAAAGAGAATTACAATTAGACATCTAATTTTATTTCATGTGAACTAACCTAGGAATACATATATGCTACTATAGAATTCAAAAATCTATTAGATTGTTGTCTAATTAAATTTTTTTTAAGATAGTAAGTCTTCTTAAGGTTGTTTATATATTATAATTGATCACTAATCTTTGGGAAGTGTTCCTTAATCCATATGTGTTCCCCATATCCAATAAGCCTATGCTTATAAAAAATTATTAGTCTTATTGTGAATTTAAGTCTTGCCATGGTCTTTACCCTAGTTTGGGTTTTTATGATAAATATTTTTGTTATGTGTTTTGATTGATTTATGATTTCTATTTAAATGCATAATTCATTGCATATTAAAAAAAAGGTTTTAGTGCATAATAGTTTCAAGGATTAAGGATTTAAGGTTTGAAGAGTACATCTAATTTATCCCTCCCCATCTTAGTTGCTTTCTACCCATTTCTTATAATTTGTATAAGATCTTGGTCCCTTGGTGAAAGATTAACATCTTGAGGGAGATCCAAAGATGGAATAATATAAGTGTTGGTGTAAATAGGTATTTAGTATTTACACTTTACTTAAGTTTACTTAGGTTAGTGCATTATTTTATTATTTCTCTTTATGAGACACTTAGGAGTTTGTGCATCTTCTACAGTTGTCATGTAGACAACATAGAAGTACGCAACTCTAATTATGCACATGGTGTCTACATCATAGGAGTTTGCATCATTCAATGAGTTGTCATGTAGACTGTGGGAATAAATTATTGGAAAGAATGCTTCTAAGGGTGGGGGTGTGAATCAGAAGTACTAGCCTTTTTACTGTTTTAAATCCTTAATAACATATTTTTGAAATGAACATGCATGCATATAAATATTAAGCAATCATAAGAAACCAATATGCATCACAACATAACACTTAAGATTTGGTAACCCAGAAACCCTCCAGAAATAAGAAGATAAAACTAGGATGGGGATGAGACCCACAAAATCACTACAGTAATAATTTTTGACCACTTCTGATGGTCTGCTTTGTTAAAGGCCTGCCCTATCAAAGGCTTTACACTGTATCAATAGTGACCTAATTAAAGGAATTACAAACACTTTACATTAAGTGTCACCCTATCAAGGGATTTAGTCACCTAGTTAAAGGATCTATAAAATAGCTACTAAGCTAACCTATCATCATAGGATTTCCTTTCTAATACAATGACTAAAAAGTATTAGGTATAATAAACCTGATGGCTTACAATCCTTAAACTGTTGAATACAGGCACTTGATCTGCTCTTTCTAATCTTGATCCTCTATGATCTGATTCTCTTTTCTCTGATATTTGTCTTCCTTATACGCGCCTCTTTTTTTTGCTCTTATATTCAATGTGATTTTGTCTTCCTTATAAAGACACTCGAAGACTTAGGGTTAGGTATGGATCTGCGATCCATATTTAATCTCTAATTTTTGCTTATTCCTTGCACATCTCTTATTGGTTGCATGCCTTCTCCATTTTTCTTATTGGCTACATGTAGGTTGCATAGGAAATATAAATGATTTGATCTTATCACTTAAATCTTCCTAGATTTGTCTGATGTCAGCTATGAAAATGGTTTACATCTGAGTTTGTGAAGTTTCAAACTCATATGCTGATTCTGAGTTACTCAGCACTTACTGCTTCTTGATGCTCAGCACCTTTTGTAACTCAGCTTCTATATATGCTCCTATCTTGCTTGACATCATTTAAGACTCGACACTTGAATAATGCTCAGTACTTAGATCATGCTCGACACCTATACTCACTCGGCACCCGATCTTCACTCAACACCTAAAGACTGCTCGGCACCTAAAGATCACTCGGTACTTGATGAATTTCCTGACTCGGCACACACTATGGCTTGGCATACACAGTGTACTTGGCTTCAATGTGGAAAGTGGTTAACTGTGTTGGCACTCAAGTATTAAAACCATTTTTAGACTAACAATCTCCCCCTTTGACATGAGTGTCAAAAACACTTAACTAAGCAATATTTATCTGATCTTATGAGTACATTTTCTGATCTGCTTGGTATGTATATTTTTCTGATTTTCTTGGTATGTATACAGAGGTTAATCAAAAATTTGTAACTTACAATATATTCCTCAAAATTATTATAACTCTTATAACTCCCCCTGAGTTGATCATGCCAATGTCTTGTGCCGTTATGCCTAATGTTCTCTTTAATATATCTTCACAATATTATCTCCCCCTTAGAGTATTTTCTCCCCCTTTTTGATACTTATGTCAAAGGGTCCTAAATAGTAATGCCATGTTTGGCCAAAAATGTCTTTTTTACCTCAAGGAGTATTTGGAGAGCTGCATCCCAATTATTTAATGCAATATCCAATGACTTTTGTTGGATTGCAAGCTTTGCTGTGAGATCAACCAGTCCTTCATGTGTAGAAATATTGGGATCCTTCTTCAGGACTGTTTTTGCATACATTTGCTCCTTGTGCAATACTTCTAAGTGAGGAGTAATGGAGACTTGAATTTGCATCAACTTTTCTTTGATAGTGGCATCTTTTGCTGATAATGCAGCTAATTCCCTTTGAGTGTGTAATGTATGAGAAAATTGCTTTTCACTCTGTGCAGGATCTTAGGGTAGTTGTGTGCTAGAGAGTTTTAATTTACTCTCAAGGTTCAAAATTTTTTGATTTATTTCATGTGTGAACCTGGAAAAATCACACAATTTTCTATAAAGGGAAAATATGTTCCCTAATACACTTTTTACATTTTCCAATTTCTTGGCTAGTTCAACCTATCCCAAAATTATGTTATTAGCTATTTTCTAGTTGACTTTGCCTATAAACTTCTTTTCTGACCATTCCAATAGTTTTTACATTAGTATCATGGTCTTCATTATTTACTTGGTCAACAATATCAGATAATTTCTCAAGTATTGGCCTATTTTCATCTGGAGGTTGAAGACTAAAAGCATCCATGAATATATCTTTTATTTCATTCAGTGCCTGCTTGTATTTGTAGTCTTTTCTCATTGCCTCTTGTCTCCTCCTCTTATCCAGTGCACTCTATGTTTCATTCATTTTTTCCTCATTTAGAGTGCTTGAATCATAATAGGGTATTTTGATTTCTTCATCAAGCTCAGGAATACCATAATGGATGGTCCTGGCTACCCTTGTAGAACTTGAACTTGGTGTATTGACATGTAAGGTTATCTTTTCAGTACTCTTCTCATGATTGAGTTTGGTGGGAGTTGCTATTTTTGGTAATTCAATAAAAAAATTTATTGTAGACTCCTCTTTATTTTGAGTTTCTTCCTTATCCTCTTCTTCTTTCTTGTCTTCTTCTTGTTGTGTCACTACTGCTGGAGGAGTACTCGCTATCTAAACTGTTGTCCCTGTGATTACCTCTATTGTTGCACTTGGCTCCTGATGAGTTTGAGTGACTAATATTGGTGGTGACAGAGGTGGTAGAAATGTAAGCCCAGTAGTTTGAATGGTTTGAGGTGGTTGTTGTGATGGCACCTTGACTTCTTTGAGTTTATCTACTAACTTTTGAATATTGTCCACACTGACCAATATGGGACTTATACACAATTTGGCTTGTAGATTTGTTTGGTCAAGGATCTTAGTAAGATCCATTGCTATTAATGGATTGATGTTTTGACATGTAGTGTCAACAACATCCTTAATCTTTATGATTTCTGCAGGTGTGGTAGGTGAGTGAGGCAAGCTAGGAGGTGAAAGATGTGTGCCCTACACACTTTTTTGTTCATCAGTTCCTTTGTCTTCATCTTTTCTTTCTTTCTCTCTTTCTTTCTTATTTTCTTCTTCTTCAACCTTTTTCTCTTCTTTAGGTTTAGCAGCAGCTTCCTCTTTGTATATCTCTTCAAGAACATCTTCAAACATCTTATACAAGTTTTTCCAAAATCTTGTTGTTCTCTGCACAACTTCTTCAATTTTGTTTTGCAGGATGGAGAATACCCTATATTTAGGTGTAAACCTTTTGTTATGCCTTTTGACTACTTGAGTTACCTGTTCTTTTGTTAAATCAAGCAGTAGGTTTTCTAGGGTTGATTCCCTCATCTCTTTCTCCATCATTAGGCAGAAATGCCATCTGTCTTCTATAATTTTAGACAATTCCTTTGGCAATTGTCCATCTAGTTCAAGAGGTGTATACTTTAACCGTGCCATTAATGCATAGACTGATTCTTCTATGCTATTTTGTTCCTCTTTACTGAACTTATTGAAATCAATCTTTTTCATTTCATTTAAGTCTCAATTCCTAATCTTCTTACATAATATATCAATTGATGATTTAGGAGGACTTACCTCTTCAGTCTGATCTTCTTCATCAGTATCAGGTTGGGCCACATATCTTTTCCTTTTCTTTGTCTCTTCCTGTGCCTTTGTGTTTTTCTTCTTTGTGGCTTCCTCTTTAGCCTTTTGGGTAGAGGCCCTTCTTGTAGCTCTAGTTGCTGGCTTCTTTGTTGTTTGCACAGCAGCTTTCTTTGGTGAGGGCTAAGAAGCAAGAGGTGTCTTTGTTTTCCTTTTGATGACCCTGCCTCTGATGGGTGCTTCCTTATTTTTTGTTTCCTCGTCACTCTCATCTTTCCTTTCACCTTGACTTTGAGGAAATTCAAGTGGCTCTTATTCTGGCTCACCTTCTTCTTCTCCTTCACTAATCTATTTTTATTCACCTGCTGCACTTGATTCTCCAACACCAAATTTCTTCTTTATCTTCTTTACTAGCTTGTCCTTTTTCTTTACTACTGAGGCTATTTTGAGTTCTGTAACAACTCTTGATTTTATAGTGTCATATGTTCCAAATGCCTTGGCAGTTTTTTCCATTTCCTCTGCAAGTAAAGTTGTGATGGTTGCAGAAGCTTGGTCAACATCAAGCTCATATCTTAATGGTCTAATCTATCTTGTTCTAGGAAGGACTGCTTGAATGTAGGTGTAATCAATATAACCAAGAAAACATATGTCATTTATATGCTTTTCTACCAAAGAGACTGGTATTCTTATTTTGTTCTTCATTGCATTTTTGAAATCCTCGAAATAGATAGACATTTGATCATCAAAGCTATCTCCCATTTGTGCAATGAAATCATTAATTTGATCAAAAATTGTTTTATTTTGACTCCAATTGACTTTTCCAAATGAAGGGAATTCCTTCATTACATAGAAGAACATACAAACCAACACTGAACCAAATTTTCACTGTGCTCCCTTGGATTTTCTAATAGCTCCAAGATTTTCATTGATCTATTGCAACAAGAGTTCTGCAAGATCATAAGTGTGATCTTTCTTCACAAGTTTATGTGCCACATCTACTACTATGTAGGGTACACTATTTAACCTACTGGATTGGTAAAACTTATGTGAAATGATCCTTATAGAAAAATCTAAAAGGGGATTAGTTATGGTGTCTATAGTCATGCCTCTATTGTTCCACTTTGCTCCTATGTTTTTCTCAATTGTTTCCTTCTTTTCGCTTCTCAAGGTCTTTAGCCGATCTAGGGTTGGAAAGCCAGTAACCCTATGAACCATCTTCTTAGTAATCTTGACTTGCCCTTGTTCTAACCAGAATGATCCATCATGGATTCTACTAAGTATAATGCATATCCACTCATTTTTTAATACGATTGGAAAAACTAGGGCTTTGGTTAAACCCTTCTTTTCTATTACAGAAAACTCATCTTTCAGAATACCATTTTCACAGAGTTTGTCATAGGCATTAAAGATTTCCAAATCTCCTATGGCTCCTATTTTACAATTATAGTATTTTCGCACATCCTAAACCATAACAACTTTTTCAGGGATGGCGAATAGGGCACCAGCGGGATCATTTGTATGCAACCTCTGGTATAGGTCTAAACTTAGGTTGCTTAACTTCATTGGTGATAAGTTGAATCTCATAGCCCATTTTCTCTTGGGTCATTTTTGAGCTTGACACCATTTATATCTGAACTAGGGTTTTAACAATTTAAAGCAAAAACTTCTCAAACTGTAAAACTTGGCACTTGAAGGAAATACCTAGATAGATACTTAGATCACTTGGGTAGGTGCTGAATTACTGCAAATCACTAGTTGAAAGCTTGAAAATCGCTCATACATGCTCAAAGTAATCGCTCTTTGTTTGAATGGCTCAAGAATGAATCAAATTTTACTTTTAAATGATAGAAGAAACTTTTGCATTTAATGCATTTTAGTACCTACACCTGTCACTCGGCTTCCAAATGTTTTTCAACTCAGCATCCACTCGGTAGCTATGATTACTTGGCATCTACTTACTTTGTTGATAACTTAGCATCTAAAGCAGTTTTACTCAGCATCTAAAGACGACTCAGCATCATTGTTCGAATTTTAGTCTTAGCATATTATCTTATGCTTAATTCTTCTTTTTAGTGCTTCTTTGTCTTGGGACTGATGTATGATATAACTTTGTATATCACTCCCATATATCTCCCTTATGCTTAGTTTGATGAAGTGTGATCACTTGACCCATTAGGTGAAGTGATCCTTTTGCTTGATGTACTGCATTCATCTTTCTTCTTCCAATTCTTATTCATTTGTCCTCTTATGACATCAATCTTTTCTTTTCCTTTGTTGGCTTCAGTATTTGGTGCGTTGGACCTTGTAGGACAGTTCTTGCTGGTATGACTAGTTTTCAAGCAACTGAAGCATGTGGTTTTTCTCAACCATATTTTATAGTTTCCCTTGAAATGTGTTCTTATGCAATTCTAGGGTATATGTCCATATTTTTGACAATAGTGACAACTGTACCTGGTGTTATAATCCAAATGGTAGTGGCTTTCATTCCCTTTTGCTGGTTGATTTGATGTCACATGGGCTTTGATCTACATTCAAATGCCCTATGTCCATATTTTTTGCAATTATGACAATGTCCATCAAATCTTTGTGTTCTTGGGATTTTGGATCTATAGTTTTCTATCATATGTCCTTGCATTTTGCACTTGTGACAGTAACTCTTGTTGTTATGTGTGTTTGGCTGATTAATTCTTCTACTCTTGCAAATATTAGTAGTATGTCCCTTTTTACTATAGTAATGACAAGTGGGTTTAAAATCCTTACCTTTGTCACTTCTTTGCTCAACACTCTTTGATGATTCCCCAACTTCAGTGCTATTGTATCCAAGTCCTAATGTATCATGGGTTGATCTTGGGAATTTTAGCAACTGTTCAAAGTACTTTATGGCTTCACTTGACTTGTTGAGATTCTCTGCTATCTCCTTTTCTCTATTCAATTCATTCTATAATTGTTCATTCTGCATCCTCAGAGTAGAGATCTCAATATATTTCATATTAAGTTCATGATGAAGGTTCATCATTTGAGCAAGTGTATCCATCTGCATGTTTGAGATCCTTGTTAATTCAGTACATTTTTCTTCCAGTCTGTTTGCAAGATTTCTTTTATCATCTTCCATCATGACTCTGTCCTCAACTGCTCTTTTCTTTTGTTCAGTGATTTCACATAACATTATGGTCTGTGATTCATGTTCCATCTTGAGAGATCTTATCTCATTTGCTTGAGCTTTATTTTTCTCCATTAGTTTTGCTATTGTTGCATCAAATTCTTTAGTGTCTCCATTGGAAAACACTTGTGTGTTATCAATCTCCTTGTAGTGTATGTCATTTTCGGCTATGGCTATCTCCTTTCTTCTTTTTAAAGATTTTCTTAATTCCACTCTAGTTTCCTCTACCTTTTGTAGAGTGAGATGCACATCTATCACCTGGTTTTCAATGATCTTTTCAAGTTTAAAAACTTCCATCCTTAGATCTTTTCCTCCAAGCTGTTAGACTTTTTTTTGAGAGAAACTTAGCTATGATACCAATTGTTGGAATAAATTATTGGAAAGAATGCTTCTGAGGGGGGGGGGGGGGGGGGGGTGAATCAAAAGTACTAGCCTTTTAACTATTTCAAATCCTTAAATATGCATCACCACATAACACTTAAGATTTGGTAACCCAAAAACCCTCTAGAAATAAGAAGGTAAAACTAGGGTGGGGATGACACCCACAAAATCACTGTAGTAATAATGTTTGACCACTTCTGATGGTCTACCTTGTTAAAGGCCTGCCCTATCAAAGGCTTTACATTGTATCAATAGTGACCTGATTAAAGGATTTACAAACACTTTACATGAAGTGTCACCCTATCAAAGGATTTAGTCACCTAGTTAAAGGATCTATAAAATAGCTGCCAAGCCAACCTATCATCATAGGATTTCCTTTCTAATACAATGACTAAAAAGTATTAGGTTTAATAAACCTGATGGCTTACAATCCTTCGATTGCTGAATACAGGCACTTGATCTACTCTTTCTGATCTTGATCCTCTGTGATCTAATTCTCTTTTCGAAAATATTTGTCTTCCTTATACGCCCCTCTCTTTTTTTTCTCTCTTATATTCAATGTGATTTTTTCTTCCTTATAAAGACATTCGAAGACTTAGGGTTAGATATGGATCTGCGATCCATATTTAATCTCTAATTTTTTCTTATTCCTTGCACATCTCTAATTGGTTGCATGCCTTCTCCATTTTTCTTATTGGCTGCATGTAGATTGCATAGGAAATATAAATGATTTGATCTTATCACTTAAATCTTCTGAGATTTGTCTTATGTTGGCTATGAAAATGGTTTACATTTGAGTTTGTGAAGTTTCAAATTCATATATTGATTTTGAGTTACTCGGCACTTACTGCTTCCTGATGCTAGGGAACTTCTGTAACTTGGCTTTTGTATATGCTCCTATCTTGCTTGGCATCATTTAAGACTTGGCACCTGAATAATGCTCAGTACTTAGATCATGCTTGACACCTATACTCACTCGACACTGAAGACTGCTCAGCACCTAAAGATCACTCGGCACTTGATGAATTTCTTGACTCGGCACACACTATGGCTCGGCATACACAGTGTACTCAACTTCAATGTGGAAAGTGGTTAAGTGTGTTGGCACTCAAGTGTCAAAACCATTTTTAGACTAACAGTAGACAAAACAGTTTTTTGCACTCCTAATTTAGCACATGTTATCTACAACACTGATGTGCGTGTTTCACCTTTGTGGGCTTATCCTCTCATCATCGCACTTACTTTCATGCATAATGGAGGATAACCCATATCTGGTGGACATGTGCCTGGTTGTTGGACTTATCATGATGTTGATTTCGAGGCATTCTAGATGCATCTCAGAGGCCTTTATATTGAGGCACTCCTAGTGTACTTGCACATAGAATTGAATACTATACAGTTATTCTAATCATACTCTGGTCTAATTTTTGCTTGTGTTATGAGTTCCTTGGTCTTGGGTAAATTATTCCCTAAGGCATATTATTACATGGTATCAGAGCAGAGGGAGATACTCATCACATAGCCATTGGAGACCTTGTTGCTTCATCTAAGGGACCCGATTCAGATTTGGAACATCGACTGCAATTGGGAGCGTCTAGAGCCGAAGTGGACCTCACCATTGCATTCAAAGCTTAGATTCGATGAAGATTGACTATAAATTTGCCTATTTTAGGCCATAGTCAAACGGGAGGCAAATTTTTTTTGCAAATCAAAACTCGAAGGCTCGATTTGCAAATCAGGGTATGGTCTTTTTCGATCTGATTAATTCATATTTGGATCTATTAATTCTATTTTTTCTGCATTTGTTCAAATATTTTTCAAAATTATTTAGGATGCAAAGAAAATTTTAGCACAGGAACTGGGCTATTAGCTCCCGGCCCTGCATAGGTTATATTCATTTCTTGGGCAGGAATATTCTTTTATATTTCGCAAGAAATTAATCTCACTTCGGTAGGTCGCACAACACATCATTGCCGTCGCAGCATATTTTTCGACACCTAGACAACCCTCCCACCCACCTGCAATCAAGCCTACGGCGGTGCTTTCTTTAGTGTTTACATCTAGGGCTCTTAGATTTTAAATGACAATAAAATTCCATGTGTTACCAATGTGGGACTAAAATCAAAGTTCTCGACAGTCAAAAAATATAGACCCCGCGCGAAAAAATCTTCTCGACAGTAGAGCAACCTCCGACGACGATAAATAAAATCTAGCACCCCTATGCATAGTGACACACATCGCAAATAGATCACAACATGCCAACAAATATATATTTTCTAAGAAAAATTACCTCACAGTAGTGCTAGCGAGATTGATATGTCAGATTGAGTCAGCGCCATCACCTGTGCCAATGTGTTTGCCTCGTCAGACACAGTCAACACTGATGTAAGCTTCTAGCTATTAGCCACCTCAGATCTCGTACACTACACAATTAGTAGCGATCGTATGCCATGTAATGTGACACATCTTTCTTTTCTGTACAGTGCCACATCATCAGCCATACATAGTGACATCATCACAAGCCTCACAGGCGCTGACGTCAGCAATTTGATAGCCTAAAATTGATGGCCATCTTATTGTCATAACAAGGCATTTTTGAATTGCAAAGATGGCCATTTGAATGTCAAAATTGATAAAGTGTTTTCCTCTGCAGACCCCTCTTCAGATGCATTTTTTATTTGGCAGCCCAACTTCAAATAGCCATAACTTGGTGATACGGACTCCAAATCAGGAGCAATTTTTTTTGATTTTGGGTAAAATTTTCTAAATTTTTTAGTGGTGTAATTTGTTTCTAGTTTTGGTGCTCGAATTGGTCAAAAATATAGTTTTTGTCAATTATACCCGTCTAATCCTGCTTTGTGCAACTTCAAATGCATTGTATGGGCTCATTTGGACTCCTTTTCAGGTTCTTTTTTTTTTGAAAGTGTATATTTTTTCATCTAGTTTTTAGACTTGCAGTCATATTGTAGTTTTATTTGGACAAAAGTATCACTTTCAAAGATAGGTCTTGTTTTGCATTGTAATGCTTCACAATTGATGTAATTTTGAGCTACATTGTAATAGTCCAGATTTGTATTCTATACAAAGGTTGTAATCAGCAAAATCAAAAAGCCCAATTTGTCCATTTTGACAAGTGGTCCAATTGTAAACACACTATATATAAAGTGCCAAAATCATTTATTTGGGGGGGATTTTTTGATTGAGTGAAAAAGGGGGGTGTGTAATGTGTATTGTGTCTCCTTTATCTTGTGTTCTTGTATTATGGGTTCTTTTTCAAAGTTAATTCCACATAATTATTCTACTTGAAACGAAAACATTAAAGAGCCATTGGTAGAAAAAGGTTTATGGCATTATGTCACTAGTGCAGCCAAGAAACCTCCTACTGATGCTGATGAAGCTTGTAAAGAAGACTGGAAATCCAAACAAGAGATGGCCTTAGGAACCTTGTTGAAAAATATCTCTAATCCTGTCAAATTTCATATTAGGAAGCTTACAGATCCAATAGATGTTTGGGATAAACTAGAAGCTTTGTATGGGACAGTAGATGAAGACATGGCTTACACAATAGAGGACAAACTTCTCAAGTTGGATCCTAGAAATTTTGACACAATTAAAGACTATCTTACCCAAGTAGAAATGTATAGGACACAGTTGAAGGATTGTGTTGAACCCATTAAAGATGGAAAGATGATCAAACACATCATGACTCATCTTCCACTTGAATATGCTCCTTTTGATTCTAGCTTTAATACACACAAATTAACAATGGGTAGTGCCCATGTTAAGCCTTCATCCGAGAAATTCTCAAAAATGTTGATCATTGAACATGACAATCTAGTGGGTATGGGAATTCTCAAGTCTTCCAAAACTAAAGCCTTGGTAGCAAATGAAGGTAATTCAAGTAGCAAAAACTCAAACAAGAAGCAAAAGCAATGGAAGGCTAAGCCACAAGACGACACACAACAGTCCTCCTCAAAACAATAATCTTCCACAAGTCAATCTTCTTCCACTCAACATTCTTCTTCACAACAAGGAAAGTCTTCTTCCAAGAACAATCAAAAGGGGAACAATTCCAACAATAAGGAGAAGAATACATGTTCCTATTGTAAGAAGAATGGACATGAAGAACATGAGTGCAAAGATAAGTAGATTGATGAATTGGTGAACATTATGAGGAAACACAAAATTGATGTTCCTAATACATAAAAACACAAGGGTTCTTCATCCACTTCAAAGGACAAGGGCCAAGCTTTAGTTGCAAGTACTAATAATGCAAGGAGTGGATTCTAGATTTAGGAGCATCTCATCATATGGCTGCTTCAAGGAAGCAATTTTCCTCTTTAAAAACTTCAAATGTACCTTACATCTATGTGGGAAATGATAATCAAATTGAAGTAGAAGGTAAAGGGAATGTTGAGTTAGAGAATGGCATCTTCAAGGATGTACTTCATGTTCCTAGCCTTAGCACCAACCTTCTCTCCATCTATCAAATCACTCACTATGGATGTGGTAACAAAGTAGAGTTCCTCCCTGACACAATAGTGGTGAAAAATCTAAAAGATGATTCTATGGTGGCGATTGGAAAGGCAAACCATGAGACTAGACTTTATTCTTTCTCACATTTTGTGACTAAGTCCATGTCTCTTACCTTGTTAACTCATTCAAACACTCAAAGTAAACTATGGCATGAAAGATTTGGACACCTTAATTATCGCCACCTTTAGCAATTAAGTAGTAAGGAAATGGTCATTGGTCTACCTCAAGTCAAGTTTTTAGAGGGAGTATGTCCAGGTTGTGAAGCAGGTAAACATCCCAAAGAGAAATATGACAAGGGGAAGTCTTGGAAGGCAACTGCTATTCTAGAATTGGTACATAGTGATGTAGCTGGCCCCTTTCCAGTACCTTCTTTTGGTAAGGCCCGCTATGTTCTCACATTTATTGATGACTTTTCAAGGTACACTTGGGTCTTTTTCCTTGGTCATAAGAATGAAATCTTTGGCAAATTTATCACATTCAAAGCTCAAGTTGAGAAAAAATTTGGGAAAGCCATTAAGATACTAAGGATAGATAATGGTAGAGAATATGTCAACTCTAGATTTATAGACTATTGCACACATGAGGGGATAGATCTTCAACATTCAATTGCATACATGCCACAATAGAATGGTGTAGCTGAAAGAAAGAACAAAACCCTTAAGGAAATTACTACTTACATGCTTCAACACAAGTCTCTTGATCAAGTGTTTTGGGCTAAAGCCATGTGCTATGCCAACTACATTCAAAATAGAAGACCACATAAGGCCTTAGATGGAATAACACCTTTTGAGGCATGGTGTGGAAGGAAACCAAGTGTTAAGCACTTCAAAGTTTTTGGTTCTCCAGCATGGGCAAGGATACCTCCACAAAAGCGTAAGGCATTAGAACCACAAAGCAAACCATGCATTTTTTTGGATATCCTGATCATCTCAAGGCATATAAATTAATGGATCCAGAGACTCACAAAATCTTCTATGAGAGGAGCGTTCATTTTGAAGAGACATGTCCAAGTTTTGCTTCTTCAACTCCTCCTTCTTCCTCCTATGTGGATAGTGATCACAGTGATGAAAGTGACTCGAAAGATGAAATTCTTCCAACCTTGACTCGTAGGACACCACCTTCGTAGGGTCAACAAATAGTTGAGGACCTTCCTTCATCTTCTTCCACTAAACCTTGTTGGGCACAACAAACTCTTGATGCAGCAGGTTCATTGGTGGGAAATCCTTCAGACACTCGGAGGACTAGGTCATAGCACAAGTCATTTCCACATACATACATAGCCATTGCTTCAGATCCATAGTCTTTTAAGGAAGCATCAAGGATTCTAGAATGGGATAAAGCTATGGAGGAAGAATACAATTCATTTATGAAAAATAACACATGGGACTTAGTTCCCCTTTCTAAGGGAAGAAAAGTGGTTTGATGCAAGTGGATCTATCGAACCAAATTTGCAGCGAATGGAAGTGTTGATAAACATAAGGCTAGACTAGTTGCCAAAGGTTTCTCGCAAGTTCCAAGTATTGATAATATAGAGACTTTTGCACTAGTTTCCAAAATGAACTCCATCCGCTTAACACTAGCAATTGCTGCAGCTCAAGGATGGGTTGTACACCAGATGGATGTTAAGAGCACATTTTTGAATGGTGACCTTCATGAGGAAATTTATATGGAGCAGCCACAGGGGTTCATACAAGATTCTACTATGGTTTGCAAATTAAAGAAGTCTATTTATGGTTTAAAGCAGGCTCCTTGAGCTTGGTATGTCAAAATGGATTCATTTCTCCTCTTAGCAGGTTTCACACGATGTCATTCTAATTTGAATGTTTACATTCTTCAGCAAGATGACTCTCACTTGATCTTAGTGCTTTATGTCGATGACTTGATCATTACAAGGAGCACTGCATCCATCATAACCAGTGTCAAGACCTCTCTTCAGGACAGATTTTCCATGACAGACTTGGGTTTGCTACACTACTTCCTTGACATTGAGATCATACAGTCTTCAATAGGGATTTCACTTTCACAGCCCAAGTATGCTCTTGACTTTCTTTCTCAGTTTCACATGAGTGACTACAAACCTGCTCCTACTCCATTCCTATCAGGTGTCAAGCTAGAGGCTAAGTGTGCTACTCCACTTGTTGATGCAACATTATGCAGACAGTTAGTTGGGAGCCTTATCTACTTGACACACACACACCCTAATATTGCCTTTGTAGTTTGGCATTCTAGATGCATCTTAGAGGCCTTTATATTGAGGCACTTCTAGTGTACTTGTACATAGAATTGAATACTATACAGTTATTTTGATCATACTCTGGTCTAATTTGTGCTTGTGTTATGAGTTCCTTGGTCTTGGGTAAATTCTGCCCTAAGGCAGATTCTTACAATAAGGACATTCCAAGGTTTGATGGATATAACTATACTTTGTGGAAGAGTTGCATGATAGTGCATCTTAGATGCATTTATGAATATTGGTGGAGGATTACTAAGTCATATTATAATGCTCTTGAAAATGCTACTACTCCATAAGAGATCATTGATTCCAAAGAAGCTATTATGAAAAATGAAGCTTTGTTGAGTTTCATGAAAAATGTTGAGATGAACAATGAGATAAGGGAAAAGTTAGAGACCTTACATGAAGGAGACAAGGAAGTAAAAGTTGAAAAATTATAGAGTTTGAAGGGGAATTATGAAATCTTGAAGGCGAGTGAAGATGAGAATATTACTTTATTCATGCTTAGGGTATATGAGGTTTTGAATACTATTAGATGTGGAAGGAGATGAAAGAAATGGAAGAATAAGATAGAGAGCTTGAGAGGTTGGAGGCAATGTTTTATAAGAAGAGAACCTAAAGATACTACTAGTATGTACAAAGGGGAAATTCCTCTCAAATGTTTTTCATCCAATAAGATAAGATATTTTGCATATATATGTCCAAAGAGAGTTGTTAAATAGAAAAAAAGACCTACTATTTTGAATAAATTTTACTTTACTATTAGTGATGATGAAGGCATTCCTAATAATGAATTTGATATAGTTGATAATGGTGATGATGAATTTATATTACTTTTTATTAAAGAATATGATACCAAGCCTGAAGATTTTGTTCCTTCTTGTTTTACTAATTGTGGTGTTGAAGAGAGATAGCTAGCCACTCAAGTATTCAAAGAAGATAAATGGGTGATTGACACTAGATTCTCTAATCATATGACTAGTGATAAGAGTAAGTTTGTGAGCTATGAGAAGTATGATGACGATATTATGAAATGGAAAGACAACACTGAAGAAATAATTAAGGGTTGAAATTTGATTCACCTAGATGGAAATAATAATAAAAATGATGTGTTGCACATGGAAGATTTGAAACATAATCCTCTTAGTGTTGGTTAGTTGATAGATAAAGGATATGGATTACATTTCAAAAATAACATGTGCCAGACCTTGAATGACTATGGAAAGGATTTTTCTACTAGATCAAATATAATAGGTAGCATATTTCTTTTGGATGGTGGTTAGGAAACTTGTTTATTCTATCAAATAGATAAAATTTGGTTATGGCATAAAAGTGTTAGTCCCAACTACTACTAAGAGGGGGGTGAATCATAACTCTTGAATATACAAATTCTACCAGTTAATGCAACTACTTTGAAAGCACACCTTGTTACTAATTCTTTTAATATCAAGGTAATAATAAACACAATTAATTAAAACCATACAAGACTACGCAAGGATGTATACATCAATGACACCAATATTGTTTTACGTGAAAACCCCTAGTGTGAGGGTAAGAACCATAGTGGGAGTAATGTACCTACTAGCCTTTCCTTACATGTAAAAGGGTTCCCTATTAAAGGCTTAAATTTAATCCTTTTGAGAACTCATCCTATTAGGTATGCATATAATCTATTAGCATTACAACATCCTATAGATGCTTAAAATCGTCCCTAAAGACTATATTAATTAATTTTAATATCGCCCGTGACATTGTAATTAATTATTAATTAATTAATTATATTATTCGCATTCCTCTACTTATTTAATTAAATTATTTTAATTAAATAAGTTCATTCTTATAAGTATTTAAATTTAATTTAAATGCTTCTAGCCTTAATGTGTTAAATTAATTTAACACATGATCCTCCACATTCTTCTTTTTAAATAAATTTTACTTATTTAAATTCTCCACATCCTATTAATTCATCTAAACCCATGATTAAATTAAATCTCATTTAATTTAATCTTAAACTTAGCTTAGAGCCTAGCTTATACCCATCACTCTCATCCTTCTAAGCCTACCCACTACTTAATCTCACTATTATCCTAAATCTCTTTCTAAACACCTTTTTAGCTCCTAAGAGTTTGCTCACACATGTGTGAGAAGCTCTTGACTCTTACACCTCTTACACATTTGTCTCCCACTTTTTCCCCCAAGGTTGCTCACACATGTGTGAGCACACCTTGAGCCTCTCAATCATTAAAGACTCTTTTGACTCTTGCATGGCTTGTCCTCTAGCCCACGTGTCTCCCTTGTGGCACCTATGTGGATGCCACATGGATGCCACCTCACCAAGCCCTCCCTCAAGCCTATAAATAGAGGGCTTGTCTCAAGCATTTGCATCTCCCATTATTTGCATTGTTATCATGTTGGTTTGAGATTTGAGTTTGCATTCATAGTTGAGCTTTCATGGTAGTTTGAGCTTGCATTGATAGAGTCTCATAGTGATTGTGTAAGTTCATACTAACAATTTGGTAGTTGATTTAGTTTACATTATGTATTGTTAATCTAGTTTCTACATGCATTTGTAGCTTTATTTTAGTTTGCATTTTTATCATAGTTTGCATATTTAGTTAGTTTTTTCATTACATATCATCTTCATCTTTGAATGCCTTCAAGAATGACTCTCTCCATAGCCATTTTTTGAGGTGTTCTTCATCTCATTTAGTCTAGATTCATACTTTACTTGCATACACACTTGCACTCACTCACTCAAGAGATTCATTTATTGTTGTGTTTGGGAGAGCACATCAAACACCCCCCCATCTTAACACACCAACAAGGCCTCTCATGGGTGTCCTTGTTGAGCTGTAGAGGTGGTTGGAAGGTTGGATTTGTTGGTTGCTTAGGGTTGCAAAACTCAAGCAAGCATTTGTTGGCATTTTGTTCTTTTCATTTAATAAGTCTTTGATGCAATTTCAAAATTTTTAACTAGTGTTTATTTGTTAACCCATGCTTCTTGCAGGTCACATTTTTTAGCACACTTTTTGGCACGCCCGGTGGGACCCACGTCCCTGGTTTCATTTCAAAAATCCACAAACAATCCTTGTTTAGTCGTAAAACATCGCATTGTCGTCTCTAAAGGCCACAGCATCGTCTTCGATTGTCGTCTACACTTACTAGCGTCTACGTCTTCTAGCGTCTCTTCAGACTAGCGGCTATGTCTTCTAGCGTTTTCGCAGTGATTCAAAACATTCTTTCTTTTCTGCCCAAATCATTTTGTCATCTATGTTTCTAGTCTATTGTCTACGATTCTAGAGTGTTGTCTGCGTTTCTAATCTTTCATCTTTGAGTTTTACTTTGTCGTCTACGTTTATAATCTGTCGTCTCCAAGTTTTACTCTATCGTTTACGTCCTTGGTTCTGTTGTCTGCGAAGTTATTCTGTCATCTGTGAAGTTAATCTGTTGTCTGCGTTGTAGGCTCGAACTATTTTGTCATCTGCGAGTTTTGGCATCTCTAGTTTTCACATTGTCATCTGTGAGTTTCAGCATCTACGTAGTTTGGCGTCTTCGAGTTTTGTCATCTGCACATTTTTGTGTCTGTGCCTGTATTCTGGCGTCTCTGCGTTTTGATAGAATTGTCTAATTTTTAACAATAATTTTAGCTAATTGATTGACTTGCAGGTTTTAAGTAACAGTTTTCATGCAGAGAAGTAACCTTAAGAACCTAAAAAGCAAAACCAATAGTGATTTTCATCACTAAAGGAGATTTGTAGTGATTTTTATCACTTAAATGTTAAGACTAATGAACTTGAATGGATTAAACACTTTCATTTGAATGCATGAATGTTTAAGTTAGCTAACATTTGGAGTTTGGTACTTAAAATTGACATGAATGCATAGGGTAGCAAACATTTGGACTTGGGTGCTTAAAAGGGACATGAATGTTTAGGACAGAAGATACATTTGGATTTGGTGCTTAAAAAGAATTCACACCATCTTAAATGCTTTAAAGGATAATGGACATGTATGCCTAGGCTAGACAATATTTGGAATTGGTGCTTAAAATAAAGTCATACACTCTTGAATGCCCTAAGGTAAATTGACTTTATTTCTTGCATTTTTCTTTTTAGCATTTTACTTTCATGCACTCACTTTACTTTCTTGTTGACAAACCCACGTTTTCATTTACGTTGGCACTATTTCAAGTTGAAAAGAACCTTGCATGTTTTAATCACGAGTGTCTTCAAGTAGATAGAAAATTTAAAGCTTCATTGGAAAAGAACAAGTGTCTTTTAAACCCCAAGACCACTTACGTATTCTCTCCCCTCGCGCCTTTGGGCAATCTTGGGTGCACAAGAAATAAGTGGTTTTATTTTTTATTTTTAGGAGGCTTGCTTGGGGATTTCATCACCCCTTGGGACAACCTCAACTCCAGTGTTCTAGCGGAGTATAAGAATCGGGAGGTGAATCGAAAGACACCTCTCTTGGAAGTGGAATATTGTCACTCTTGGCTAAGCCCCAAAGAGCTTTATACCTTTTGAAAGTGAAGGAGGAGATTTGGGTTACCGTCTCCCCCCGACTGTGTGGCAGTATTTCCTTTCATCTACAGAGTTGGGCCTCATGTACCTTGTGTATATCGAGGATGCCTTTAGATAAGCCTTGTTCATCCTAGAGATAAGCTGATTAGGATTGTTGGCGTGTTCAGCGTGCTTGTTCAAACATTCAAAAAACCAAAAAAAAAAGCCAAAAACATCAAACGAGTACTACAATGAGTGAAATTGTGAGGTAACCTTTCATTGAGTGAGATAGGTTAAGTGAGGTCTTCTTGACTCACGATTACTTTTGGTCGTTTGTATTTTGAAATTGGTTGAGTCTAGTCACATCTTATTGCAAAGTTCTTGGGTACTTGAAATTTGAGTCTTGTTTTATTCCTACCATGACCGATAAAGTCAACCAAGTCAAATGTAAGAAAGTGAAGTTGTCCAAACCACCTATCTACAAGGAAAGGAAGAACCTAGCATACGGTGACAAACAATTCCGATACGCTATCAAAGATATTAAAAAAGAAGAAGCTACACAAGACCGTTATGATAGAATTGAATACAATGAAAAACTTTGAAATTGGTCTACTTTTCCAGGAGTGAACCCAAAGTTTTTATTTCTAGTGAACGAGGATTGAGTTAACTACATAAGTAACCACAACACTTTCATCTTCTATATCTACCTTCATCTTTCCAAACTTCTAGTCTTCCATTTTCAAATTTTCTTCTAGAGACCTTAAACCTTAAAACATCTTTTGACATTGCAACATTAGACCTTTCATCTATAAGCAAACATTTATCCTAATCACACTTACTTATTTGGGATCACAAGTCCATCTCCAAATAGTGAGTAATTAATTTGGTATCCTATCTTGCCTACAAGATCACTTGGCTATCTTTGGTAGGACAAAGATACTACTATACTCTAATCACACTTTGTTTGCTAAACCAAGGTCTTTTGTTCACACTTGGGTAGTTGACCCTTTAATCACATAAGGTTAATAGCTCTCATCCTCATTTTTCTTCCACAATCTTCCACCCCTTGGTTTGGTTACTCTTGTATGGTGCACACACGATTAGGAAGGTTCACATTTAATCCCATGTCATGTTTGTGGGAATCATTGAGGCAACCAGAGATGGAGAATCCTTTTCCTCCACTCATGACTTCATTAGGGAACACAATTCCCTCTAGTTCAAACCTTGGTAGGCCTAACTCAACATCCACATGAGAACCAAAAGATCCCTTCCATAGCATAACTTTGGGGGATAATGACAACGAAGTATACCAAGATGAAGATCCTATTGACCCTGATGATGTACCTAATGATGTCAGGGCATTCCTTACAGACCCCTACAATGTGGAAATGATGGAAAAATCCATTAGGGCAAACAAAATTGAGATATTCCTAAATTTGGTCAAGGATGGCGTTAATGTTCCCCCAAGCTTTGATGAGAACACTTTGTTTAGAAAAATTACAAAAGGTGGCGCACCTGTGTTGCCCAGTTCAAATGCAGCTCCAACTTCTAGTAAAGGGAAAGAAACCATGATGATAACTAGTGCTATGCCTACATCTAGCACTCCAACACAACCTACATTTCAATTGAGTGCAGAACATATTCAACAAATCATTAGTGCCATGCCTAATGTTACCACACATGCTAGTATTCCACAATCTACCTTGACAACTTCAACTGTGGGATGCTTAGGCATTGGACAAGTGCCTACTCAACCAATGGAAATTCAAACACAACCAATGCACTCTTCTTATTTACAAGTACCAACCACTATGGTAAAGGCATCCGTGCCAATTCCAACAACTGCATATCAATACATTGGCCAAACTGGAGTGCCTCCACCACCTCCCACTACATTTGGGACTCCCCATAATTTAGGAGGTGGATTTGTGAACACCCAACAATCACAAGTGCAACCTAATCAAGATTTGGCTCAACAATTCCAAGAATTGTGAAATTTGGTCCTTAACATGAACAACAAAGGGGTGAAGGATGTCTTTTTTGAGGAAATTTTTCCTTTTCCATTTGATAAATCCATTAATATGGTGCCATTTCCAACCGGTTTTGAAATACCTAAATTTGACAAGTATACGGGAGAGACATGCCCTGTCACCCATCTCAAGGAATTTTCCATTTTGTGCCAAGAGGTAGCCTACAATGATGACTATCTTAAGAGACTCTTTGCACGAAGTCTTGGAGGCCCTGCACTTGAGTGGTTAATGAATTTACCTAAGGGATCCTTTACTTCCTTCAATGATTTTACAAGCAAGTTTATAGCACAATATTCTTACAACATTGAACATCATGCCTCATTGAGTGACTTGTGCAACACAAAACAACAAAATGGAGAAACTTTTGCCAACTTCCTACAACGGTGGAGACATCTTGCTAATCATATGCCATATAAAATCGAAGATTCCCATCTTGTGGATATATTTATCAAGAACTTGATACCTGAAATGTCCTTCCACATGAAAATGGCTAACCCCGAAGACTTTTCCACTTTAGTAAAAAAGGGCAAGAATATTGAAAATGGCCTTTTGGAAAAAGGTACCATCAAACATTATAATTCATCATCCTCCAACAATGAATCAAACAACAATAGCAAACCCAAATTCTGGTCTAAGAATAAGGGTGTTACACATGATGGTGTTACTGATGTCAAAAACCTTCAAGGAGGGAACAACAACAACTACCGCAATCGAAACAAAAACAATTCAAATCATGATAACGAAAGCAATCAACAATCTAGAAATCAAACACAATTCTTTCCACGCAACAACTACAATCGTGACTATGATCAAAATAGAAAGTTCACTAACTTTCATGAACCTTTGGAGACCATCTTTCAAAAATTAGTGGATCACAACTTGATGGTATTTCCTAACACACGTCCTTTTGATGAAAATCAACCAAAGTCAAAGTGGTATAGGAAAAATGAATACTGTAAATACCACCGTATCAAGGGACATGACACCAACAAATGTATCAAGCTCAAAGTTTTTATCCAAAATCTTGTTGATGATGGGGAAATTGAGGTGGAAGGAGGTCCAACCTCTAAAAATGCTAAATTGAAGATATTTCAAAAACCATTTCCTGATCACAATAATGATAACAACAATACCAACAATGAAAATCAAGCCTCCACATCAAATGCATTACCTTATGATTATTCCACTAACCACATATCAGGGTTTGACTCTTTGTGTGGTCACATTGAAGAAGTAGACACTCATGTGAATACCCTTGTTTTACAAGTGGCTGATTGTGATGCCACCACTCGACAAGGAAGACTCACTTTGCAAGCTGCCACTCCCAATAACACTAATCCAACAATGCCACATGCGCCTGTTGTGCCATCCACCTCACAAAGGCTAGCTTCTCGCTATGATGTGTTGTCCCAGCTAGGTAAGACTCCTGCACAAATCTCCATTCTTGAGCTTCTTACCACATCACCCATCCACAAAGAGATCTTGGAGAAGGCTCTTTTAGAGTCTCATGTTCCTGAAAACATTAATGCTTCCCAATTCACTGCCATGATTGGAAACCTTGCCGCTCAACAACACCTTGTCTTCACAGATAAAGATTTCCAAGGTCCTAACCCCCACCATAATTTGTCGCTCCACATTGAAGTCCTTATACAGCGACATAAGATTAAGAGAGTCCTTATAGACAATGGATCCAGTTTGAACATTTAGACATTGAAAATGATTCATTTCTTGGGACTTCTAGAAGATCTCCTAGATGTCAATAAAAGGATCACAATAAAAGCATATGATGAAAGAGAAAGAGAATCAAAAGGAGTCATCATATTGCCTCTAAAAGTTGGACCAGCCATCATAAATACTGAATGCCATGTCCTAGACTTGGATTTACCATATAACATCTTGCTTGGTAGACCATGGATACATACACTAAAGGCAGTCCCATCCACTTATCATCAATGCTTGAAATTTCCCCACCAAGGAAGAGAGATCACAATCCCAGGGGATCCCACCCCTTTTGAATTTTGTAAAAGATTGGAAGGTGCACCGATGAATTTTTGTCCAATAAGTGAGTTTGCCAAAATTGTACCTAAATCTCTCACCATAATAGAACCACCTTCCACAACAGTACCAGAATTAGCTAATGAGGATTCAAGCTCCCACAAGGGAAAAGAGAAGGTTGGAAATACTAAAATTAACACCACAGGAAAGAAGGTCACTTTTGTTGATTTAGGAATGGGAGAGTATAAGTTTGAAAATGCCTTGTGTGTGGGACAACTACCACTCTCCCCTCATTCCTTTGGAAAACTTTCTCAATTGTCACCTTCTACTAATAAGGAAACCATGCAAGTTAGCAAGACAACATTTGAGCATTGGGGTTCACTTAGCGATGAGCACATGGAAGATAATATCCTAGATTGGCTATATTATGATGGAAAAGATGAACCTATGGAGTTTCCTAAGGATAAATATGTCAAGGCACCTCCCATTATTGAAAACATGGGATATCATGGTACCGGCCTTGGACCAAAAGAAGATGGAATTAGACAACCCTTAGAAGCTAATAGCTATCCTAAAGGACATGGATTGGGGTCCATTAAACCTAAGGTATCCTTTGCTGACAACTATTGTACGGTTGAACCTGATTATGAGACTGAAGAGGAGGAATTCTTTGAAGTACCTTTCCAATACATTGAAGATGACCTAGATAATTATGTCCATGCCATTACCATAGATGACCTTTCATCCATTAACCTACCTCTCACCAACCCCTGTTAGGATAAACCACGGACAGAAATAAAAACTACATGCAACTATAACCAATAATAGAAAATAATAGAACACACAGAAATGAACACAAGGCACCAAGATTTAACGTGGTTCACCCAATCCCTGGGCTACGTCCACCAAACAGCAAGTCCGATCTTATTACAATCCAGTGATTACAACCTGATTACAATCCGTAATCCCTTACAGCTCAATACCGCCGCAAGAACCAATTTCGTATCACCACATATCAAAAAATACCCAACCCTAAGCCCTTTTTATACAAGTATTAAACCGCTTTAGGGTTATAATATGTCAGCCATATGTCGGCCATAATATGTCGGCTACCATGTCGATGTCGGCTACTTCCAAAAAAAAAAAATTTCCCACTATTTATGAAGTATGTACAGTACTTTCCTGATCAGTCACCACAATCTAACAATCTCCCACTTGGGGAATGATCAGGCTCCACACTAAACAACAATCTCCCACTTGGAGACTGATCCTGTAGCAATACAACTACCGCATGGGGCTCCCACTGGATCAAACCACCCTGGACTCTGCTGTTCTTTTATTCACATTTAGTCTAAAAGACCAACTGAAGCTGAAGAGGAGTTTAGCTTCTCCCTTGTGACAACCTTTGTCAACATATCTGCTGGATTTTCATTGGTATGTATCTTCTCCAGCTTTAACTGTCCATCCTCCAAAACTGACTGAATGAAATGGTACCGCAACTGTATGTGTTTGGTCTTAGAATGCAGAGCTGAATTCTTAGCAAGATGAATGGCACTCTGACTATCTGTTAACAAAAAATTATCCTGCTGAGGATGTCCCAATTCTTCCAAGAAGAACTGAAGCCATATCATCTCTTTGGCGGCCTCTGTAGCAGCAACATACTCTGCCTCTATAGTGGAGAGAGCATTAATCTTCTGTAGCCTAGAAACCCAGCTCACGGCTGCCCCACCAACAGTAAAGACATAACCTGTAGTACTCCGCCTGGTATCAATATCCCCAGCCAAATCTGAGTCAACATAGCCCTATAAATCAGTAGTAGAGCCCCCAAAGTGTAAACACTTATTGGATGTTCCTCTCAAATATCTGAGAATCCACTTGACAACATTCCAATGCTCAAAACCTGGATGACTCATATACCTGCTAACGACTCCCACTGCATGTGCAATATATGGCCTAGTGCATACCATAGCATACATCAAACTTCTTACAGCTGAAGCATAGGGTACCTTGGACATCTTATCCTCCTCTTCCTGTGTCTTGGGACACATCTCCTTAGTCAATTTCAAATGACCAGGTAAAGGTGTGCTGACAGCTTTAGCATTCTCCATAGAGAAACGTTGCAACACCTTCTCAACATAATCAGCTTGAGATAGCGTCAATGTTCTGTTCTTCCTATCTCTGCAAATCTTCATACCAAGGATTTGTTTTGCTGCCCCCAAATCCTTCATAGCAAATGCATGTGCTAATTGGCATTTCAGCCCCTTAATATGATCCATGTTAGACCCAGCTATAAGCATATCATCAACATATAAACATAAAATAATGTAGCTATCATCATCCAACCTCTTAAAATAAACACAGTAATCTGAATGACACCTATTATATCCATGCTCATGCATAAAATTGTCAAATTTCAAATACCATTGCCGAGGTGCTTGCTTCAGGCCATATAAACTTTTCTTCAATTTGCACACTAAGTTCTCCTTACCTTTGACCTCAAAACCCTGTGGCTGAGCCATATATATTTCTTCATCCAAATCACCATGAAGAAAGGCTGTTTTAACATCCATCTGCTCTAAATGCAAATCTTCAGTAGCCACAAGACTTAAAACAGTACGAATAGAAGTCATTTTAACAACAGGAGAAAATATTTCATCAAAATCAATTCCTTTTTTTTGTGCAAATCCTTTTACAACTAACCTGGCCTTAAATCTTTTCTTACCTCCTTCCTCTTCTTTCAACCTGTAAACCCATTTATTCTGTAAAACCTTTTTACCTGCAGGCAACTTGCACAAATCCCATGTCTTATTTTTCAGCAAAGAGTCCATTTCATCTTTCATTGCAGACTCCCACTGAATCTTAGTATCCACCTGCACAGCTTCATCATAACTTTCAGGTTCACCAGCATCAATAAGTAAAATAGAATACAAAGAGGGAGAAAACCTTTGTGGAGGTCTAATTGGCCTTGTTGACCGTCTAACATTCACTGGTGTATGTGGTATTTGTTGTTGCGGTTGTTGCACATCATGAGGAATGGCTGGAACATCAGCTTTTGGAGTATCATCCAGCACTACATAATCATCTTCTTTCTTCTCATGTTGCTGCAACAGATCTTTGTACAACACTTTTTCATTGAATATGACATCCCGGCTTCTTATAATTTTATGATTTTCAAAATCCCAAAGCCTATAACCAAATTCATTAATGCCATATCCAACAAAGACACATTTCTTTGATTTAGCTTCTAGCTTGGTTCTATTTTCAGAGTCTATATGAGAAAAAACTTCACAACCGAAGGTCTTGAGAAAAGAATAACTCACCTTCTTACCAGTCCATGCTTCCTCTGGAATACCACAGCCCAAAGGAGTAGAGGGACCTCTATTAATCAAATATACTGCAGTATTGACAGCCTCCGCCCACATGTGTAAGGGCAACCCAGCATGCAACCTCATGCTCCTTGCGCGCTCTATTATAGTCCTGTTCATGCGTTCAGCCACTCCATTTTCCTGTGGAGTCCTTGGAATAGTTTTTTGTCTACGAATACCATTAGTGGAGCAATAATCTTCAAATTCATGACTGCAATACTCACCACCATTATCAGATCTGAGACATTTTAATTTCTTACCAGTCTCATTTTCAACCAAGCATTTCCATTTCTTAAAAGTTTGAAATACATCAGATTTCTGTTTAAGGAAATAAACCCATACTTTTCTAGTTGCGTCATCAATAAATGTAACATAATAATGAGAGCCACCAAGGGAAGATACCTGAGCCGGTCCCCATACATCTGTATGCACAAGTTCTAATTTCTCCTTTTTGTTTTCCTTCCCTGTCTTTACAAAACTCACTCTCTTTTGTTTTCCATACACACAAATTTCACAGAAATCCATATTCACACATTTTAGACCTGGTAAAACTTTCCTTGAATGAAGTACTTTCATACCTTTCTCACTCATGTGCCCAAGTCTATTGTGCCACAGCGCTGTATCAGAATCCACAGTAGCTATTTGTTCTCCCTGCTCATCTGCAGTAATTGTTCCTGAATATTCATTTTTCTCTGAAACAATCAAAGTAGAAGGAACAATATGACCTGTACAAAGATATAAGGTGCCTACTTTCACACCTTTTGCTACTACAAGGGAACCTTTTGAAACCTTCCAATTTTTATCATTAAAAGTAACTACACAACCCTCATCACCGAGTTGCCCTACTGAAATTAAATTTCTACTTAGTTTTGGAACATGTCTTACCTCATGTAGTAGCCAATGATTCCCATTCTGCAACTTAATCTTAATTTTTCCCTTTCCAACAATCTGACAGGGTTCATTATCCCCCAAATAAACAAGCCCAAAATCCCCTTGGACATAATCAATGAAATAACCTCTATGAGGTGTAGCATGAAAAGAAGCACCAGAATCTAAAACCCATGAATCATCAACACTCTCTAAAGATAGAAGCAAAGCATCCTCTTCGGATTTGTTACTTACCACATTTGCCTCTTTGTCTCCATCTGATTTATCTCCTTCATTTTTCTTTCGAGTCCAGCAATCTTTCTTTTTGTGCCCTGGTTTCCCACAGTACCAGCAATCATTTGGTCCTCTCGATTGAGACCTCCTCCCCTTTGACTTTCCTCTTGATTTTCCACGATTTCCGGAGTTACTTCCTCTTTTAGTCGTTCTGCCCCTGCTTTGTGCATTTAAAGCACTTCCTGATGTAGATCCACCTGAGCATTTTCTACGAGTTTCCTCACTTAAAATAACACCGATCACATCATCATATTTTAGGGTACTAGATCCAGGAACAGAATTACTCACCGCCATTACCAAGCCATTCCAGCTTTCAGGCAAAGAACACAAAATCAAGAGAGCCCTAATTTCTTCATCAAAATTGATACCCACAGAAGATAATTGACTAGTAATAGTATTAAACTCATTTAAATGATCTAGAACAGATCCACCTTCTACCATTTTCATATTAAATAAATGCTTCATGAGAAATACCTTATTTGAAGCGGAGGGCTTTTCATACAGTGTCGCTAGGGTTTTCATCAAATCTTCTATCGTCTTTGCTTTTGTAATATTAAATGCCACCGATGGTGCCAAGCATAACCGAATGCTTCCAAGTGCCTTTCTGTCTAAAAGATCCCATTCAGCCTCTGACATAGTTCCCTGATTCTTGGCTTTTCCTTCCAACGGCTTCCACAAATCCTTCTGATATAAATAGTCTTCCATTTGCATCTTCCATAACTGGAAGTTCTGCCCATTAAACCTATCAACCCTCAGCTTACCATCATCTGCCATTGCTCCCACTCAACCGTGAGACTCCCACTTAACCGTGAGACTTTCCTGCAGAGGATAACTGAGAAACAACTAGGCTCTGATACCACTTGTTAGGATAAACCACAGACAGAAATAAAAACTACATGCAAATATAACCAATAACAGAAAATAATAGAACACACAGAAATGAACACAAGGCACCAAGATTTAACGTGGTTCACCCAATCCCTGGGCTACGTCCACCAAACAGCAAGTCCGATCTTATTACAATCCAGTGATTACAACCTGATTACAATCCGTAATCCCTTACAGCTCAATACCGCCGCAAGAACCAATTTCGTATCACCACATATCAAAAAATACCCAACCCTAAGCCCTTTTTATACAAGTATTAAACCACTTTAGGGTTATAACATGTCGGCCATATGTCGGCCATAATATGTCGGCTACCATGTCGATGTCGGCTACTTCCAAAAAAAAAAAAAATTCGGCGCGATGCCCCGAACCCCACTATTTATGAAGTATGTACAGTACTTTCCTGATCGGTCACCACAATCTAACAACCCCAACATGATAGACTGGGACCTTCAAGATACACCACCAGCTCTCAATATCTGTAAGTTTAATGAAGTAGTGATGGCACTTCTTGGCCTTAAGAATCTCTGAGATTACAAAAATGAGATCCAGTACAATAAAAAAGACTACTTTGGTAGCCAAGTCAACTCTCTTAGTCGCAAAAGTGAAAAAGAAAATAAAAATGGAAAAATAAAAGAAACATCCTCTAGTGAAAACTCTTCTAGGGCACTTTTGGATGAAGAAAAAGATAAAATAAAGGACACATATTCTGGTGAAAACCTCTTAGAGGCGCCAGAGGAGGGAGAGCTTATCTTGCCATTTAGATCCTTGCCACCAAAAAAGTCACCTATTTTGACTGAAGACACAATTCTAGTCAATTTGGGAACAGAGGATAGTCCACAAATCACCTACATTGCTGCTACCTTAAGTCTTGAGGAACAAAAAGCCATGACTGAATTCTTGAAAAAAGGAAAAATCAATTTTGCATGGACATACAAAGACATGCCTGGCCTAGATAAAAATTTGGTTGTGCATCATTTGACAGTTGATCCCAAGATTAAACCAGTAAAGCAAAAGTTGCGCAAAATGCACCCTAAGGTAGCACTCCTAGTCAAAGCAGAGTTACAAAAAATGTTAGAGGCAAAGTTCATCCGTCCTATTGACTATCATGAGTGGGTCTCCAACATTGTTCCTGTAGGGAAAGCATCTGGGGGCATCCGTGTTTGTTCAAATTTTTGAGATTTAAATCTCCCATGTCCTAAGGATGATTTTCCACTTCCTAACATAGACATCATAGTGGATTTGACTGTTGGGCATGAGATGTTATCTTTGATGGATGGATTTTTTGGTTATAACCAAATCAGAATTGCAGAAGAAGATCAACACAAAATGGCATTCACCACCCCATGGGTAACCTTTTGTTATCAAGTCATGCCTTTTGGCTTGAAAAATGTCGGCACCACTTATCAATGCGCAATGACTACAATATTTCATGATCTTCTACATGTCATAATGGAGGACTATGTTGATGATATCCTAGGAATTTTTGATAGATTGGAAAAATATAAAGTACACCTTAATCCTAAGAAATGTGTATTTGGGGTCAAATCAGGCAAATTGTTAGGCTACATTGTGTCAAGAAGAGGTATTGAAGTAGATCCAACAAAAGTGAAGGCCATCATGGATATGCCTCCACCTACCACATTGAAACAACTCCGCAGTTTTCAAGGAAAATTACAATCTATTAGGAGATTTGTATCACAACTAGCAGATAAAGTCCATCAACTTCAACATTTGCTTCGCAAGGGAAACAAGTTTCAATGGGATTGCCTATGCCAAAAAGCATTTGAACAAATTAAGACATAGTTGGCTAATCCTCCAGTTTTAGCACCTCCAGTTGCAAGATGACCATTGATTCTATACATTTTAGCTACTTTAGTTGCCTTAGGAGCACTTTTGGCACAATTAGATGATAAGGGGAATGAGCAAGCCATATATTACCTCAGTCGAACACTAGTTGGCTATGAGTTAAACTATATTGTTATTGAGAGAGCATGTTTGGCTGTAGTCTTTTGTAGGCAAAAACTACGTCATTATATGCTTAATCATACTACATATCTCATTGCCAAGATAGATCGACTCAAGTATTTTTTATCAAAAGCCGCCCTCACTAGTCGAGCAGCAAAATGGGTCTTAATTTTAAGTGAGTTCGACATTGTTTATAAGGATCATAAGGCCATTAAAGGACAAGTAATTGCAGACCAGCTTGTTGAAGCTCCTCTTCAAGGTGACCATCCCATTGTAGCCAATTTTCCAGATGACACAATTATGACCCTAGCCCCTACTACACCATGGAAATTGTTTTTTGATGGATCCTTTACACAAAAGGGATCCGGGGCAGGAATTTTGTTTGTGACACCACAAGGGGATCTCATTCCAAAGTCTTATAAAATCTCATTCCCTTGCACAAACAATATAGCTAAGTATGAAGGTTTGGTCATAGGACTACGTCAAGCTATTAGATGGAATATCAAAAACCTTCTTGTCTTTGGAGACTCACAATTGGTCATTAAACAAGTCACGGATGCATACCACACCAAGGATGAGAAATTATTGCCCTACTGCAGAATAGTTGAGGATCTTAAGCAGCATTTTACAGAAATTGTTTTTCAGCAGATCCCAAGGGCTAATAATAAAGTAGCAAATGCCATGGCTACTATTGCCCCTATGATTGCCATGCCAGAATATAGCCCTAAATGTGAATTTCTTGTTGAGAATCTTTTTACTCCTGCTTATGAGAAAACTGATTCAGAGTTGGTGTGTGAGATTGTTGGTCCTAAGTCTCCATGGTACGCTGACATTTTTGCCTATTTATGTCACAAAACCATTCCCATAGCCCTCACCCCAAATCAAAGCAAAACCTTCATCCGTCGAACTGCCCGCTATACCATCTTAGGTGATACATTTTTTCAAAAATACTTTGATGGAACCCTCCTCCAATGTCTCGGTTTAGATGAAGCCCGAACAGCGTTAGAAGAGGTTCACCAAGGGATTTGTGATGCCCACTCTAGCGGCCTTATGTTAGCAAAAAAGCTTCTTAGGACAGGTTACTATTGGCCCACTATGGAAGTAGATGCATATCAATTTGTGAAAAGATGTGTTCCATGTCAGCAGCATGGTGATTTGATACACGCTCCCACCTAAGACCTTCAGCCCACCATCACTCCATGGCCCTTTTCCCGCTGGGGATTCGATCTTGTTGGTCAAGTATACCCAAATTCCTCAAATGGCCACAAATACATTATTGCTACAAACTGAGTACTTCACAAAGTGGGTCGAGGCTATTCCATTAACCTACAACACTGGAAAACAAATTTCCAAGTTCATCTTGAATTATATTATTTTTTGTTTTGGTATACCTCAAGATATCATGATTGATAATGGAACCCCCTTCAAAAATCAAGAGGTTGCCACACTATGTAGGAAATTCAGAATCACCCAGCATTTTTCCACCAAATACTACCCCCAAGGCAATGGCCAAGCTGAAGCTACCAATAAAACCATTTTGAAAATCCTAAAGAAAACTATTGATGCAGCTGGTCGTGATTGGCACATCCAAATTGCTCCCGCCCTTTGGGCCTACCGTACCTCCATCCACACCCCCACAGGAGCCACCCCATTTTCCCTTGTTTATGGTTTCGAAGCCATCTTGCCCATCAAAATTGAGCTCCCTTCCCTCAGAATCTCTCTCAAGAACCTCATATCCGAAGAAGAATACCGAGTTGCTCGCTTGCAAGAGCTGGCACTCCTTGATGAGAGACAACTCAATGCCCTAAACCACCTCCATGTGTATCAAAATCACCTTTAGCTTCAGTATCATAAGAAAGTCAAGCCACAGGAATTTGAAGTGGGTGACTTAGTTTTGCAGCATAATATGAAGAACCTCCAAAACCGTGATAGGTTCGTTTATCATTACAGCCAAATATGGTTCTGGGGCATATCAGGTTGCTACTCCAGAGGGAAATCCGCTCCCTGAGCTTGTAAATATCCAGCATCTCAAGTGTAGTTTTTGTACAGTGTTTATAGTCTCGCAAAAAATCCAAAAAAATTAGAAAATCAAAAAATCCAAAAAATTCATAAAACGTTCTTGAAAAAAGCCCTAAAAAGCAGAAAAAGGTTCCTGAAATAAGTATGGATTCATCCATTGTCTATAAAGCTAGTTTTGCTTCATCCCATTCCACCATTCCACTTCCCTTGTGCAAAGTCTTATCTAGCCTTTTGCATTTCTTGCATCTAATAAAAGACCTCTTGTCTGTGAGGCTCCATTTCACTTCCATCTTTTGAAAGACCTCTAGTTCGCGAGGCATTTTCTATTGAGTGATTGTCATCCCATTACGTTGAGCTTTTTCACAATAGTGACCACACTTGGATTTACACAAAATCACCATTTGAGACTTAATGCTTCAAGAAACTTGTTCACTTCACAGCCCTTGCTGAAAACAAACAATTTTATGATCATTTGACATTTCAACTTGACACACTTTCATAGGATACATCCTTCCTATAGGTGAAATTCTGACATTCACTTCTAGACCTAAGGTTCTTGGCAGGAACTATGGACTGAATGACTACTTAGTCATGAGGTTTATTTTTGGTTGATTTTATTTGTGTTAGTGATAGCCTTTAATGGTGCACCTTGATCTTCCATATTTTGGTCGTACCGAAATAGCTATCATTAACTACACATGTTTTTGTGGTATGATCTATTTTTGAGGCTTTATTTCATGTGTGTTAGTTTTAGGTTATGATAATGCATTCCGTAATGGGGGCAACGAGTTAGCACACGTCCCACCAAAGATCCCTAAAAGACTTTGGGTGTGCCTAGACCTCTCCATTGCATATATGACATTTGATCCGTCATAACTATGTAAACTACACCTATTGTCCTAAAGTCTCTATGGTTTTGTATGTCTAGTCCATGCAAAAGAGTCATGTCATTTATGCTTCTATAGCATACAATGCATAAACTCATTTGCAAAATCAACTTAAGGTGTGCTCTTCATATAAACACAATGGAATCTCTTCATATCATATAGTTAAGATGCATGAAGTCTAGGATTTCATTCGAGTCGTGCTTGAGACAAGGTCCTATTTATTTCCCCTCTCCTATGCTATGCTACTGGGTTTCTATGAGTGACAGTTATGATGGATATTCATTCATTAGTTCATTTTCGTTAGGTTGCATTAGCTTCCCACTTTTGCATTCATTCATCGCATTAGTATTCATTTGATTCATTTCATTTAATGTTCATTAGACATTTTTAGTTCATTAGATTGCATTAGTTCATTAATTTTAGTGATCACATCTAGGGGCATACACATCGTAATCACATCTAACATATATATATCATGCATCCATAAAACAATGCATACATCTCATCATCACCCACTAATCTACATCACACACATGTTAGGCATCATGTACATATGCATACATCATAGGAAATATCACATAGCATCACATCCTACATCACAAGCGTTAGTATCCACATCATAAATCCATACATATGCATCCATACACACATAGAATCATCGACTCATGTCATGTATATATCTCAAAAAAATAATGTCTGTACAGTCCATATACATCATGTAAAATCATGTAGTACAAATGCATCATCAAAAATTGTTGCATTTGCACATATCTGTCAAAACACTGATCACTATATGTAATCAAGTAGCTGGCTACAAGGGCCCTTCCCCCCCTATATCCCCCCCTCGAGGAGGTCTCTGTTGTCCTACAGACTACTCTAATCTGGCTCTGCCACCTGAGATCCATGACCTGGCTCCCCTCTCAAAATCTAGCTGTTGTTGGTCAGCAAGCACGGCCTCCCTGTAAAGTGACCTATAATAGGCTGCCTCTTGTATGGCCCGCGTCTCTGCTCGGCTAGCTATGAGGGCCTCCTGCAGCATTGTGATAGGTGCCCCTGGCTGTACCATCTGCATGGCTATGTCCCACTGCCTGTGGTATCCGTCCAGCTGTGCCTGATGGGTGGTTCGCTTGGCCCGTAAGGCGGCTCCCTCCACTCGGAGCCTCTCTACCTCTGCCCGATCCTCCACCCTTGTTTGGGTGCCCATCCCTACAAACTCCCCAACATCCACCCATGCCTGTAAGGCTGCTAAGGCCTCCTGTGCACTGTCCCCCCTGACCCTCTACACCTGCAGCTCTACCTGTATGGTCCCCATGGCCTGCTCTAAGCTGTCTGCTCGTGCTTGTTGCACCTATGCTACCCCCTGTAGATGGGCTACCTCTATTTGTAAACTGTCCCTCTCGACCCTGACCATGTCTGGGTCCTCCCCCTATACCTGTCCATGTGAAGGTGCCAGCGGTGGTGCTTGTGGAGGTGCCTGTGGTGGTACCTGCGATGGTGCTTGTGCCCATACTTGTACCTGTACCTGGGGTGCTATCTGTGGTGGCCCCTATGCTAGTACTGGCCCTGGCCCTCTCTGCACTCGAACTCTGCACCCATGCGGTCCCTCCTGTGCCCCTTGAGCTGGTGGTGGCATCATGGCTGCCTGCCTACTATCCCCTGCTCCATCCCCCTCTCCCTGTGCCTGTTCTTCTGGCGGTGGTGCCCCTGGCATTGTCAGCTTGACCCGCTAGTGGGCTGCCCACCACTGTGTATACGTCGGTGTCATACTTGCATCTCCCCTGTCGTGGTAGCTCGGCCAAGATAGTCTGTCCCCAGCAATAGACTACTCCCTCCTCCTATAGCAAAGTACTCAGCACTCGCGCCCACCTAATCGGCCACCCGTGTCCTACATGATCTAGCAATATCTGCCATATCAATGAGGCTAGATAGACCGCCAGCCTTGGTAGCCTCTGCTCTAGTGCGCCCCTCCACGACAACCACGATCGTTGTATGGGAAATCATTGTCGCTGTCTGCCAAAGCACTCACTCAGAAATAGATTTGAACCCTCTAGTACATACTCTGGGTAGGCACCTCTAATCGGTACTCATAATATCCACCACACATCTAGGAGTGTGACTATAGTCTCCCCCGTCGGTAGATGAAAACTTCCAGTCGGTGTGTGTCATTGCGCTATGAGAGCCGATAACTGCGCTAAATGAGCCCTCAGATCTGGCCACTCATGAACGTGCTCTAGCTCGCATAGCTACACGTGTCCCCAATCTGCATCTGTCAGCCTCTCCTGTATCGTCATGGTCAGAGGATAGTGCTCCCTCGACCTAAACACCACCGTCTCCTCTTACAACATAGACATGCAGAGCATCAATTTTTGCTAGCTTGTGATGTCCCTACAATAGAGCATCTTCCCTTGTGTCCCCCTATTCTACTCTCATTGGCGTGGCCATTTTTGGTGCAGACACCAATCTGCGTAGACACTAATCGACAGAGACACTAATCCGCGTAGATGCCAATCAGTGGAGACGCTAATCTGCGTAGATGACAGTTCCATGTTATGTTGTCTTTGGAGATGACGATGTATATTTCGTCATCTTCACTTGCCTTTGTGGTCATGCAGACGACAGGATAAAACCTGTCATCTTCACGAGCGGTTTGCCCTCTTTTGGCGTCTGCACAGACGACAGGATGTTTCCTGTCATCTCCGCGGACGCCGAGATCCTTGTTTTGTCATCTACGTAGACGATAGGGTAGAGACTGTCATCTCCACCTAGACCTCTTTTTTGCCCATTTATGACCTAATAAATGCGCCTAGTCTAGCCTAACCTACCAAAACATGAAAAGGATCAGATGACTCACCGGTGGGCCCATCTCGGCTACCCACTGGTACTCTTGGACGCACTCACCAAGCTGCAAATGATCAATGGGGTTCATGTTTGCTTTGAATGCTCTCCTCACAGTGTGACAATAACCTTCTTTGAGCTCTTCAGAGGCTTATATAAGGCCCCTGTGGACCCCGTTTGAGCCCATGCCTTACCTGAGCCGTGCCCGTCCCCTTTTTACCCGCAAGCCATGCAAATGTTGTCATTTATTCTCATTTTCTATTATTCTTCCTATTCCTTAAGACTTTCTTTTTTTTCATGAAAATTGCCCAAAAAAAATAAAATTTGTGCAATTTTTGCAAGGGGGTACCCTCCTCCTCTATCGTCGCCATAGGACTCCTTCCTTCTTTGGGGCAACCTATATTTTCTTTTCTTTGATATGAAGCTGTTTCAACATGACATCAAAGAGGGGAAAAATGTAGACGCTTAAAATCGTCCCTAAAGACTATATTAATTAATTTTAATATCGCTCGTGACATTGTAATTAATTATTAATTAATTAATCATATTGTTCGCATTCCTCTACTTATTTAATTAAATTATTTTAATTAAATAAGTTCATTCTTATAAGTATTTAAATTTAATTTAAATGCTTCTAGCCTTAATGTGTTAAATTAATTTAACACATGATCCTCTACATTACTCTTTTTAAATAAATTTTACTTATTTAAATTCTCCACATCCTATTAATTCATCTAAACCCATGATTAAATTAAATCTTATTTAATTTAATCTTAAACCTAGCCTAGAGCCTAGCCTATACCCATCACTCTCATCCTTCTAAGCCTACTCACTACTTAATCTCACTATTATCCTAAATCTCTTTCTAAACACCTTTTTAGCTCCTAAGAGTTTGCTCACACATGTGTGAGAAGCTCTTGACTCTTACACCTCTTACACATTTGTCCCCCACTTTTTCCCTCAAGGTTGCTCACACATGTGTGAGCACACCTTGAGTCTCTCAATCATTAAAGACTCTTTTGACTCTTGCATGGCTTGTCCTCTAGCCCACGTGTCTCCCTTGTGGCACCTATGTGGATGCCACATGGATGTCACCTCACCAAGCCCTCCCTCAAGCCTATAAATAGAGGGCTTGTCTCAAGCATTTGCATCTCCCATTATTTGCATTGTTATCATGTTGGTTTGAGATTTGAGTTTACATTCATAGTTGAGCTTTCATGGTAGTTTGAGCTTGCATTGATAGAGTCTCATAGTGATTGTGTAGGTTCATACTAACAATTTTTTCTTTTTGTTGTTCATTAGATTCATCTTTCTCTTCTTCTTCAATTATCTCTAGTTGCCACTTGGCTTCCTGTGTCTGATGGTCGATAGTGTCTATCTATGACTTGACTCCTACAGCATGATGCTCGGCAGTATGCTAATGGTTGGTAGAAATTTTTTGCAGAACCTCACCAATGAATGGCTATTAATGCTTGGAAGCCACCTTTTCTAGTTCAAGAAAGGTTCTTGGTTCACCTTCACAGATATAGACAACATTTATGTAGCCTTCATGTTCTTTCTTGAATTCTTATTTATTCTTTTCTATAAATTCATCAACTCTAACATTTTCACTTTCCACAATCTTGTTAGTGTTAGAATTCAAACACTTATAAGATTTTCTTTTAGTGGAATAACCTAGAAATATGCCTTCATCACTTTTTGCATCAAGTTTACCTTTTCTTCCATCTTTCAATATGTAACACTTGCTTCCAAACACTTTAAAATAGTTCACATTAGGTGCATATCCATACCAAAGTTCAAAAGGTGTTTTGTTTGTACCTTTTTTCACTTGAACTTGGTTTAGAGTGTAGATTGTAGTACTTATAACTACTCTCTAATACTTCTATGAAATATTCTTCTCCATCATCAATGTCCTTGAATAATACATAATTGATCTAATCCTTCTTTTAGCTATACCATTCTGTGGTGGAGTCTTAGGTGCACTCGTTTGTCTCTTGATTCATTTATCATTGCAAAATATGTTGAACTTATCTGATATGAATTTACCACCTCTATAAAATCTTAAGCATTTTAGACTCTTTCCTATTTACTTTTCAACTCTAGCCAAATACCACTTAAACATTTGAAATGCATCAGATTTTTCTTTAAGAAACATCACATTCATCATTCTAGAAAAGTCATCAACAAATAGAATGAAATATTTGTCACCATAATAGATTTGCACTCCCACAAGACCACATAATTCAGTATGAACTAGTTCCAAAATATCATTAGAAGAATAGGTCTTGCTCTTGAAACTAGACTTTGTAATTTTACCAATTTGACATTGTTTGCATGTAACCTTATCAAGTTTCCTTAATCTTGGTAACCATCTAACTCTTTTCATCTTACTAATGCTTACCATATTATCAAATTTCATGTGACATAACCTCTTATGCCTTAACCAAATTCATTTTTTACAAATAAACAAGTATCTTCATATAGGTCTAGATAGAACAAGTTACCTCTTCTTTTCTCTCCACTTCCAATTAGTTCACTAGTAGCATCATAGATCTTTGCCTTCTTGTTTTGGAATTCAACTTTCTAGCCTAAACTTATCAGTCATGCCACACTCAACAAGTTATATTTCAAACCATCAACACAATATGCACTATCACATTTGATCTTATCATTCAATATAATTGATCCTTTACCTTTGACATAAAAGTATAGTGCATCATTTCCAAACTTAACACTAATTCTATTATAATGTTCTAGCTTCTCAAACTTACTTGTATCACTATTCATATGATGTGTGAAACCACTATCAATTGTACATCTATCATTCTTACTCACATGTGAAATCAATGCATTTTTTTCATCAAAAATAGAATCATCTTTCATTGCAGCATAAATAGCTTCTTCATGTCATGATCATAAAAATTACTATCAAAACCATCTTCTTCAACCATGTAGCAAGAATTCTTACCTTTATCCTTTTAGTCTTTTTTACCTTAGTTGTTTCTATTGTCTCTCCTTCCTTTTTACTTGGAATATTTCCTTTCCTTATTATCATCTCTACCAGTGCATCTTGCAACAATATGACCAGATTTGTTACAAGTAAAATAGATAATAGGAAGTTTACCTTTGTATTTTCCTTTTCCTCTTAGTAGTCTTCTAGCCAATCATGCTTCAAGTTCATCAATGTCATCATCAAATTCACTATCACTTTCTACACACTTGCTTCTCTTCTTTTTTCTACATCCATCAAGGGTCAGTTGTGCCTTAGATGCAAATTCAACACTAGCAGGGGAATAATTATAAAAATTTGATAGTTCAAATGTAGTGAGTCTACCAATAAGACTATCCAAGTTAGATCATGACTAGGTGTACATCTTAGTTCTTGAATTGTAGATACTCGAATTGCATATGTATAAAGTAAAATCCTCAACACCTTACTTATCACAATCTCATTAGATATTTCTCCTTTGACTCCTTTGATAGCATTCACTACTTCTTTGATTTGACCACAATATTGTTCAACATTTTTACCCTATTTCATTCCCATGTCATCAAATTTGCTTATCATGCTTTTTGCCTTAGATCTCAATAAATTTTTGTCTCCTCCGTGGCTTTTTTCAAACTTACACTACATTTTCTTTCTAGTAGTTCGTTCCTTCACATCATCAAGTTTATCATAACTTAGGGTTGTTGCAAGTTCAATCATCATTTGGTTGTGCTCTTGCTTGTCTTTTATTTTCTCAGAAGTCATGGGTCTAGGTGCCTTAATGTATTCATTATCCAGGTAGTATGATGTGGAATCTCAAATACTAGATAAGTGAAATCTCATTAGTCTTTTCCATGCCAAGAAGTTCTCCTTGTTCGTCTTGGGTATGTCCCTCTTGTACATCTTGATATTTTGCTATAAGTCCTTCAAATTTTCCTTACAAGCACCAATTCTCTAATACCAATTGTTATAATGATTTAGAATAACTGAGGGGGGTAGGGTGAATTAGTTATCCTCATGTACAAATATACCAATTCAAATTTTAATACTCTCAAACAACTTAATCAATCTAATTAAATATCTTGGTCCACATAGAACATCATCAGCAATTTAACATTATTTAACTTTTTGTTGTCGCTATGTGTGTTGACTAATTCTTGTTTTGTCTATGTGTGCCAACTAATAGTAAATTTAATGTGGAAACACAATTTGGGAAAAAACATCAAGTAACATCCTACCAATTTTTCACTCTTTTGAAGTGATCTTGGTTAAGAGCCAACCCTGCAAAAGGCTATACAACACATTGTCAAATGTGACCTTGTTAAAGGATTTCATCATGCTATTAGAAGTGGCCTTGTTAGAGGACTTTGGATCCTCCCATTAGAATGTCACCTTGATTAAATTATTTTTATTGTCATAATGGTTAGAATGTAATAGTAGGTTTGATATTTAAAACATACAACTCACTTTGCAAATTAAGATCTCCATTTTCTCATCCAAAGGTTTTTTTACTAGCCTCCATTGTCATCTTCATCACTAATCTTCTTGGCATCCCTTCAAGAAATCATACTTCATCAAAATATTCACACTTCTCCTCAGCTGCTCTATTCCTCGCAGCTTCTCCTTAAGATGACCAATCAAAAATGAATCAACCTTAGAAAACATCTCTTATGCCTCAAATAGGTAAGTTTGATATTTTTCTGCTTAAACATTAGTGTAGATCTTAGGGTTAGGTCAGATTCATCAAATCCTTCCATTATTTTTTTCTCCTTCACCCTTCTTGATACTTATAGAAACTTCTCATCAAATCCTTTCCTTGATCATAAAATAAACTCTCTTTGTGCATTAAATACTCCAACTCATAAATCCTTATCATCCACATACTTTGAATTATCCAAAATTTTAACTCAATTGGCCTCAAATTAAATTCCTTCACAAACTATAACTTTTGTTATCACTTGGCAATTATTGTGTTCTTATATTTGGTAATTGTTGACACAAAAGTTTGCACCCTCACTTAAAGTTTTTACCTAAAGGAAACCTCATTTAACATAGAAATAATCTTGAAAGTGTGGGACTTTGTAATTAGAGATTGAGTATCTAGAGAAGGTTGGCTTCCTTACTATCATGGTGCGCCTAACTATTTCTTGAGAGGAAAAGGGAGAAGGAAATGCATGAAAATCAAACTACATATTCTAATCTAGAGGGGGTGATACGCCAAATAGTATGTGATATGCTTCCTTCTTATAACTAGACTAAAATCCAATAAAAATCACAAGACTTTCCACTATCTATATTCCTTCAAACTTATTACCATAAATGAGCCAAGAAGATAACATCACCATACAAGGAATACATAGATTCATTTAATAGATTAGTTAGCTAAAATGAACATAATCATATGACATTGAAATTTCTAGAATACATTCAGAAAGATAAGGTATGACTTAGATGACACAAATCTAACTGACTGAGAATGGATGTAACAACGATGATTTCTATTGAATAAAAGGCAAGCATTAACAAAGAATATTTGTGAAAGACCAAAAAAAAAGAGATCCTTTGACTAGCAACAAAACTTTCCTTTATAGGTTACAGGCATAATCCAGATACAACCTTGAGTTTGTACCACCTTGACCATGAAATTAGATTTACAACTGAAAGAAATAATTGAGAATTAGAAGAAAATATGAACATGAAATGTGATTTCTTTTGGACATGATAGAAAGAACAAGAGAAGATATGCACTCAACTGCAAGAGATTAAATTGAAGCAGAAATGATCATGGAGTGCATTTAAGAGACATGGAGTGTAGCAGCACTGAATACATCAAAAAATGGTTGCAGATGATGAATTATTCTTCTTCTTAACCTTTCCAACTATTGCATGAATTTCATTTATGTTGTGCTAGATTAACCATGTCAGCAAGTCGGCTATATTCAATTCTTTTACATGCCACGTGGCCCTATAACCTTGAAATGTACCACCACCTCACCCAGCTTTCTTCTTTTATGTTTTCCTTCACCTGCTAAGCATTCCATGACTTTTTGACTTATTTCTTTCATTAGATGTATGACCCTACAAAGTTGCAATATTGACTATTTACACCATCATCGCACTGATCTTAGGTTGGCATCAAATGTTTGTGACCCTACAAAATTGTAAACTTTAACTGCCAGTATTTCCTTTTGTATAGTCACAACTTAAATCCTAACTACATATTGGACACCCGCGACCATGCAAAGACAAACCTTGAACCATGACCACTCGGTCACGACTGTCATCTATTCCTTTCCATTGATCATTGCAACCATGCAAAGCTATCATACTGACTATGATTGCACCATTGTGACTTAAATATTAACTTTTATGCTAACCCTACAAATGAGAGATCAAAGCAATCACTACATCATATCCTAAAATCTAGTTAACCCTTAACCTCTTGCGATAGTGTGAACAAGGCCATTTCACAACATCTCCACTTAAATAGCTAACCCAACTTTTAACTCTACAAACAAGTGACGAAGAGGCTTCATTTTCTCGCAACCTTGACCTCAAGTTAGGTTCTCTATGATGGTGTGGAAGCACATGAAATTTGACTATTGGAGTTAGACTTTGCATAGTCGCAGCCCAATTTTGCTTGACTTCAAAATTGTCTGTAATGATACAATTGGATTAATCACTCCATCACAACAAAAATATGAATGTTAGTCCTTTGAATTGTGAAACTATACTGACATTGAGCTTGATTGTTTCATGCATTCATAGCCTCCCTGACAGTTAAGTCTTAACTACCTACGACTGAGAAAAGAGGGATAATCACATTGTCACAGCTTGAAATGCCTCCTTCAATATGAGAGTTATAAGGATTACGGATATATATATATATATTCAAAGATTTTTGTCATATCCCTATTGGCTTGCATGGCAATAAATGAATGGGTCAAATGAATGTGATCATGATTATCACCCTTCCTAATTAAATGCTTAACATTTATGGTGACTCAAAGGGGATGTTTTCCTACTAAGCATGGACCAATGGCCTTGAGCAATCCATTGGGCTGGAGTCACAATAAATGAACCCTATATGTTGTTTGGATCTTTACAAAATTTTGCCTCTTATGCGATTTCAAAACTTCAAAATTGCTATCTCATGGAGAAAATCATGTGTTTGTGCACTTATTGAAAATAGGAAACTACTCTACTAAATACAAGAAACCTTTTAACTTCCTCTAGAAGAAAATTTTAAGGTGAATTCTATTAACTAGAATTAGTAGAATATCATTGTCAAGCCTGGATAGCTGAAAAGTGTTGCCCTCCTTACAACTAATGATAACATATGGCCCACTCCACATAGCATCAAATTTGGAGTGCCTACTAGGTTTATCTTTATCTACATCCCACTTGAGAGAAAGGTCTCCTTCTTTGAAAACTCTAGTTGTAGCCTTCTTGTCAAAACTTATTTTTACCTATTGCTCATGTGCCTCAAGTGTATGCATAGCTTGATGTCTCTTCTCTTCTAATTCAACTAGTTCTACTAGCCTGGATTCTCTTCCATATACCAGCATAAAATATGAGTTCCCAATTGCTCTCTTGGATTTAATTCTATTAGTCCAAAGGGTAGTTCTCAACTTGGCATGCCAACACCTCTGGCTATCTTCTATTGTTCTCTTCATTATTTAGATGAGGTTCTTGTTGGAATTTTTAGCTAGGCCATTCCCTTGGGGATAATAATTTGAGGAAATACTCAAATATATTCCATATTCTAGAGCAGAAGAGCATATATGAGTTCCAACAAAAGGTTTGGCATTATCTGATACCATAGTTGATGGAACACGAAATCTAGTCACAATTCCATCAAGGAATTCAACCACTAAGGCCTCTGTTGCATCTTTTAGAGCTATTGTTTATGTCCATCTTGTGAAATAATTAGTGGCTACCAAGATCCATTTGTGACCAGAACTTAAAGGTGGGTTTATTGGACCAATGAAATCCAAACTAAGCAAAGGGTTGGTCCACTTGAATGGGATGAAGAGGAAGAGCAACCAATATTTTCTTTCCTCAGAAGAATGCAAATTTCTCATATTTTTTCACCCACTTGTGATAGTCATTGAAGATGGCTAGCCAATAATATCCAATCCTCATCATCTTCATTACAACAATCCTAGCTAAGAAATGACCACCAGCAGGGCCATCATGGAAGTCTTTTAGTAACTTGATGACTTGATTAGCTTGGATACACCTTAATCAGACTCCATCAGAATCCTTTCTAAACAATACTCCATCCACCAAGACATAAGGGATAGGCTATAATCTAAACTATCTTCTCTTTTCTCTATCTAGGACCTAGGGATATCTTCCTTCTACTAAGAAGGTAGTCATTTCATGGAACCAATCGTTCTTATTTTCATTCTCTGTTGGTTGGTTGCCTTGTATTAAGAGGGCAACCTCTTCAAGTGTCTCATATGATGAGGCCATTTTTTGACATAATCCCTTGCCTCTTATAAGCTTGGTGATTTTGATATCAATTTCATACTCCATGACTTTGGTAATCCATCTAGCTCTCTTTTCATTTATATCCTTGCTCAAGAGGAACTCCTTCACACTTGCATGTGGAACCAAGAGTTGAACTTTTTTATGAGACAGAAGATGTTTGGACTTCTTTAGATCACTTATAATAACAAGGACCTTCTTCTCTACATAGCTATATTTGTCCTCATAACCATTAAGCCCTTCACTAAAGAAAGTAATGGTTTGTTCCAAATTTTCATCATTCAGCTATGTTAGAATAACTGATATACTTGACTCTCCTCCAAGAGAGTAGAGGATAATATCTCTATCAAACTTGGGATTGACAAGAGTGGGAGAAAATGTAATTGATTTCTTGGTCTCCTCAAAATTGGCCTTCCCTTCCTTAGTCCAAGTGAACATCATGCTCTTCTTCAACATTTTTGTGAGAAGTTTCACCATAGAGACAAGATCAAGGATGAACCTTCTTATGAAGTTGATCCTACCAAGAAAAATCTGCAATCCTTTCTTGTGGCTAGGAAGTGGAAGAGAGATAATTGCTTCTACCCTCTCTAGATCTATTGCTAGTCCATCTCTTGATACAATGTGTCCTAAGAGCTTCCCTTGATTAGTGGAAAACACGCACTTTTGTGGGTTTAGAGACATGCCATACTCTCTATATATGATGAACACCTACCTCAAATGATCAAAGTGATCTATACCATGTTTTGAGAAGATAGTTATATCATCAAGATACACTAGCATAAAATTCTCTATCATGCCCTTGAAGGCCATCTCCATTGCATTTTGAAATGTGGCACCCACATAGGTTAGTCCAAATGGCATTTTAGAATAGGCATAGGTGCCCCATTTGGTAGTGAAGGTTGTCTTATATCAGTCTAACTCTTGGACTGGCACCTGATTATAGCCAGAAAAACCATCTAAGAAGGAAAACCTTTTTGAACCACTTACCTTAGACAAAATTTGATCCATAGAAGGAAGGGGGTGGTGATCTTTAAGAGAAGCCTTATTAAGGTCCTTGAAATCTACACATAGTCTAATTTCTCCATTCTTCTTCCTAACAGGAACTAATGAGGAACTTCCTTCCACAAGAGCTCTCTAGCTCCTCCAAGGCTACCTATAGCCTCCTAGGGATCTTTCTTCAACCCTATTCTATGGGATCACACTCTAGGTCCCCTTCTTCCAAGAAAACTCCCCAATAGATCAAGTTTACCCTCTCTCCTTCCCATTCTTTCCAATAGGAACACTTAAGCCTACAAGGGAAAATACCATCACACTATTATTTCTAGAAAAAAACCAAGCTTAGGCTCTCCTAATGAGTTCCTTGACACATTCCCACCATTATACATCATTCTTTTAGGTCCATCACACCCATAACTCCAAATTGCTCAAATTGGCCTTATAGCCCTAAGAGCCCCTATTAGCCCTCCTCAAAACAAGGGTTTAGCAATTCCTCCCAAAAACCCTTAATAAGGCTGGTTAGTGTCTAAAGAAATTTTTCTCCTATGGACCTAGGCTAAAGAACTTTGGTGGTCTTAGGTCACCGTATTGTTTGTATAGTATGGTTTCTAAAAATAGCTATTTGGAGGGTTTCTAAGGTAAAATCAAGGTTTCTTTCCATTTAAGGCATTCCACTTCACTCCCCACCTCCTCCTCTGATTCCAACACCCCTAGTACCCTACTCTTGCCATAACTTATAAATATTGACTCATACCAATCCCCTATTCACCATTGCACTTGTTTACAAGCATACATTGCACCTTGCCAAGCTCTACTACCTTGCCTAGGGCTTGCTTGTAAATATGGACAACTGTCTTGCACAAACCCAAAATTCCATATTTGTAACCTGTATAAAGGCTATTTCCTTATTTCCAAAAACCATGAGAGTTTGACTATGGAAGTTCAAGCCATAGCCATTTCTATGCTAACAACTCAAGATTGGACAACAGAATTGCACAAACAAAATGGTTTTCTAAGCCTAAAGAAATAAAACACTTGAACCCAAAAAACTACGCATAGTTTCAAAACATGATCCAAGGAAACTAAATCAATAAAAATAGTAACACAATCAACTTCTCAAATTCATTAGCTCACGAAAAACTACTCCAGTGCTCATACAGTGTTGCACTTAAAGGTGTTGTACATACATCTAAGTATCCAACCCCTAGAATTGGATTGAGGGAAATTTAAATAGTCTTCCCCCTACTTCCTGGCCATTGAACCAATCCATAACTACTCCAAGTAGTTCATTTCCAAAAATTTCCTGAAAAGTTGCTAAGCAACTTTGCAAAATTGAAAGATTGTCAATGAGCAACTTTTGACAACAATTACAATTGTTGCAAACCAAGACTCCAACCTTGACTAGTTGGTTTCCAAACCTTCCCACATAGATTCATATCATCAAATGACCAATTTATATCTACCTTAACCACTCATTGGGTCTTTTTAAATGATTTTTCCAATTTCAGCACTTTGAGCTACTTTTTGGTTCCTAGAACCTACTTGACAACTTTTAACTCCTAGACTCAAATCAACCAAATTAACTTTCCTACACTCATCTTGGGACTCTATAAGTAGTCCTTATTATTTCCATGGTTGGTTAGACCATGTATAAAAAAAAATTCCTTTAGGGTTTGACCTTACCCCTAGGTTTTCTTGCACCAAGAACAAGGTTAGCTACCCATGAGGAGTGCTTGATAGGGAAAATGATGTTAGCTTCTATGAGATTAGACAATTATTTTCTCATTAATGGTTCAATCTTAGGGTTTAGTAGTCTTTTATTTTATCTATCAGCCTTTGTATCATGATTTAAATCTACAGTATGTTGAAATAAGCTTGGGTCAAAACCTTTTAAGTCTTCATATTCCCAAGCAATAACATCACTAAATTTTTTAGATAAATTAATGAAAACTTCTTGTTTAGTCTCAGTGCATACCTTTCCTAAGTTGAAAGTATTTCCATCAACAATGGTGACAGGTGTGTAGCCATCCCTCCTTGCAGTCAAGTCTGAACCTTTTCTTAGTGATTGATCATAAAAGTTGAATATGTCTTCCAAAGTGACTAGACCATTAGGCAATTTTTTGGAATTAAGGTTCACAATCTAATCCCCATACTAACTTTGTAGCACAGATTGATTTTTAATAGAAAACTCTTCTTCATTTTGTAGGAAATTGACAATTTGCAAATCAGAGTCAAATACTTGCAAGTTAGTGCAATTATTTGGGATAGTAGGCCTTACAAAAATTATGATTTGTTATTCCTTTTCATCAGCAACATACTCTAGTATTTCATGATGAGCACCAATTGTTGCAAGCCTATCAACATGTTTATTCTTCTTTCTAGGGACACTCTAAAGGTTGAATGCTTGGAAGCCTTCAAGGAGATCCCAAAGTCTATGTTTGTATGATTTGAGAAGGTTGTTCTTTGTGATATTCTGATTTCTAATTTGATTTACAACCAACTCACTATCCCCAAATACTCTCAAGAGTTTTATGCCTCTCCTTTATGCAAGTTGGAGACCTTGGATTAGGGCTTCATATTCTACCACATTATTGGTGTAGGTGAATTGGAGTCTATATGAAAAATAATATTTCTCCATATTAGGTGAAACTAGCACTTTACTAGCTCCTGAACCATTCTTGTTCCTTGAGCCATCAAAAAACATATTCCACAATCCATTGGTATCTTCTTTTATTTTTATGAGATTGAGAATAGGAGTATCTCTTTCCAATATACAATATGTGCGAAGGCCTATCTCCATAGCTTCATGTATTGGGTCAAATTGATAAGCAGTGGCTCACTCATCCAAAAGATAATTAGGTACTTCTGTTAAGGAAGTGACATGATCATGAGTTGTGTGTTAGATTGTGCTGACTAATCAGAGAAGTACTATACATACTCCATAATTCCTTGGTAGGATTTTATCAGGATTTTGGGCCAACATGAAATTATTAATTATAACCCTAAAGTGGTAAAAATACTTGTATAAAAGGGCTTAGCGTTATGGATTGTTTCCTTGTTGTGATGTAAAAATTGGTTCTTGCAGTGACATTGAGTTGTTAGGGATTACAGATTGTAATTAGGTTGTAATCACTAGATTGTAATAATATCAAACTTATTATTTGGTGGATGTAGCCCAAGGATTGGCTGAACCACATTAAATCTTGGTTTCTTGTGTTCTTTTCTATGTGACAGGGGTAAAAGTACAAAGTTGTGTCACCTTTCAGGCTAACTTATCAAAATGATTGAATTTGAGTATTTGTATCCAAAAATCAATTTTGTTCAAACATATGATCTAGATAAATTCATTCTAGATAAGTTATATATGGTCTCACACTTTTCCAATTGGAAATGTCTATTAAATGCATGTTTTATATCCAATTACTAAAGAAATAAAATTATTTTAGTAAACTGACCTTTCAATAACTCTTACTAATTTTTATGATATTTTTTTATTGATATGTAAACACCATTTTATAGAGCTCAAAGTCAAGAATATTCTCATATAGAGTTTATAGTGTTATAATAAGATATAGTATATTGTAATTAAAAAAATCTACAAGCACATATTTAAACAATCAAAAATATGTTGATTTTGAGAAAGAAAAAAATATTAAATCATCTTAAAAATTAAAAAATTATATGGCATTCTAGAGGAGAGAGTCCTCTTCAAGAATGTGTAATTTTTCTTTGGGTTAGAATAGATTTGTTCTCAAAAATGTGATGGGAGATGAAAACTATCAATTTCAACTGAGTTGAAATTTGAATCATTATAAAAAAGAGAAAATATTTTTATATTTGATTGTTCTAGCTGTATACGTTATATATAACATAGTCTGAGCTCAAATGGAAATAATTTTATTTCCATATAGTTTTGTGGTGGGAACTAAACCCCTAATTTTCAAAAAATTTCAGCAACTAAAAAATCATCGATAAAAATTAGAAAAATATATCATTTCTTATTCCAAATAATTATTAAAAATTATAATCCTAAACTTAATCCATATCTACACATTTCATTAGTTTACTTCATTTTCAAATTCTAAATAATAATACCAGTTTTATCTCATTGAAGGTGAACAGTTATACTTTTGTTACCCTTTTCCTTTACAAAAGGGTGACATAGGTTTGTGCTCAATATTATTTATAGTTGCATGTAATTGTTATTTTTGTCTGTGGCTTAATCCTAACAAGTGGTATCAGAGCCTAGATGTTCTTTCAGTTATTCTTTGCAGGAAAGTCTCACAATTGAGTGGGAGTGATGAAAAATGAGGGTAAGCTGAGGGTTGATAGGTTTAATTTGCAGAACTATTAGTTATTGAAGATGCAAATAGAAGACTATCTTTATTAGAAGGATTTATGAAAGTCATTGGAAGGCAAAACAAAGAATCGGGGATCTATGCCAAATGACGACTGGGATCTTTTAGATAGAAAGACACTTGGAAGCATTCAATTATGCCTAGCACCATCAGTGGCATTTAATATTATAAAAGAAAAGACAATAGAAGAGTTGATGCAAACCCTCTCGAAACTATATGAAAAGCCCTCCACTTCAAACAAGGTATTTCTAATGAAGTGTTTATTTAATATGAAAATGACAAAAGGTGGATGTGTTGTAAATCATTTAAATGAGTTTAATATTATTACTAGTCAGTTATCTTCAAATCAATTTTGATGAAGAAATTAGGGCTCTCTTGATTTTGTGTTCTTTGCCTAAAATTTGGAATGGCTTGGCAATGGTTGTGAGTAATTTTTTTCTTGGATCTAGTACCCTAAAATATGATGATGTGATCGGTGTTATTTTGAGCGAGGAAACTTGTAGGAAAACCTCAAGCGGATCTACATCAGGAAGTGCTTTCAACGCACAAAGTCAAAGTAGAACAATTGAGAAAGGAATTAATTCCAAAAATCATGGAAAATCAAGAGGAAATTCAAAGGGGATGAGGTCTCAATTGAGAGGACTGAATGATTGTTGGTACTGTGGGAAACTAGGGCATAAAAAGAAAGATTGTTGGACTTGAAAGAAAAATGAAGGAGATAAACCAAATGGAGAAAAGGAGGCAAATGTGTAACTAAAAAATTTGAAGAGGATGCTTTGCTTGTATCTTTAGAAAGTGTTGATGATTCATGGGTTTTAGATTCTGGTGCTTCATTTCATGCTACACCTCATAGAGGTTATTTCATTGATTATGTCCAAGGGGATTTTGAATTTGTTTATTTGGGGGATAATGAACCCTCTAAAATTGTTGGAAAGGGAAAATTTAATATTAAGTTGCAAAATGGGAATCATTGGATACTACATGAGGTAAGACATGTTCCAAGGCTGAGGAGGAATTTAATTTCAGTAGGGCAACTCGGTGATGAGGATTGTGTAGTTACTTTTAATGATAAAAATTGAAAGGTTTCAAAAGGTTCCCTTGTAGTAGCAAAAGGTGTGAAAGTAGGCACCTTATATCTTTGTATAGGTCATATCGTTCCTTCTACTTTAATTGGCTTAGGAAAAAATGAATGTTCAGGAATAGTTGTTGCAGTTGAGCAGGGAGAACAAATAGTTGTTGTAGACTCTGATACAACACTATGGCACAATAGACTTGGGCATATGAGTGAGAAAGGTATGAAAGTACTTCATTCAAAGAAAGTTTTACCAAGTCTCAAATGTGTTAATATGAATTTTTGTGAAAGTTGTGTTTATGGAAAAAAAAGAGAGTGAGTTTTGTGAAGACTAGGAAAGAAAATAAAAAGGAGAAATTAGAGCTTGTGCATACTGATGTATGGGGACCAACTCAAGTATCTTCCCTTGGTGGTTCTCATTATTATGTTACATTTATTGATGATGAAACTAGAAAAGTATGGGATTATTTTCTTAGACATAAATTTGATGTATTTCAAACTTTTAAGAAATGGAAATCCTTGGTTGAAAATGAGACTGGTAAGAAATTAAAATGTCTAAGATCTAATAATGGTGGTGAGTATTGTAGTCATGAATTTGAAGATTATTGCTCCACTAATGGTATCCATAGATAGAAAACTATTCTAAGGACTCCACAAGAAAATAGAGTGGATAAACACATGAATAGCACTATAATGGAGCATGCAAGGAGCATGAGATTACATGTTGGGTTGCCCTTACACATGGACATAGAGGCTGTCAATATTGTTGTATATTTGATTAATACAAGTCCCTCTACTCCTTTGGGTTGTGGTTTTATAGAGTAATTGTGGATTGGTAAGAAGGTGAGTTATTCTTTTCTCAAAACTTTCGGTTGTGAAGCATTTGCTCACATAGAGTCTAAAAATAGAACCAAGCTAGAAGCTAAGTCAAAGAAATGTGTATTTGTTGGATATGGCATTACTCAATTTGGTTATAGGCTTTGGGATTTTAAAAATCATAAAATTGTAAGAAGCAGGAATGTCATATTCAATGAGAAAGTGTTATACAAAGATCTATTGTAGCAACATGAGAAGAAAGAAGATGATTATGTAGTGTTGGATAATACTTCAAAAGATGATGTTCTAGTCATTCCTCATTATGTGCAACAACCGCAACAACAAATACCACACACACCAGTGAATGTTAGATGGTCAACAAGGCTAATTAGACCTCTAGAAATATTTTCTCCCTCTTTGTATTCTATTTTACTAACAAATGCTAGTGAACTTGAATGTTATGATGAAGCTGTGCAGGTGGATACTAAGATTCTGCAGGAGTCTACAATGAAAGATGAAATAGACTTTTTGCTAAAAAATAAGACATGGGATTCATCTAAGTTGCTTGCAGGTAAAAGGGCTTTACAAAATAAGTGGATTTATAGGTTAAAAGAAGACGATGGAGGTAAGAAAATATTTAAAGCTAGGTTAGTTGTAAAAGGATTTGTACAGAAAAAGGGCATTGATTTTGATGAGATATTTTATCATGTTGTTAATATGATTTCTATCCATACTATTTTAAGTATTGTGGCTACTAAAGATTTGCATTTAGAGCAGCTTGATGTTAAAACAACCTTCCTTCATGGTGATTTGGATGAAGAGATATATATGGCTCAGCCATAGGGATTTGAGGTCAAATGTAAGGAGACCTTAGTGTCCAAATTGAAGAAAAGTTTATATGGCTTGAAGCAAGCACCTCAGCAATGGTATTTGAAATTTGATAGTTTTATGCATGAGTGTGGATATAGTAGGTGTCATTCAGATTATTGTGTTTACTTTAAGAGGTTGGATGATAAGGACTACATTATTTTATGTTTATATGTTGATGATATGTGTGTAGCTAGGTCTAACATGGATCAGATTAAGGGGCTAAAACACCAGTTAGCACATGCATTTGCTATGAAAGATTTGGAGGCAGCAATACAAATCCTTGGTATGAAGATTTGTAGAGATAGAAAGAACAAGAAATTGATGTTATCTCAAGCTGATTATGTTGAGAAGGTGTTGCAACATTTCTCTATGGAGAATGCTAAAGCTATCAACACACCTTTACCTAGTCATTTGAAGTTGACTAAGGAGATGTATCCCAAGATAAAGAAGAGGAGGAGAAGATGTCAAAGGTACCCTATGCTTTAACTATAGTAAGTTTGAAGTATGTTATGGTATGTACAAGGCCAGATATTGCACATGCAGTGGGAGTCATTAGCAAGTATATGAGTCATCCAAGAATTGAGCATTGGAATGCAGTTAAATGGATTCTTAGATATTTGAGAGGAACATCCAATAAGTGTTTACACTTTGGAGGCTCTACTACTTATTTACAGGGCTATGTTGACTTGTATTTGGTAGGGGATATTGATACCAAGTGAAGTACTATAGGTTATGTCTTTACTATTGGTTAGGCAGTCCTAAGCTGGGTTTCTAGGTTACAAAAGGCTAATGCTTTATCTACTACAGAGGCAAAGTATGTTGCTACTACAGAGGTGGAAAAGGAGATGATAAGGCTTCAGTTCTTCTTGGGAGAATTGGGACACCCTCAAAAGGATAATTATTTGTTTACAGATCTTCCAACATGTCTTCCATCTTGAGTTTCCACAACTCGAAATTAGTACCATTAAATTTCTCCACCTCCATTCTTCCATATGATGAACTCGCCATCTCAATCTACAAATAAGATTCAAGATTCTCTGCACAAGACTCCCACTCAACTTGAGATTAGCTCAAAAAATCCTACCCAACAACTAGGATCAAAAGTTGATCAAGCTCTGATACCACTTGTAAGGAAACTCAGGTGTGGAAATAGCTTCCTACACTAATCTCATAAGGAAAGTATGATGCAAATCCTATTAAAATCTTCTACACTTACAGATTCAATATCATGTAAACAACAATATTGTAGCCAACCATGCATATAGAAAATAGACAAAGAAAAGGAACACATAACACAAAGATTTCTCGATGGGGAAAAACCTTTCGGTAAAACAACCCCACCCCTTCAGAACCTGCACAATGTATTATCTTGAACACAAGATTACAATACACTTGCAATGCAAGTTCAACATCAACAATAAAAGACTCCAATAGCTACTCGCAATACCAACAATACACCTTTTTCGCATCGCATCTCTTCGCAACCCTAAAAATGCTTATAACATGCGCTTCACTTTAGGGCTACTCCCAAAGGTAAACTGTATTAGGGTTTTACCATTCTCCAAGAAAATAGGAACCCCAAAAAAATTTTGAATAGTACTCAAATATCTTAGTAGCCACATGTCTTCACCTATCATTGAATCTTCCTAACATAGCTCTTACGTGTCATAGGAATCAATCATAACCATTTTAGTCATGATCTCCTTACACACAATTCAAGATGTCGACACATCAACATTATTTGAAGGAAATACATTTTACAAAACAAATAATAAGAATAGGAATTATACAAGGTTGAGGCACCTTATTCCTAACAAAATAGGATTAAATTTAATATTCAATTCCAAGTGGGCTTAAAAGGGATTAATTAAGTAAATGAAATACTTTACTTAATTAAAGTCAATGGGTTAGGATGTATGTGGGATGAGAGGAAGTAGGTTAGGATTTAAAATAAACCTTAGTTTATTTAAATCAAAGAAAGGAAAATGTAATTAAATAAATATAAATTTATTTAATTAAAGGTAGGATAAGACTACAATTAAATAAATAATAAATATCTATTTAATTAGTCAAGAAAAGGGGTATTTGGACAATTTTAAGTGTCTACATTTTTTCCCTCTTTGATATAGCATTAGTAATGTTATATCAAAGAAAAATAAAATATAGAGGATGGAAGGATAATACTAGTAGCATGATGCCCTAGTCATGGAAGGATGAGGAAGGATGATGAATAAGACTAGTATCATGATGCCCTAGTCATGGAAGGATGAGGAAGGATGACAAGGGTGGAATGGTATGCTCCCTCGAGAGGACATGTGGGTTAGGAGAACACGAATGTTCTCTTGAAATTGATGGGAGTATGGAAGGAAGGGGGAAATGATAAGATTGATAAAGTTATGTTGCAATGGTGTGAACAACCTAAGTTTGATATTGTATTCAACACTATGCACCAAGGTATGAGGAATTAAGATGACAATGTGTCAAGTACATGATAAAAAAGGGTCTAATACAACCATATGCCTTATGAAACCATGATATGGAAGACCATGATTCCTTGGGACAATAGGATGCAAAGACCATGATAAATGCAAAAAATACTAATACATACAAGTAACAAGCAATCATGCACAATAAACCAAAAGCAAACTAAAATTTGCCCCTAGTCAAGCTAAAAACCAATTAATGGATTGATTGATGATGATTGATTGAGGATGACAAAGTTAATGATAAGAACAATGCACATTCGAGGATTGGGAAGGAAACATCCCATGATGAAGTTCAAATATGGTCAATGGGTGATCAACTGATTGGGTCAAATTGATGAATGGATTAAGGATTGATGTACAAGATTTTAAGATTAGATTGATTGGATTAGTATTGATTGCACAGTGAGATGTTTTTGATGTTTTTGATTTTTTTAAAATTTGGATGAATAGATTGAAGTGAAATGCAAGTGGAAGAATAAACATGGATGAGATTGGAAGAATAATGTTAAGAGGATGAAGAATGATTAGGGTAGAATATAAATTGATTTGATGTGAAAGGATTAGAAGAAGGGAAAATTGATTGAATCAAAGGATAAATGAATTTGATTGAATGGATGGAAGAAGTAGATTGAATGTGATATGAATGAATGTGGGATAGAATGGATTGGGACCAATGACAAGGGAGAGCCAAGGCATGGTAAAAGGATGAAAAGCAACGTGAGTAGGTGGATGAAAGGAATGGTGAAAGGATATGAGTGACCAAATGGAATGGTACCAAAAAATGTGGAGTCAAGGATCATGTTTCAAAGGAGTCCAAATGCCCCATACCAAGGATAGGAAAATCATAGAAAATATGGTGGGAAAGGATGCATAAAAATGGAAAGGTGGTGCAAAGGCTAGCGTATGGAGGAAGAGAAGGCATGTGCTCTTCCAAAGCATGTATGAACATGTTGGTATTGTGCCTCTAATAGTGATCACAAGCATGGGTATGAAAGTAGAATGAATAAGGGATATGGGAGCGAGGGTATGAAAAAGGGGTAATGATATGAAGAGTATGGATGAAATGTGGGATATGAAGTGGATGGGATGGATGGGATAACCAAGATCAAGGACATGTAAAAGAAGGATGGAAGTACGTAGGAGTATGGATGGAAAATGGATGAACATGACAAGGACTATGGGATGCAAGTTATGGATAGAATGTCAAGATAAAATATATGAAAGGATTATGGGAGTATGTAGGATGGTGTGGAGAATGAGAAAGGGACATGGAAAGTGCATATGGATGGATGAAAGGAAAGTGAAAGTCAAGATCAAAGATGAAAAAGGATAATGAACGTTAGATGGAATGATGGAAGAGATGTAGGGAAGAGTGGTATGGATGGAGCTTGCCCCCAGTGTAGAGTGCAAGTGGAAGAGGAAAATTGAATGGATGGATAAGTGGAATTGGAAGAGATTGGATACATGATAGGAAAATGAAGGGAGGACTCAAGCATCTATATATATGGATGAAATCCCTTGATATCTTTTTTTTCTTTTTTCTTTTTTATTTTCAAGGAATTTTTTCTATTTTCTCATAGATGTTGGTAGGATAGTGAATGGAGGATAATGACTTATGAAAAAATTTGGATTAAGGGGGTGGAGTGTTTGAGAGGAAGACATGGTTGGTGGATGCTAGGTTGGAATACTTGTGGATGGGTGGATGAAGGAGGTGGAAAGATCATCATCAACACACACCTTGAAGGGTGATGGAAAGGAGGAAATTTTGGAGGATATGTAGGAGAAAGTGTGGGTTTTGGGATATAGGGACCCAAAATGGATGAAGGAGACAATGGATGTAGGATGGTGGATTTGGGTATAAAAGGACCCAAAATGGATTTGGGAAATGGAAGCTTGGATGATTTATGAATGAGGGAAGCCTTTGGATTAGAGAAATTGCATGCCATTTTGAAGTTTTCTCTGAGATTCATTACTACATTAAGTAGCTTTGAGATCCACAAAATTTTTGCATTTTTTATTTTTAGCCTTTGTGGCCTTCTAGTTTTTTTTTGGATCAGATTTGTCTTTTCTTGGACATGTCTTTTAGAGGGGACATGTTGATCCTTGGGCTTTTGTGGATTTTTGGCTTTATTCTCTTTTTCTTTGGCATCCAATTTGCTTCCATTGGCCATGATATGGGTGCATGAAGATAAATGAGGTGGAGAGTGTATGGATGTTGAATGTTGTAAGGAATTAAAGGATATGTGCCTTTGTTGATCTTTACTAGGACCATGAGGGGATGAAGTGGAAAACATGGATATGGTGGATGGATGTGTGTAAGGACCCAAAATGGAAGGAAGGGACGAAGGGTTAAGCTATGGAACATAGGGACAAAAAATGGATGGAAGTGAGGAAGGAATGGGAATATGGATATAAGGGCCCAAAATTGACTTAGAAGATGAATGATGGGAAGCTTTAGGTTTGGAAGGAGTAACTTTGGATTTTGAAGGAGTGGAAGGCATACCAACATCTTGAGACATTATTTCTTCGATGGGATACTTATTATTTTCAACACAAGATGTGAGTCCATGTATATGGGTTTCATGAGTGGATTGGATAGGTGTGATAGAAGCATGTGGATGATTAGGATCACAAGGGGGATTATGAGGGATAATGGGATCTTGAGATGGGGGGGAATCATGAAAGGAAAATGAAGGGGTACGTTGATCTTGACTTAAAAGAGGATCATGTAGTGGAATGAGTGGATCATGAGATGGAATAGAATCATATAATGGAGTGGAGTGAATGGAACCATGAGATAGAGTGATTTGATCTTGACATGGAGGAGTATTAGTGGATGGAGTGGAAGGAACCTCTTCATGAAGTGGAGGATCTATGGATGCTAACTCTTGAGATGGAGTGGAATCGGTAAGGTGTACGGTACATAGAATGTCTTGATCTTGATAAGGAAGGGAATCATGAGATGGACTAAGAGGGATAAATGGATCTTGAGGGATAAGGGAATAATGAGATGGAGAAATGATCGGATCTAGAGGATAAGATGAATCTATAATGTCATGCTTTGGAGGAAGGTCTTGAGATGGAATGGGGGTATGACTTTGGGTGATTGGATCACTTTATTTTGAATTTTACACTTAGCCAAGAAATTGCGTGAGAAAAACCCATTACAAGGTGGGGATGATGTTTTTGGAGGATTAGGATTGTGTGAAGGTGGAGGTATGGGTAGGGGGTTGGGATGATGGTTTTTGACATTAGGTTCAAAGTATGGGGAATTGCATGGAGGATTGGGGTTGGATAGGACATGAGGAATATGTTCTTCAAAACACATGGCATGGAAGGTGGACCTTTTCTACTAATTTGCTAGGCTCAAGATAGAATTATTTAGTTCGTCAATTTCTTTGGCCATGGAATTTCTGCTTGAGGCATTGTGTGGGCTATGAATGGAATCGTATGTGGTTGAAGGATAATGAGGTGGAATTCCCTTGTCAAAGGTAGAAGAATAATGAACATGAGATGGATATGAATTGGATATGAAGTTTTCAGGATTGATTTGATATGTAGGTTGAATGGGAGGTATAACTCCATATTGCCTTTGAAGATCTTCAACCATTTGATTAAGCCAGTGCTTATCCATAGATTTTAGATGAAGAGTGATGAAAGATTCGATGATGGATAGAATATGAACTTGGGACTAGGAGTAAGTTTGGACTTTGTGTTGATTCATTTTGAATGGGATTTGACTTGATATTGATTGGATTTGATTTGATTTGATTTGATATTGATTGGTTTTGACTTGATTTGATTTGATATTGATTTGATTTGATTTTGAGTTGATATTATTTGATTGGATTTGATTTGATTTGATTTGATATTGGATGAAGGTGCTCCTAAGTCTAAAGTAGAAGATGTGATGCAAAGTTGAATTAGAAGAAGACATGAATGAACTTAGAAAGATTGATTATGGATGAAGATGTAAATGGATTGAATTAAGAATTGATTAGAAATGACTGAATTTGACAAGGAATTGGATTAGAAGGATGATGATGAAGCATTGGATGAGGGAATTGAAGTGTTACATGGAGTATGAACCATGACTAGGATGGATATTAGGAATTAGATTGAATGATTAGGAAGACAAGGAAATAATTCAGATCAATAGAGATGATTAAGACTTCAAGGAATGGTTTGAATGATGAATACAAGAGACGTATGAGGGCGATGAATTTGAAGGAAAGAAGAAGTGATGTGGAATTGATGTGGAAAAATTTACTAAGAGGACTTAAACCAAGACTTTTTTTTTGTTGTTTTTGAGATTTTTTGATATTTTTTAATTTTTGAACTTTTAAAATGTTTTTTGGATTTTTATGTTATATGATGTTTTGGTTTTTTCAAATTTGAGATGCAAAATCAAACAATGAAATATATACAAACTCAAGTATAGATGGTGTGTCCCCTTCAACTGGGGTGGGTTTCAAACACTCAAGAACATCAAACACACCAACAATCCTATAAGGTTTCAACTAGGATGTACAAGGATCAACTAGGGGGAGTCCTCAATATACGCAAGGTACATGAGGCCCAAATTTGTAGATGAAAGAAAATAATGCCACATATCTGAGGGGAGATGGTAACCCAAATCTCCTCCTTCACTTCCCAAAGGTATAAAGTTCTTTGGGGCTTAGCCAAGAGTGACAAGATTTTACTTCCAAGAGAGGTGTCTTTCGATTCACCTCCCAATTTTTATACTCTTCCAGAACACTGGAGTTGAGGTCATCCCAAGGGGTGATGAAATCCCCAAGTAGGCCTCCTAAAAAAAATAAAAACAAGACCACTTATTTCTTTTGCACCCAAGATCACTCGAAGGCATGAGGGGAGAGAATACGTAAGTGCCCTCGGGGTTTAAAAGACACACATTCTTTCCCAATGAAGCTTTAGGTTTTGTAATCTAATTTGAAGACACACATGTTTATAGCATACAATGTTCTTTCCAACTTGACAACGTTGTCAACATAAAAATTGAGAGTTCACCAACATAAGTAAATCGAGCATTATCAACATAAGAAAATTCAATGAAGAAAGAATCAAATTTCATTTATGCATTCAGGATTGAGTGATTGTTCTTTTTAAGCACCAAATTAAAATGTGCATTTCAATGTTCGTTGATCCTTAGACATTCAAGATTGTGCTATCATCCATTCCACTAAAATGTTCATTTTTCTTATGGCATTCAAGATTGTGTTTGATTGTTTTAGCTTTAACCATGCATTCAAAGACAAGTGCTTAAGCATACATGTTCATTCCCAAAACAAATTTTAAAGAAAAAACCTGCAAGCAATATGGTTAGTTATTTTGAGAATTCTCCAACCTTCAATGCACAAGTGAGAAAATATCTCTGTAAAATCACAAGTTAGGGCATCGAAAATGTATGAAAAAAATGAAATAACCCTGCAATGAAAATGTTAACACAAAGTTCAGCCTTTGATAGAAAAAAAAAGCATCTAAATAGCATCAAAATCTAATTAAACCAACAACATCACAACAAGCTCAGAATCAGCTTTCCAACGATATTTCATTTTTCAAAAATGGAGTCTGTATGCTCAAGTTATGAGCAAAAAAACCAAAGGTTTCTCCTTATGGTCTAGAAGGGCATGTGGAATGCCAGTGCAATGATCATGTCAGCAACTTTCGGGCTTAAATTTGATGGTTATATGCATGTTAGGGGAAAAAATTATTTTTTTGAAAAAATAGAAAAATACCTTGGTTTTGAGGGTGGTTTTGAGGACAATGATTTTGAGGGTGCTGGTTTTGAAGGTGGCAAAGGGTTTGAGCAAGGAGTTAGCGGTGAGAAGCAGTGGTGGCAAAGGGTTTGAGTAGGTGTCATGTTCCCTTTTCAAATAATTAAAAATAATAATCTTTGTTAAGGCAGGCAGGCCCAAAAAAGGTGAAGTTTTGGCAAAAGGGGATAATCTTTGGAAACTAATGGACTAATAAATAAAAATTATTATTAAAATATGTTTTATTAACCCATCTTGGACGTGAGTTAGGGTTATGCCCTCTTTTAAGGGATTTGGAGGCATTTTGGGCTCATTCCAGAAACTTGATTTTCGCTTATTGCTTTGTTGTTCTTCAGAGGCTGCCAAACCTGTGGAGAAGGAGACCCAAGGATGGGAGTTTTTAGGTTTCTAGGAAGGCTAAGGATGGGAGTTTAAATCCATTCCATGTGCAAGCTCATGCAGAGTTTGCCCTTGTGCTGAACAATGCAAATTTGTGGATTTTCGAGTGTGTTTTTTGTAAGAGTTTGGTGTTTTCGGTTGAGTATTTCATATCAGTTTGGTTTGCTGCTATATTTCATACTTTTAGATGTTGAAATAGATCTGAATATATGTATTGGGTCATGGTTAAACTTCTGTGATAGATTATTAGTGTTTGGTGGTGTTTTCGGGCTATTTTGTGTTATTTTCGGGAGCCCGATGAGCATTGTTTTGCCTTCCATTTGGGATCTGTTGTGTAAATGTTATATAGATCTGGAAATTTCATTTTGTAGGCTGTTATGCTGCTGAAATTTCTATAAAAATGTCCACTTTCAGATCTATTAATAATATGTGAAGCTGTGAAGTTTTTGGCACTATTTTGGGCATACCCGATTTGGGGTTTATTGAGAAATTGGTGGATCATTGAAATATTGGTTGTTTGATTTTAAAAATATGATTAGAGGCTTGAAATATCATATAAAATCAAAGGAAGGGACATTTTAGTGGTATCAGAGCTATGATTTTGCCAGCCTAAGGGTTTGTAGAAGTTTGCATGCAACTAAGTGAAAGAGAAAAGAGATATTTGCAGCGAGAAAGGAATAAAGAAATTTTGATCAAACCTCTAGTTGAAAGTAAAAGTAAAAAATCCATGGAAGGAAAAAGTATGGGTGATCCAGATGAGATGGCAAAGAAATTCTTCCAAGACATCTGAAATACTCAAAAGAAAATAGTGGATAGTTTGGCAGAAACTAGAGAGGCTTTGCGAATATTGACAGAAAAACTGCAAGGAGTTGCATCTATTAATAAGAAAGGGAGCACTTTAGAGGAGCCAAGAAATCTAAAACCCACACCCTCTAAATCAACAAAAACTATTTTCCTGCCTGCAGATGAGCCACAACTGCCAAATCCAGCCCTTAATCATGTGGAAGAGGTTACAGGTAACTTGATTACATTAAGAGCTACTTACAATGGCTTAGATGATGACTTTCATAGTTCAGTTCCTTTTAGAGAATATGTGGATATGATGAACACTTTGATGCCCAAGAAAGAGTACATGAGAGAGCATGACATAAGTGGAAGAGAGCTAAAAAATAAAATAAGAAAGTTTACAGCACCTACTTTTGATGGAACAATAAAATTTCAGCTAGAGCATGGCTACAAAAATTACAGACCTTCTTCACACTTAACCCCATGAAGGAGAGTGATGTTGTTCAATTTGCAAGTCTACACTTGGAAGATGTAGCCTATGATTGGTGGTATCACGAAATGACTACTCAAGGTCATGATCAGGTAATTACATTTGATGATTTTAGTCAAAGAGTGATAGATAGATTTGACCTCAAGGATGATGAAGAGTATTTTAAAGAACTATCAAAGTTGAAGCAAACCAAATTAGTTAATGAGTATATAGAAGAGTTTCAAAAAGTGGCTATTATGGTACTTGATATGAGTGAGAAGAGGATTGTTTATCTTTTTCTTGATGGTTTGGAAGATTCTGTTAAGGGCTTGGTTAAGGCTTTTTCACCCTCAACCTTACAGGAAGCTATCAAAAGAAGCTTGCAACTTGAAACTTGCATGCCTATGAGACCAGTCACTAATCAAAAACCCCCAAATCTTTGGCAACATAAGGGGAATTTATAGAAAAAGGCTTTTCCAACACTACCACCAAAATATGTGATAAATGTGAACAAAAAGAAGGTAGATGAAGAGACTAGGAGTGAATTACAAAGGAAAAAACTTTTTTTCACTTGTAGAGAACCATGGGTTCCAGGACACAGATGTTTGGGGAAAGGTCAAGTGCACTATATTGAAGTTGCTTCATAATTTGATTCAGATGAGCATGAGGAAATTCATGACACTAAGGAAGAGGTAGAAGAAGAGAAAGAAAAAGAAATCAGCAAGGATGGCACTTTAGCAGCATTATCAAGAGTCCCAAGATACCATCCCTTTTGAATTCGAGGGGTGCTAGCAGGGAAAAGGTTGACAGTTCTTCTTGATAGTGGGGCAACTCACAATTTTATTAATGAGGGATTTGTCATCAAAAGAGGGCTTAAAGAAAAATATTTTGAGGGATTCAATGTTACTATAGCTGATGGATTCACTATGCCTTGCACACAGGTGGTGAAACAACTCAAGATGACCTTAGGAGATTATGAGTTATGTGATGACTTCTATGTTGTTGGCATTGGGGAGACAGATCTTGTATTGGGTGTTCAATGGTTTCACTCTATTGGAGGATATTACATGAACCATCAAATTATGGAGTTTAAATTTCATTCCAATGGGAAAGAAGTCTTATTGAGAGGCTTATCGAATGGTGCACCTAAGGCAATCTCTGCAAAGAGGATGGAGAGGACTTTTTGAAGAGGACAAGTAGCATGGGCAGCAGGAGTCATAATCCATCCAACAAGCTCTCCAAAGAATCAAGGTAATTTCCATTTTGAAATTCAAAATATTCTTGATAAGCATAGTATAGTTTTCAATGACTTGCCTCCAGGATTACCACCAGATAGAGGTTTTGAGCATGTTATAGAGTTAGAATAGGGTGCCAAACTAGTTATAACAACCCCATACCAACATCCAAGAGGTTATAAGGAAGAAATTGAAAAAACTATTAAGGAACTCCTGGACATGGGATTCATAAGGCCTAGCTCTAGTCCATTTGCATCATCTGTGGTACTTGTCAAGAAAAAGGATGGCACAATGAGAATGTCTATAGACTACAGGGCTCTAAACAAGAAGACCATAAAAAATAGGTATCCCATACCACACATAGATGAACTCATTGATGAGTTACATGGTGTTGTATACTTCTCAAAAATTGACTTAAGATCAGGGTACCATCAAATCTGAATGAGGAGTGAAGATGTGGAAAAGACTACTTTCAGATGTCACTATGGGCACTTTGAATTTCTTGTTATACCATTTGGCCTCACTAATGCACCTACAACATTCCAATATTGTATGAATAAGGTATTCAGCCAGCATCTTCAAAAATTTGTTTTGGTATTTTTTGATGATATCTTGATTTACAGTAAAACATGGGAAGGGCATCTAAAGCACATAGACACTATTTTGGGAATCTTGGAGCAGCAATCCTTCTATGCTAAGCTATCTAAATGTGAGTTTGGTTTGATAGAGATCCTATATTTGGGACATATTATAAGTTCTAAAGGAGTACAAGTTGATGAAAAAAAATCCAGGCAATTTTGGATTGGCCTCCACCCACTAATCTTACACAGTTGAGAGGTTTCTTTGGGTTGTGTAGCTACTATAGGAGATTTTTCAAGGGATTTTCTCAGCTTGCTGCCCCCTTGACTGATTTGACAAAGAAAGGAGCTTTTGTTTGGACAGAAGAGGCACAAAAAATTTGATAAGCTTAAGGAGGTAATGAGTTCATGCCCCGTGCTTGCAATCCCAGATTTCTCTTTACCTTTTGTTGTTGAATGTGATGCTTCTAGAGAAGGTATAGGGGTTGTCCTAACTCAAAGGGGACATCCAATAGCAGTTGAGAGTAGAAAACTAAATCAATCAGAGAAAGGTTACTCCATCTATGATAAGAACATGTTGGCAATCATGCATGCACTTCATAAGTTTAGACAATATTTGGTATGTGGGAGATTCATTATAAAGACAGATCATAATAGCCTCAGGTTCTTCTTGAACCAAATGGATTTGAATGATCGTCAACAAAAATGGGTAAGCAAATTGCAAGCTAATGATTTTGATATTGAGTACATGAAAGGAAAGAATAATGTGGTTGTTGATGCTCTCTCAAGAAAGCCCACTCTGTGTTCCTTAACATCTATCTCTGTTGATTGGAAAGTCTCCATAATTTTAGAGTATGCTAAAGATTCCTTTGCCACCAAGATTTTGGATAAGTTAGTGGAGGATAATCGTTACAAGGTTGTTGATGAATTGATTTATTACAAGATCTTCTTAGTGTCAGGATCAAAAACTAAGGAGAGGATATTGAGGGCCTTTCATGACACACCTTTGGCTGGTCATCAGGGATACTTCCAGACATATAGGCAAATTTGAGAGCGGTTTTCATGGAAGGGTATGAAGGAGGATGTCCTTAAACACATTAAGGAATGTATGGTATGCCAACAAGGAAAGAGTGAGCAAAATTTTCCTACAAGGTTGTTGCAGCCACTTCCTATTCCTGAACAAAAATGGGAAAGTATTTCCATGGACTTCATCACTGGGTTGCCCAAGGTTCAAGGTAAGGATTGCATATATGTGGTGGTAGATAGACTAACTAAGTATGCACATTTCTTTCCTATCACATCTGATTTCAAAGCATCACAAGTGGCTGAATTATTCTTCAAGAAAAATTTTAGATTACATGGCTTGCCTAGAAACATTATCAGTGACTAGGACAGTAGATTCCTCAGCTCTTTTTGGAAGGAGCTATTTCATTTGGCAAGAATTGAACTCACTCCCAGTACTATCTATCACCCTCAAACAGATGGACAAATAGAGATAGTTAATAAATGGATAGAGGGATATTTGAGGAACTATGTTTCAAATCAACAACATGCTTGGGTGAAATGGTTGCACCTAGGGGAGTATTGTTACAATACATCTCATCACATGTCTATTGGTATGCCTCCTTTTCATGCTCTTTATGGTTATGATGCCCTTTCCTTTGTTGATCTAGTACTTTTAGATAGCAGAGTACCTGCAGCAAGTGATTTCTTCAAGCAAAGCCAAGACATAATAAGGTCCCTCAAGGATAATCTACAACATGGACAGAACCAACAGAAGTTGTATGCTGATAGGAAAAGGACCAAAAGATCTTTTGAGGTGGAAGATTTGGTATTTTTCAGGTTGCAGCCATATAAGCAAAGCACTTTGAAGAGGAGTGGGGCAGAGAAACTCAAGCCAAGATTCTATGGCCCTTATAAGATCACCAAGAAGGTAGGAGAGGTAGCTTATGAATTGGAGCTCCCACCAAACAGCAAAATACATAATGTTTTCCATGTATCTTGCCTTAAGAAGGTTCTAGGCCAGCAAACCATAGTATCTACAAAATTACCACCTCTTGATGATGAAGGGAAATTAGTTTTGATACCAGAAGAGATTTTGGATACAAGAGAGAAAAGATTGAGAAATAGGAGCATCACAGAGCATTTGGTCAAATGGAAAGGATTACCACTAGAGGATGAAACTTGGGAAGGAGCACATATTCTTGAGCATTCCAATATTCATTTCTTGAGGACAAGAAATATTTGGAGGGGAGGACTTGTCATGTCCCCTTTACAAATAATTAAAAATAATAATCTTTGCTAAGGCAGGCAGGCCCAAAAAAGGTGAAGTTTCGGCAAAAGGGGATAATCTTTGGAAACCAATGGACTAATAAATAAAAATTATTATTAAAATATGTTTTATTAACCTCTCTTGGATGTGAGTTAGGGTTATGCCCTCTTTTAAGGGATTTGGAGGCATTTTGGGCTCATTCTAGAACTTGATTTTCGCTTATTGCTTTGCTGTTCTTCAGAAGCTGCCAAACCTATGGAGAAGGAGACCCAAGGATGGGAGTTTGTAGGTTTCTAAGAAGGATAAGGATAGGATTTTAAATCCATTCCATGTACAAGCTCATGCAGAGTTTTCCCTTGTGCTGAACAATGCAAATTTGTGAGTTTTCGGGTGTGTTTTTTTGTAAGAGTTTGGTGTTTTCGGTTGAGTATTTCATATCAGTTTGGTTTGCTGCTATATTTTAGACTTTTAGATGTTAAAATAGAGTTGAATATATTTATTGGGTCATGGTTAAACTTTTGTGATAGATAATTAGTGTTTTGTGGTGTTTTCGGGCTATTTTTGTTATTTTCAAGAGCCCGATGAGCATTGTTTTGCCCTCCATTTGGGAGTTGTTGTGTAAATGTTATACAAATCTGGAAATTTCATTTTGTAGGCTGTTATGCTACTGAAATTTTTTTTTAAATGTCCACTTTCAGATCTATTAATAATATGTGAAGCTGTGAAATTTTTGGCACTATTTCGGGCATACCCAATTTAAGGTTTATTGAGAAATTGGTGGATCTTTGAAATATTGGTTGTTTGATTTTAAAAATCTGATTAGAGGCTTGAAATATCATATAAAATTAGAGGAAGGGACATTTCAGTAGGGTAGAGAGTGGAGGTGGCAGGAGTGGAGGAGCAATGGCAGACAGTACTCGAAGGGCAGAGAAGGGAGATGGGGAAGGGCGGAGGGAGGAGCAGTTGCAGTGGCTGCGAGGGGGAGTGGCGACAGCAGGTGCAGGGGTTTTGGTGGAGCGATCATGGCCAAGCATGGGAGAGGGTTCAGCAACATGGAGAGATGTAGAGGAGGTTGCAAGGAGCAAGGAGTAGGGCGGGGGGAACAGAGAGCAATGGTCACAGGCAATGCATTGCAGGGGAACGGCGATGCAACTAGTGGCAAGGGCGGTGGGAGTTGCTCGACAGTGGTGGGTGGAGATGCAAGGCAGTGGCACATTGGAGGAGGTGGCGAGTGCGAGGGCGGCACCCATGGTGGAGCCTGTGGGTGCCAAACTTGCATAAACCAAAAACAATTTTTTTTATTTTTTTATTTTTTTATTTTTTTATTTTTTATTTTTTATTTTTTTAATTCCTACTTAGACTAACATCATTTTTTTAAAAACAATATATATATATATATATATATATATATATATATATATATATATATATATATATATATATATATATATATATTGTGTTAATACAAATATTAAAATGATTAAAAAAGCATAAATAAAATGAAGTAAAAATAAAACAAACTTTTCTTTTTTTTACCTATTTATTTGTCAACAAAGATAGAGATTTTTTTTTCTATTATCCCACTAACAATGAAGTATATTCAATGTATATATGCTTCTATGACTTGGAAATAGAGACATAAGAAATATAGAGTCTTATATATCAAAAGACTTCTCTTATGTGCTTCAAGCACAATGATGGGCCTTTTGGCTCGATTTGAGACTCCTCATGGAACTTGATCTCTAAGTGCAAGCCTTCAACCTACAAGCTTGAAAACTCACAAATAAACTCAAAAACATGTTAGATGATTAGTTTGAACCGGTGAAGTGGGTCCCACCAAGCGTGCCAAAATGTATTGCATAAAAATGTAGCAATGGAATAAACAATAAGCAACTAAAGTCTATTCCTACATATTCATGCAAACCTCAAATATGAAAGACAACATGAAATCAAAGAGCTTAAACCATTCAAAATAGGACTAATGCAAACCTCATAAAATCATCAAGTGGTTGATGATTTTATTGTTGTGGGATGTGGTTGCTCACAAATCCTGCAGCATAACAATGGGCTAGATAGTGCTTATGGAAATGAGGAGAGGGCTCTCCTTTTATAGGAAATGAGATGAAACGAACGGTTGAGATTTAATGCAAGATGAAAGGCTAGGATCTCTCAGGATCAATGAGGTGTCCATGAGGTGGAGGCCAAGTGGACTTCATGTGGATTAGGATTTTTGACCATTCAAAGGGGGGAAAGATGCTCACACATGTGTGAGAAACCTTTGATGTGATAGGTCAATGACATTTGTAAGGGGTGTGAGAAGCATGGTTTCTCACACGTGTGAGACACCTTGATCCTCATGTGAAGGGGGACACATGTGTAAGAGGTGTGAGAAGTGTAAGGGGTGTGGAAAGTGTGAGTGTTCCTCACACATGTGTGAGTACACACTTAGGATTAAAAAGTGATTAGCAAGGTGATTAGGAAAAGTAAGCGGGATTAAGTAGTGGGTAGGTTTAAAAGGATGGGTTAGATTAAAAAAGTGAGGTTGGGTGAGGGTTAAAGTTAGGAGCCATGTGCTCAAATAGGATTAAATTTAATATTTAATTCCAAGTGGGCTTAAAAGGGATTAATTAAGTAAACAAAGTACTTCACTTAATTAAAGTGAATGGGTTAGGATGTAAGTGGGATGAGAGAAAGTAGGTTAGGATTTAAAATAAACCTTAGTTTATTTAAATCAAGGAAAGGCGAATGTAATTAAATAAATGTAAATTTATTTAATTAAAGGTAGGATAAGATTACAATTAAATAAATAATAAATATCTATTTAATTAGCCAGGAAAAGGGGTATTTGGACAATTTTAGGTGTCTACATCCTCTTCAACTTCAATTGATCTTCTAGACTGAACATGAATAAAAGAATAGTAGAGTCCAGGGTGGTTTGATCCAGTGGGAGCCTCATGGAGTAGTGACATCACTATAGGATTAGTCTCCAAATGGGAGATTGTTATTTAATGTGGAGCCTGATCAGTCCCCAAGTGGGAGATTGTTAGATTGTGGTGACCAATCAGGGAAGTATTGTACATACTCCATAATTCCTCAGCGAGATTTTATTGAGATTTTAGGCTAACATGTAATTATTAATTATAACCCTAAAGAAATAAAAACACTTGTATAAAAGGGCTTAGGGTTAGGTATTGTTTCATTATTGTGATGCAAAATTTGGTTCTTGCGGTGGTATTGAGCTATAAGGGATTACAGATTGTAATCAAGTTGTAATCACTGGATCATAATAATATCAAACTTGTTGTTTGGTGGACATAGCACAGGGATTGGGTGAACCACATTAAATCTTGGTGTCTTGTGTCCTTTTCTGTGTGATATATTATTTTTTGATATTGTTTATATTTGAATGTAATTGTTATTTATGTCTATGGTTTAATCCTAACACTTGCATCCCTCATCTTCCTCCTAGATAGGCAAATAGCAAAATATGAAGGGAGGTCAACAACTAAGATGTCTTGTGTGGCAGTATAGCCAAGACATGCATGTAATGTCATCTTCATATTTTTAAACACTCCTACTACTGTGACAAAGATTCCATCTAACTGAAGGACTCCTTTAGTCATTGGTTCATATTGGATGCCAAGGCTATCAGCCACACACTTTGGCATAACGTAGTTGCTAGCTCCTAAATCTATCATGCAATTATGAACTAGCTTATCTCATATAATCAAAGAGAGATAAAAAGGAGAAGTCCTACTCTTATTTGTTTGCGCTTTCATTATTTGTTGCACTAGACTTGTTGCTCCATCCTCTCTGACTAATTGATTTGTCACCTTCATACTCTTCAGCTCTTGTTGTAATATTTCCAACTATGATGGTACAGTGGTAACAACATCCCACATAGGAACACTAACATTTCTCCTCTTCATTTGGTCAACAATGTTAAGAGGAGTGCCAACTACTTTGATTGTAGCCTTGGGGGTTGTAGGAACTGCTGACTGAATTTGAGCAATCTGAGGTTTAGGAGACTTCCCTTTGCTTATATCTCACTTATGTTGGGGAGCAAACCTTAGTTGTACACTTATAACTAGAGTAGAATAGGTGACACCTGAAGTTGAAGCTTGGTTCAATGGAAAAGGTGTAGAATTTTCAATAGGTCTCCTTTCTCTTCTTGTGTAATGTGCAATGGCATCATAGTTATCATGATTAGCATGGCAATGTTCCTCTGCCTGATGGTTCATAAAAGAACTATCACTATGTTGTTGCAGATGAGAAGCATTAGTAGGATGACTGGCATTATAATTCTGTCTTGTTGCTTGCTCTTGTGTGACTAATGCTTTGGATGATTCTTCTTTATAGCACATATAATGCCCATATGAATAATTATAAGAAGGAAAAAACTCTTGATCTTGAGCAAGATTGTTCTGAGGAACTAATGATCTTGTTAGGTTTGTGTTTGTATTCATTGCAGAGGCATTACCCATAGGTCTATTTTAACTATTTGGAACATAACCCTGACCTTGATTTCGTGGTCTATATGTAGGGTTTTGATAATGAGGCTAGAAAGATTTTCTATTTTGAGCTTGTTTCCTCTCCAAAGACACTACCTTGTTGCTCATCTTTTGCACCACTGAGAAGTTATCTTGCAACTTCCTTTCCATATCTGTACTCTAATCCTGGAGTTTTTTATCTATATTTTGCATCAGATCCTGCATCATGTCTTTCAACTCTCCTAACTCATTGGAAGATGTAGAGGCTATTGGAGTTATAGCAAGAGGTTGACTTGTGGATGTGGTAGGAACAAGGGCTACTATAGGCTCATGAGTAGGCATGTTTGGGAAGAAAGGCATTGGAGGCCTTGGAGCTAACTTTCCTCCTTATATCAAGATGTTTTCTGCTCTTATAGAAATTTCATATGCAACTAGTAGGGTATTCCCTCCAATGGTTTGCACTATGGTAGCAATATCACTAATGAGAGCTCTAAGGTAATGCAAAAAGGCATTACCAGGAGTAGGCTTTACTTGAGTAGGTATTCTATCCCATATCTTTTGAAATCAATCATATACTCATGGGGTGCTCTTTTGATTGTGGATATAATCACTCTTATCTTTGTAGTGTTTACATAATCCTTCTCCTAGTCCATTCCAATCAATAATAGAGTTATGTAGCAATCATCTATACCATTGTAGGGATTTTCCTTTTAGAGATGAAGCTAATAATCTAATAACAACATCATCTTTTGCAATACCATGTATATTATAGATATTTGAAATCTCTTGAATATGCTCAATAGGAGAAATGAAAGTTTCACCAGTAAAATTAGGTAGGCTTTTGAGAGCAGATACTAGAATATGATCTCTTTGAGCTAGAATGAGAGGACTCCCACCATTGAAGGTGGAAAAAACTTGATTTCTAGGAAGGTCCATGTGAAATAATGATTTATTCGGATGAGAAGATGGTACCCTAGGTTGTGATCTATCAATAGGAGGAGTAGAAAGAGATCTTGCAGGCATATGTGTTACTGTTGAACTCCTAACTAGTGATAGAGATAATCTATTTTTTCTTTCTTCTGGGGTTTGAAAATGAAAGCTTAGTATATTGAAAAATACCTCTAGAAGATTCCCTTGTTTGAGCTTTGAGCATGAATAACAACAACTCTGGTCTAAAATTGAGATGTAGAAATAGAGTCACCAATGCTTGAATGTGATCCTCTTGGAGGCCTAGAATTTTGAGAGAAGCATTATCTCCTTAGCATTGATTTAAAGATCTTTTCTTGACACTAGTGAACCAATAGACTTAGAATGCATCAATAAGTGTCCCACTGAACATGCCAAAAATTGGTGACACAAAATTTTGCACCCTCACCTAAAGTTTTTACCTAAAGGCAACCACATGTAACATGGAAACAATCTCAAAAGTGTGGGACTTTGCAATTAGATATTGAGTCTCTGGAGAAGGCCAACTTCCTTACTATCAGGGTGCACCTAACTATTTCTTAAGAGGAAAAGGGAGAAGGAAATGCATGAAAATCAAACTACCTATTCTAGTCTAGAGGGGGTGATACACCAAATAGTATGTGATCTTCTTCCTTCTAATAACTACACTAAAATCCAATAAACATCACAAGACATACCACTATCTATATTCCTTAAATATTATTACCATAGATGAGCCAAGAAGATAACATCACCATACAAGGAATACATAGATTCACTTAATAGATTAGTTAGTGAAAATGAACATAATCCCATTCAATAGAAATTGTCATTGTTACATCCATTCTCAGTTAATTATATTTGCATCATCTAAGTTATACCTTATCTTTTTGAATGTATTCTAGCAATTTCAATGTCATATGATTATGTTCATTTTAGCTAGCTAATCTATTAAGTGAATCTATATATTCCTTGTACAGTGATGTTATCTTCTTAGCTCATCTATGATAATAAGATTGAAGGAATAGAGATAGTGGTATGTATTTTGATGTTTATTGGATTTTAGTGCAGTTATTAGAAGGAAGTAAATCACATACTATTTGGAGTATCATCCCCTCTAGATTAGAATAGGTAGTTTTTAATTTTCATGCATTTCCTTCTCCCTTTTCCTCTCAAGAAATAGTTAGGTGCACCCTGATAGTAAGGAAGTTGACCTTCTCCAGAGACTCAATCTCTAATTGAAAAGTCTCACACTTTTGATATTGTTTCCATCTTACATGAGGTTTCCTTTAGGTAAAAACTTTAGGCAAGGGTGTAAACTTTCATGTCAATAATAATCATTGTGTAGCTCTGCATATACTATTATGTTTCATTTGACACTCACTAGCTCACTCAACCATTACTACACTCAAGCGCTACCAACCTTCCTTCATCAACTTTCTCTACAATAACTATCACTCAGCTTGAATTTTTTGTCCAACTTAAGTCCCTTAATATTTTTTTCTACATCCTTCATTGACTGACCAACACTGATACTAGACCATGTTAAATCTCTTGTCAGTTAACTTATACATAAACTTCAATTATCTTCTTCTCTTCATGTATTGATTAAACAACACATTATATTTTCAAGGACTAACATGTCAAGTGCATAATACTAAACTTCACATCACTCAACAACATCACTATCTCACCTTGCTATCTCTTCTTTTCAAATACTCTTCATCAATCAATATATGGTACTCCACACTATTAGTAAATGTCTCTTGAGTGGTTAGACAATATCTTACCATTAGGTTTGATATTAATGAAAACATAAAAATTGTTCCAATTATAGTTTCCAACACTATGATCATTCATTCATTTGTACAACATACAATCTTTTCCCTATTTAATCACCCTTTATTAAGAACTATGTCAACTATATCTAGCTTTCAACTTTCAGCCCACTATGCTAGTATCAATGAGCTTAATCAAAGTATGTAAGATAAACATATATTGTATCCTTCATGATTACCTTGAGATTATAAATCTTCAACAACAAAAAATTATACATCGCCCATAAAACATTCTACTCATTAAGTCAACTAAGAATACAAGAAAGCTTGTAAACAACTTGGAATTCCCTTTTGACACAAGGCAACAAGGTTGAATAAAGAAACTCCCAAATACCCTCACTTAGAGTTACACATAGATACCACAAAATAGGATAAACCATAAGAAATTATAGAGGAATCAATGCAACAATAACAAATAAAATAAACATGTTAGGTGCAAGGCCTACCTAGTTGGAACCCTATACAATTGAATCACAATCAACGATCTTAAGAGATTAGGCTAGTAGATCCAAATTTTAGTATTTTCCTTCTATCTAACTCCATTTTCCTTTTCCTAATCCTAGATCTCTAATTACATGGCTAGTAAGACCACAAGTTGACCTACTAGATAATTTATTATAAAATATAGGTCTTGCCTGAAGAATTCAACGACCTTCAAAATAAGAAAACTAGCTTTTGTGGGGACAAGGATAGGTCCACATGTGATCCAAGAAGATATTTACAAGTGCTTAGAATGCCATAATATTTCACAAAACCTCACCAAAGACAAATCTACACATTACTCAAACTACTAGGAAATCAATGTGCCTCGAACAAAGAGGAGGATAACTCTCACAAATGATGGAATTAAGTTATGGCTCTTAGAAAAAGGATCAACGATAGGTCCACATTAAGGATTTGACTACATTTAAAGAGAAAACATGAATGACAATGACCATTATCCAAACAAAAAAAAAGGAATAAAGAAAGGAAAAAAAAATTGGCAATGCAAGATGGCTAAAGTACCCAAAATGCTCTTACATAAGACACTTGGGGTAACAAAAGAACTTATATCCACATGAAGAAGCCCTTATTCTCTTATAAGTACCATAAAAATCCACCCTTTGTAATCCAAGAACCATCTTCAATGGGGTTATTCTACCACTGAACCAAATATTCTTTGTATTCTTTTCCTCTCGTGCACTTAGTAGTTCTGGTATCTAAAATATTTTCAGTTCCTTCTATCTTTTTTTAGGGTAATCAGGTTTATCATTTGTATCTTCATATTTCTAGTGATACTAAAAGATGTTTTACATTTTTAATATATGTTAAACATCCATATCTTTAGGCAATTCAACTTCAAAAGCATTACCACTATCATGTTTCTTCAAGATTCTACAAGAACCAAACTTTTTCATTTTCAGCTTACTATATGTACCAACAGGAAATCTATTATTCTTCAAATGTACCATTACCTCATCTCCAACCTCAAATTTCTTATGTCTTCTCTTCTTATCTATTTTCTATATATCCTTTACTATTGTCATGAATATTACTTTTCACTTCTTCATGCAAATTCTTCATAAAGTCCACAATTCTTCAGCCTCAACACTATTCTTCACTTCAACATCTAATCTCCTCAATTCAGTAGTCCCTCTAGTAGTTATGTTATTTATAATATCAAAAGGATCTCCTTAGTACTTCTATTCACATAATTTTTATATGAAAACTCATCTTGTGAAAAAATCAAATTCCAAATAGTAGGTTTGTCTCCAATCAAACATCTCAAAAGGTTACCCAAACTTCTATTCACAACTTCAATTTGTCCATTTTTTTTATGGATGAAATGTAGAACTAAACTTAAGATCAATATTAAGCTTCCTCTAAAGTGTCCTCCAAAAGTAACCAATAAATTTAGTATCTATGTTCAAAACAATAGTAATGGGAAAGCCATGAAGTCTAACAATCTTTCTAAAAACTAAATCTAATATGTGACTAATATCTTCTTACAAGGTATGAAATGTGCCAATTTAGAAAAATTATCAACCACTAAAAACATAGAATCATTATCTCTTTGAGTTCTAGGTAATCCTAGAACAAAATCCATATTGATACCTTCCCAAGGTCTGTAAGGAATAGGAAAAGGCATGTACGAAAAACCATTCTAACTACTTCCCTTAGCAGCTTGACATATTTTGCAACTCCTTGCAATCTTCTGAACATCCTTATATATCTACAACCAAAAGTATCTCTCAAAAATCATCTTCACTATCTTATTAATCTCAAAATGCCTTGCAAGTCCACCATTGTATTTCTCTTTAATGATATTCTCTTATAGATCCTCTAGGTATACAAAATTTAACCCCTTTAAACAACATGTCTTCCTGAATGAAATAATCAACACACTTGTCTTTTTCATTACTCACAAAGTTCTTACAAGCTTTCCAAGGCTCTATAAAATCATGGTTATTTTCCTACAAGTTATTCAAATCCTCAAAACCAAGCACTTCAATTTTCATCTCTATCAACAAACTTCTTCTTCCTCTTAACGCATATGCTACTGTATTAGATTATTCACTCTTATGTTTCAACACAAAAGAAAATTTCTACATATACTAAACCCACTTCATATGTCTCTAATTCAACTTAGTCTAACTTCCCAAATACTGTAAATCTTTATGATTAGTGTACAACACAAACTCTCTAGGCATCAACTAGTGTCTTCATTTCATCAAAGCTTCAATAATTGAATAAAATTAAATTCTTGATTATAGACTGAATACTTCCTCTTAGAATCATTCAATTTCTCACTGTAGAAAGCTATATGCTTACCTTCTTAACTCAAAAAAATGCCAATGGCATTACTACTAGCATCACAATCAACTCAATAACCTTTGTTAAAATTAGGTAAAGAAAGAATGGGTAATTTTTCAACCTTTTCTTTTAATGTTTCAAAGCTTCTATTTTCTCCATGTGTCCACTTCAAATCCTTTTGTCACCTCTCATAGTCTTAGTCATAGCATTATAAATTGAACTAAAATTTCTATAAAAAGTTGTCAATCCATGAAATGATCTAATTTATCCAACACTCTTAGGTGTAGGAAAATCAAGAATAGTTTTCACCTTCTCAAGATCCATCTTCAAACCATCAACAAAAATCACAAAACCAAGATACACAAGCTCATCCTTTATAAAAAGAACATTCCTTCAAATTTATCAATAATTTATCTTCCTTCAATCTCTACAAAACTTGTCTAATATGCTCAAGGTGTTCTTATTTAGTCTTATTGTAGATTAGTATGTCATCAAAATATACAACTAAAAACTTAGCCAAAAAATTATTTAGAACTTCATTCATCAGCCTCATAAAAGTACTATGTGCATCTGTTAAGCCAAAAGACATAACCAACCACTTATACAAACCTTAATTAGTCTTAAAAGAAGTCTTCCATTCATCACCTTCTCTAATTCCTGATGATAGCCACTTATCAAATCAATCTTTGTAAAATATTTTTCTCCACTCAATCCATCTATAATGTCATCAATCATAGCTAAAGGAGACTTATACTTCATTTTTATCTTGTCTATAGCTCTAGAATTTGTACACATCCTCCGTTCTCCATTCTTCTTAGGTGTTAATACAACAAGTACTACACAAGGACTCAAACTTTCTCTGATCAAACTTTGTCAAGAAATTCTTGCACTTGTCTATTCAATTCTCCATTTCTAGTAGAAGTTAGTCTACAAGGTGATTTATTAGGAAAACTAGCTCTAGGAATCAAATTTGTATAATGACATAATTCTCATAGGAGTTAAACCATTAGGAACATTATAAAAAATAATATCTTAAAATTCAGCCAATAAAGATCTAACCTCAATGCATGTTCAAGTACATCTTGTTTCTCAGTCTTGTCTAGGAATCAGAGCAAACAAAACATTATGTTTCTTCATATCTTTCACAATCTGATTTCCCTCAACCAAACAAACTCTTATAGAAGTACACTAATTTTCCTCAAATTTATCAACCAATGGAAATAATACTTGTTTCTTTCCATTAGCCCAAATAGCATATGATTCAATCTACCATCATGCAAAGCTTTCTTATCATACTACCAAGGTCTTGCCAAAATTATATGACAACAATCCATAGGCATGATATCACATAAGACTTCATCAAAGTAATTTCCAATCTTAAATTTCACACTTAGGCACTATTCACTGACCAACAATTTATGTTCATCCTTGATCCAAGAAATGTGATAAGAGTTAGGGTGTTCCAATCTCTATAAGGTCAACTTAGTTACCAATTCTTCATATGCAAATTCACAGAATTTCCACTATTAATAATTACCTTGCAACATTTGTCTTCAATCTTACATATGGTCTTAGAAATATTTTTCCACAAAATAGGTTCATTATCCAACTTCTCATCATCAGGTTCTCTCCTTTCTTAGGCTCATAATGTGCATCAATAGATTCCTCTTGAATCAAATCATTTCTTCTATTACTTCCAACTTTATCTCATAAAATGTACATTCAAAAGCTCTATGTCCTTCACTACATTTAAAACAAGTACCTTTAAACCAAGATCTATCTTCTCTCTTTCTTCTACTATTATTTCTAGACTAACAAGTATAATTACCTCTAGTGCAGTTACCTCCTCCCTTGCTTTCACTATCTTCTTTCAATTCAAATTTAACTTTTTCATTAGATGTGTTGTCAGATCTCTACTTTCTCAAAAAAATCTTCCTCTACTTTGTTGAAATCTTCCACCTCTTTCTTTTTTCTACTCTCTTGTTTCTTTGCCAAAATTTTCTCAACTCTCAAGGAATACAAGTATTCTTCTTCAATACTTTCCATTTTTACAATGATAATCTCATCATGTATAGAAGTCCTCAAACCATTCAAGTATCTAGCAAGTTTCTCAACTTCATCATCAATATGTCTAAATCTAATGTCAAACTTATAAATTCTTTAGTATAATTTTTCACAATCATGTCTTTATGCCTCAAATTTTGCATTTTTCTCAAAAAATTAACTTGATAATCAACAGGAAGGAATTTCTTTTTCAACTTACCAGCCATCTTTACGCAAGTCTTGATCTTTTATTTTCCTCTTCTTTATTTGTCAATCTGCAAGTGTTCCTACCAAAGAGATGCATGGCCTTTCAACTTTGTCTCTATTATCCTTACCTTCCTATCCTCAAGGATATTTTCATAATCAAAACAATCTCGAAGACCCAATCCAACAAAGCATCAATATCAAGTCTTCCTCTATATGTAGAAAGTTCAAAAATAGTTCTTGCATTTTTTTTATTCAAAGCTCTTAGAAGTATATATTCATCTTGTTCTAACTCATATTTAGGATTTAGTACTATTGTCACTTCTTCATCACTAACATCTTCAAGATGCAAAATTCTTCTCTAGGCTATTTCAACGGCTTCAAGTTGAGCTGCAATCTATCTCAACATATCAATAATAGCATTCTCTTTATTTCCTCTATCTCAAACTATTTTTAAAATAGTTCTTTCACAAATCATAACCTCTGCAAGTTATAGGTTAGAAACCAATTCTTCTACCCTACAACAAATCTTCAACTTGAGGTTCTACATGATCCCCAACTTCACCAAGAAAGAAACTCACTCTAATACCACCTGACACAAGGCAAGAGGGTGGGAGAAGGAACCTCCAAGATACCATCTCTTAGAGTTACACATGGAAGCAATAAAATAGGAGAAACAAAAAGAAATTATAAAGGAAAAAATGCAACAATGACAAATAATCTTCTTTAAACATGTTAGGCATAAGGCCTACCCGGTTCCATCCACATACAACTGAATTACAATCAAAAATTTTAAGAGCTCAATCTTATAGAGCCAAACTTTGGTACCTTCCTTCTATCTAAATTCATTGTGCTTCTCCTAATCCAAGATCTCTAATTATATAACCAACAAGTCCACAAGTCATATTGTTAGGAAATTTATTACAAAATATAGGTGCTAACCCAAAGGATAATTCAACGACCTTCCAAATAAGAAGCATAACTTCTACAGGGAATGGGATAGGTCCAAATGTGATCTAGAGGAAGATATTCCCTACTGTAAAAAATCCCATGATGTCTCACAAAACCTCACTAGAGCCAAACCTACATGTTACTCGAGTTGCTAGAAAATAAACAACCTTAAAAATGGAGAGGAGGATAACTCCCACAAATGATGGAATTAAGTTCTATACTCTTAGACAAAGGATCCATTATAGGTCCACATTAAGGAGATGACTATGTGGAAAGAGAAACCATGAATGACAACTACCATTCTCCAAAAAAAAAAAAACAAGAATAAAGAAAGAAAAAAAAATTGGGTGATGTAAGATTGCCAAAGTACCAAAGATGCTCCTATATTACTTTCAAACCTCGTCGCTTAATTGATATAGACTTAAAAATCATTGTGCACAAAAGAACATCTTTCAACATCATAAAGACAAAATAAACAATCAAATTCACTAGATTCTCTATTAATTTTTCCAACCATTAAGGACATTGTAACCTTTAACTAAAACATGTGTTAATGCCTCATGGACCCTCATAATCATGAAACATTTGAAGCAAAGACACATCATTATGTCATTTACATATTTCAAGCTACATAACCAAATATCCCATCTTGCACATGTGCATTAAACTAGTCTCTATAACTATATTACATTGGAAGTCTCTAAATTAGACATTCACAATTTGTGTTCTCATAACTTGCTCAAATAATTATTTCAAGACCTAAAATTTGACATGAACCATGTATACAACATGTCACTAAGCATATTATTCTTCTAATAAAATGTCTTAACAAATATGTTGACAACAATGAAAACACATTAAACTTGCCAACAAAGGCTTATTTTCTTCTAGTAGAGGTTGAGACAAGGTGATCCAATTTCTCACTTCCTCATTATTATCATATAAAAAAGCCTCAATCATTCTTTTAATTGTGTTGATATGATAGCTTCCTAGAAAATGGTCAAGGTTGGTGAATTGGATGAAAGTTATACGCATAATATTTTTGTTGATGATACTTTACTCTAGGAAATAAGATATATTATTTATAGATGTTGGTCTACTAGTGCTATACTATTTAATCTATTTTTGGGGCTATCTCATTTGTTCCTTCTCTTGTAAATATTTAGGCATTCCCTTTTTTATAGCTTCTAGAAAATTCACTTTTTGGGAAAATATTATTTATGCCATCTCAAATAGGATCCTCTCTTGGAAGCATAAGTGACTAAAACTCTTGGTAAGATTATGATGATTACATTTATGCTAAATATGGTACACAAATTACCTTGTGTTAGTTCTAAATATGTCAAGAAAATCATCTCAAGAGTTTTGAAATCTATTTGGAGGGACTTTTTGTGGGTTGATAATGTGACACAAAAGAAAAGGAAAAATGCCCCTTTTCACTTCAGAGAATATTTTTATTTTGAAAGAGTAGATGGGGGATGGACTTAGAGACCTCTTCCTTTAGAATACAGCATAACGTAATAATCTTTATAGGAAGTTGCATCATAATATACTTTCCAAATGATCTAGATTAATGTTACCTAAATATTTTTATTCCTTGTCTAGGGAGAGATTATTTACTACCACTTATTTGGTTAAAATCCCTAAAATTTGGAGCTTCATTTAATCTTGTAGGGACCTAATATATCATTTCTTATCATGGTTGATTCATGTTGAATCTAAAGCTAATTGTTAGAAAGACTCTTGGAGTGGATTTTTCCCTTTAAGGTACTTTAGAGATTGGTCTCTTTTGGAGGTATCTCCAAACAATGTATAGGGAATCAGTGTTTTAAATTACTTTGACATAGATTATATGTAGCATCCCTCAATTATTAATAGGAAGTATTTTTCATTTGTGATTGTTTCTTGAAATCTCAAAAATGACCTTATGTTTGAATTTTATAGGAGAGTGATAATTTAGTCACCTTACAACGATGTTCATTTATTTGGAGAGAGTCTAATAATAAGAAATATATTATTAAAATTGGATGTTCAAATCAATCATTGATCATATGCATGTTGACAAATGGAAAACTAAACTACTTTTAGGGTTTGCATGTCTCTCAAAGGATGGGGCTTTTTCATGGCATGTCATTCAAGATAGATAATTATATTTATGAGGTTGATTTATCTATCATTTATAAGAATATCGACCATTTAACAACTTTTGTATCTTGGGATAGCTTTGTCCACAACAAAAATCCATCTCATGTGGTTGTGTCTCTCATAGGGACAACTTTGAGGCTATAGGCCAAGCTTAATGGTCTTCTAGCCACTAGATGGTTACTTCAAGGATAACTTTGGTGGAGTATCTAGGTGGAATCTAATGCTATCTAATATTGAGTCTTTTATAAGGGATAACTTCAATAAAGTTATATGTGTGAAAATTCTAGTGGGGTCTAATAATCTTGTTGAAATGGATGCTTTGAGCTTAGGGGTTAGTATTTACTTAGTCTTGAATATAAGACAATATTATCATTAAAAGGGACTCTATAGTCATTTTTAAGCAATTACTAACAAAAAACAAATAGTTGGAACCTTTAATATCACTTAGGTTTTACTTAAACTTTAGTCTTGATCCTCCTTTGAGATCAAACATTATTATGGGGAAGTGAATACAATTTTAAATTCTTACTAAATAAAGCTATTGATGTTTGTCAATTGTTTTAGGAAGTAGATCAAAGGATTCCCTTTCCTCCTTATTCATTTCTTGATTATCAACTGCTACATTATCTCTTTATCTATCACAATGTGTCATTTCTTGAGTTCTTATGTAATGGAATTCATGCTTTAAAATGATATATAATCATATATTGAAGTATCGAGGAGTATGAGATAACTTTCTAACTCTATTAGATATACCTTTCTAAGTTGTTATTATTGGGATACACTCAATTGGGCTATATGATTGTCGAGTATATCTTAGGCTATTTGGATATGTTAATTGTATGTTTTTCACACATTGAAACATTTTATATCCCCTCAAATTTATTTGTAATGCTTTCTCTCATATTTGAAATATGTTCATTGCTAATATCAAGGCTTGACTCTTTCCCTTGTCATAGAAAATTCAAATTACTCAAATGCAATAATTTATGAATTCATAAGCCAAAATATGCAAATCTAAGAATTGTTAATTCCCTTTTGGATGAAAATTTATTTGGAGATGGTGAAATTATTGGTCATGGTGACATGACATGTATTAAAAACAAGCTAGCTTATTGGTTGTGTTTTATGCCCTTACGGGTCCTAATTTACCCTTCCCTATATGATTTGTTGGTTAAAGGGTCTATTTTTTAATTGAACTTTGTATATCAAATGATGTTATTTTTTGTTTGTGTTTAGGTAAGCCATTAATAAGAAATATAGATAAGTTAATTAATTATATTACTCATTTTTTGCATTTAACTATTTTGATCTTTCAAAAGTAAAATAGCTATCCTTAACAATAAATAGTTGTTGGCATATGTTGTCTTGATTATGACATGCTTTAGGTACTATCTGATCATGGGGGTATGTGTCACATCTCACATTAGCTTCTTTAGGACACTATTTTAATAGCATTTTGATATCCATATATATCATAGAATGATAAGCTATATTTAGGTGGGTTGTTTTGTTCTATTATTTTGGCATTTTAAGAATATGTTGTATCTTTCAATCTAAAACTTTTTGAGATGTGTATTAATTTGCATCAATAGAACATTGTTATAATGTGACTGATTATGATTATTAATAGTTTTGATGCTCATTTGTTCATGTTATTGTAATCATAAATTTTTTTATTGATAGATTTCTAGTGGTTTCTAGTTTGACTTTATAAGACTTATGTTATAATTCACATACAAATGCCTTAGGATATTTGATGATGGATGTTATGGTTTCAAATTTTAGTACAAAAATATGACCTTAAGGGAATACTTTTAAATATGATAAGACAAATTTTGAGTCATGAATTTCACTATCTCTACTAAAATTTATATGTCATTGTTTATTATTATTGTTTGTTGACCAATTTGATGCTTTATCTGAAGTTTTTTTAGGCATGTTTTTGAGATAATTTGTTTATGGTAGGATCTTTAAAGATTTTCTTGCTTCACTTAATTATTGATGGTAATATTTTTCATACTTATTTGTGTCATAGTTGAATAAAAGTACAAATTTGTGTCATGCTTTAAGACAACTTATGTCTAGATAAATTTAATCCGGCTAAGTTAGATATGTGCTTAAATATTTCCAAATAGAAATGTCTAGTAAATGCATTTTTTATACCAATTTGGGTCAATTTACCCAATAAAAAAAAGATACTTTAGAAAATCAATATTTTAACAAATCCTACTATTTTTAATAATATTTTTAAAAAGTCTAAAAAATATTCTTTTGTACATCTAGAAGTGAAAAATCAATGTTTTAACAAATCCTACTCTTTTTAATGATACTGTAAAAAGTATACAAAATATTCTTTTGTACTTCAAATATATATTTGAATTTTTGAAAAAAAAATTATATTTTTGTTGAAAACAATCATTAGTACATAAATATAAGGTTGATTATCTTGTCATGAAAAATAGTTAAATTATACAATAGAACAAAGAACCAATGTCAAGATAATATATTAATTCATTTCTATTTTGGATAAATTTTTTTTTTTTTTAAATGGTAGCAAATGGTAAGAAATATATTTAAAATTTCAACAAAAATAGTCAAAATAATGATAATAAGATATACAACTTCAATTTGAACATTTTATCACCAAATTAATTTTAATTTACATTTTATTAAAACTTTAATCAATTTTTTTATTTAAAAAAATTACAAACATTAAATAAATTAATATTTTTAAAATTAATTTACATCATTTAAAAAGAATATATATATATATATATATATATATATATCACTTTTTAATAATTCAATTTAAAAATGTGAATCAACATTGACCATTTGCTCTATAATAGTGTGATACAACTTTGTACTTTCACCTTTGTTGAAGGTGCATCTTATGTATGAAATTTATTTGTAAAAGGTGGTAGGTTTTGTGGAAACATACAATTCCTTATATTTCTTAAGGATTTGAAGTACAATAGTATTTGATCATGTTGTGCCTATTAGATTTGACTACTTTAACTATTTGTCTATAATGATGGCTTTTCTTTAGGTGTTCTATTTGTTCTTTTGAAGTGTTTCAAGACTTATCCTTCAATCTTACAAATTAGATTATGATTTATCCTCTATAGATGGTATTAAGGACTTCCATTCTTGTATGGCTAACTATTATTGTCCAAATATGCTTGTTGTGCTTAAGAATGTTGGATACTACCACTACTAGTGATATTGTCGATAATTTGGACGTTTGAAATATTTGAACTAAGATGCAGGTTTGAATTTTGGGTATCTCTTAGGTTTTGATTTGGGCAAAATATATATATTTGTAGTGGGATATAGTTGTTTGATATGTTATTGTTAAATCATTTTAGATCATTTTGTTCACCTGAATTGGATTCAATATATACTCTCTTTTTTAAACAAATTTTATATATTTAAAAGACATAAATATACGTTCTAATTTAAATTTTCATATTCCCTTTTATCATTTAAAAAAAATTTAAGATATAACTATATTACTCCTATATCTATTAAATGCATGCATTATACCAGGTATATATATAATATTTATTATTTCTATTAAATATATACATTATACGAGATATCTAATTAGTACTTGCAGATAGGCTAAGTATATTGTGATACTTTTTGGATTTTATGCTCTGATTAAGTTTTTTGGTTTCTACGATTTAAAATTAATTGATTTTAAAAAAAATATCGAACATAGATGCATGATTTTAACATTACAATTATAAGAAATTATTTTTCTTGGTTGAATTCATTTAGCTCTTAGTGATTGTAAAACTAAAAAAATTTAAGAGTTGGTTTTTATTAACGTGAATGTGATATGTAAATGATTTGGTTTAATTTTTGTATATTTTAATATTATATTTTTTTATAATATAATATTTATCATTCAATTAAAAATACTAAAAAGATATCTTTCGTGTATTATATAATAGTTTAAGAAATATTATTATATATTATTATTATAAAAATAATATTATTTTCATATTTTAATATATTTCTAATATAATATTATCAGATGACATATATATAATATAAGTATATTTATATATATAATTTAAATTTAAATTATAATTAATATCATTATACAAAACTATAATTATCTAATATTTTTATTAATTAAAATATTTTATAGACTATAATAAATTTATTAAATTAAAACTATATTTATAAAAAGCTGAAGGCAAGTACTAAGCCACTATGTGACACTTGTTTAACTTATTGTATTCACTTTTTTCGGATTAAAATGTTTATTACATACATTAGTCTTACATTTTTTTATTAAGAAAAATATAAACATAGACATTGTTTTAAGATTATAAAATATTTTTTTTAAGATTTGAAACATTTTTCTTATTATTAAGGTATATTTCTTATATCTATTAAATATATAGATGCCTTGTTATAACAATCATATAAATTTTAATTCACCTTTTAAGTTACAAGTAAACAATCTATTAATTTAAAAATAAACAAAAATTTAAAAAAATTTGAAAACCTCTCAATTTAAAAAATAATCAAAATTTAACAAAAGTAAAACAATCACTTAATTCGAAAAAAACACCTTTAGGAAAAAGAACCGGCAATAGAGAAGAATTTCAACAACCATCGATAAGTTACTACCAACCCACGACGATGGCGGAAAAAAACTACTGACTTGTCATTTCAAACGGATATACGTCCAACCCCGTATGATGAAATATAAAAATTCAAAATTTAGATGGTCCCCTGATTTGAATTTATGTCTTCAATGCATATAAATGTAGCTTCTCCAGCTTTGTTTGTGACATGATTTAGAAATCGGCAGTTACTCTCTTCAATTCTTTGCCAGATTGCTGGTTTGTATCGCGGCACAAATACTTTCCGGTCTGTGAATGTCCTTCATAATTGTACGGCTTCAGTTGATTTTATTTGAATGCACTGATTTCCTATTTAATATCAATTGAATTTTGTTGCCGTTTAGTTCCATATGATTATAAGTATAATGTTTTGTTTTGATTTTTATTTAGTTTTTGTAAAATTTACTTGTATCAATATGTCAGATCTTGTTTCAAGATTCAATTTTTTAATGCATCATAAGGTTTAGTCCGTTGAATCGACACAATAATCAATATGAACAGCAAAAATCTGGTGTCTCTGATTCTGACATTTGATTCCTCTGGTTAAAATGAAAAGTCCTGAGTAAGATGATTCATTTGGCAGGTGAAGAAATGGAGAACATGGCCTGCCATGTGAGCAGAGGCAAGCATGATCTTAGCATTAGTTGGGAAAGTGGGAATGTGTATCTCAAATGCACTGGAAATCTTTCAGATGGATGGAATGATAATGGCAATGTCAATGGCAATGGCAGTGCACAGCAATTTCATGGAAGCAGCAGAGCACACAACTGGGCATTGGAGAATGTGTGTACTCAACTGGAGGCAGAGAGAAATGCTTCCTCCACTGCCATAAATGAGGCCATGAAAAAGATTTCATTGTTACACAATGAGAAAGCTCAGTTGGAGATGGAAGTGAATCAGTTCAAGAGAGAGATTGCATCAGCAAGTAATCAGTTGGATTACTATGAGAATCTTCTGGTTCAGAAAGATCATGAGGAGATGATGTCCATTAATGGCTTCTTCAGTGACTCTGATGCAGCTCATGGCTCATGCTCTTCTTCTTCTGATGCTTGTTCATCTGCAACAATAAGAATGAGATTGAGAAAACCCCCTAGATTTTCATCTCACAGAAGAAATGGGGTTTCTAAGAAGAATGGAAGGAGGGTTTCTAATCTGAGTTGGATGTCATCTGTTGCAGAGAGCTCGGTGGAAAAGAATGTTGTTTCTGGGTGTAGCAGCAGCCCATTTGAGCCATTGTTGAAGGATATCTGCTGTAGAATCCAGGGTCTTGAAGAAGAGATTAAGTTGCTGAAAACTTCAGCTGGTGCACATTCAACTGAAGTTTATGTGGAGGAGGAGAAGAAAGGAGCAAAGAAGAACAAGGAACAATCAGCCATGATAGGAGTGATGATAGGATTGTGTGTGGGGTATCTGACAAGTGTGATTCTTGGGAATCTTAAACCTAAATCAGCAAAAATGTGAGCTGCTTTAGTGCCTTGAAATGTGAACTGCTTTAGTGCCTTGATATACACTTGTTCAGGTTGTGTGCCTTTGGAGACTCCAAGCTGCTCTATCTGAGAGCATTTATCTACATTTATGTAGATGGTTCACTGATGTTTTATTTCAGCTTCTTCAAAATGCTTCTGAGGAAAAATAAATATGGAGCTCTTTTTAACAATGTTTTTGTTCATCTAAGTTACTGATATTATAGTTTTAGACTATATAGATCTTATTGTTGTGCTTAGTTTTTGCATCAATAGATCTTATAGATTTTGTGATTCATCATCAGGATGAAAGCGTATGCATGAGAAGAAAATTTAGAATTGTGATGATAGATAGTACGTGTAGTGAGCAACATTTATACAAAAACTATCACATAGAATTCCATTGAATTCTTTCCCAGATTAATTTGTATCATTTATTTTGTATTCAATTAGTTTGTACATCATTTGTTGCTATGATTTGGCATCATTTTGTTAATTATGAGGAGAAGAGAATGACTAAGTGTGATGATGGATCAAGACATGTGGTGGGAAACATTTATGTAAAAATTATAACAGAGAGTTATGATTCAAATCAGTTCTCTAATTAATTTATATCATTTTATTTGTATTTGATTAGTTTGTATTTTTTTTTTTGTTATATTTGTATTTGATTAGTTTGTTTTTTTTTTTTTGTTATATTGTCATTCTTTTTTTAAATTATTTGATTTATTTATTCATTTATATTAATGTTAAAACTATTATACAATTATTTGTTTATTAGTTTGTACATCATCTGTTTTTATGAAGTGTCACACTTTTTATAATATTTATTCTGTTTATTTATTTATATTTGTGAAGAAATAAAAATTAATTTTAAGTTGTTGAAGTGAAATTTGAAATTGGCCATAGATAAATTAGCTATAGAAAATGTAAAAATTCATATATAAATTAAAAAATTTAAATAAAATAATAAATCTTTTTAGCTTTCAAATTGTGAAAGATGTTGAAAGTTGTTTTGTCAATGTGATTTTCAGATGAGTGTTTTAATATTAACAAATGAACATTTTTATAGTAACAAACTATTTATGTTGCTTTAGAGTTGGGAATATGATATCATTTTAACTCATGCCTTATGGGATTTTTTTTTTTCTTATTGGATATAATAAACAAGTCTGCTACATTATATAGGAACCATAATACCTATCACAATTTACAAAAATCGAATAAAGTATATCGATTTGTGGTCCATTCATATCATCCATATAACATCAATTGGACTAGTCAAAAATTAGAAGGAACAAAAAGAAACAGAAAACTAGAGAAAACTATACTGCAACTTGAATCCGAGCTGCCAAGAAAGCGGACCTCCAGACTATATGAGCCTCAGACTACCATCTATGATCACATTTGTTGGGTTATTCATCATAGACTTCCAAGGTAGGCTAGAGGAATGTGGAACAACACTAGCCATAAGGCAAGGAGGTATACGCTCATTGATTTCAATAATATTTTCAATAGTCACCAGCAGATTAGGAATATTAATGTTATTGGCTAGCTCGTTTAAGAGGTAGCTAAGCCTTGAATTGCTCTCTCTTGGTCCTATAGCTTCAATCGAGGCCATGTTCCTCACAAAAGATTGATCATTTGGCTCTTCAACCTCCTTTCTTAGTTTGATCTTTTCAAGCATATCCTTTAAGGTGTAGTCGAAGTTAAAAGTTTCACTATCATTTGTTTTCACCTCATATATGTGTTAGAAAGTAAAGTCCACCAATATAACTAAGAGGGGGGGATGAATCAATTATCCAACTATTATAATATTTATCAACCTTATTAATCCTTAACCATATGACCAATATAATCAGCAACCATAACAAGAAACTCATACACAATAGCACTAGATATGTTAACTAGGGAAGCCCTTGATCAGGGGGAAAACCTCGGTGGGGATGGTACCTGCAAAATGATGTACTAATATAAATATTCCTTTGTAGAGGATGGACCATATTAAGAGTTAATGAAATACATTCAATACATATTAGACCCTATTAGGAGACTTTGAATCCTTATTAGGAGATTCCAACCTTGTTAGGAGTTGTAGAAGGCAGATGACCTATTGTCCAAACAACTTCAAGGGAAAGATCATTGAACTCACTGTCCAACTGATCTCTATATTATTCCTTACAAAATAATAGAAATGAATTGTACTTGTTCTTCCTCTTCCTCTATCTTGTCAATTAGACTTCTGCTCCTTCTAATCTTGATACTAGATCACAAACTTTGTATCCAACAATCCCTTGGATCGCTTACTCGCATTTACCAAATGCTCTTCTCTTGTTCACACAATCTGTTTTCATGATACACTTCCAAACAAGGAAAATATCCTTCCTTTATACCATGTCCTCAAAAAAAATTCTTGAGTCGGCCTTGAGGCTTTCCCAATTAATTATAATAGGACCACATTAAGATAATTAATAATATTACAATTACACAACACTGTTGGCTCACAATCTTTACAATTTCTCAGACATGCGACTCCATAACTTGTACATTTTCTGACATCATCATCAGGCTATCTTCTATCACTGTTTAACTTTGTATATCATGATTCTATCTCAATAAAGAGATACAAATCAAACATCAAAAGTTGCTTATCAAGTATTCTATTTGCATGTTTCTCTTTGTAAATCAAGCATATCTTCAACTCTCTATATGCGCACTTAACGACATCATCAAGACATAGTTTAGGACACATCCTTAATTGCACTTGACCTCACCATCAATTCTTTGTCCATACGATCTCGGTCTCTATCTGTTACTCTGCTAGTCTTCACAGAAATACTGCTATGTTGGCATCAATGAAAAACAAAATCATGAACGGAACATGTCAATCATGTTAACAATCTCCACATGCTCTCGCAATTCTTAGGATACTCCCCCAAAGGAATACCATCAAAATTCATGTTAACAATCTCCTCCTTTGGCATTGATGGCAACATAGATCAAAAACATCTAAGTTCTAAAAATACCAAATCAACACTCTGTTGCTACTATTGATGTTCTCATCTTTTGAAATCCTCTTCATCAATCAAATCTACACGTTATTGGAACACTTCTCTATTCTATACCTCTTTCTTTAGGATCAACATCAAATGTTCACACACTAAACAACTCTCAACTTCTCCACCATTCAATGTATCTCCCCATTGAAACCTTATACACAGGAGATCTCAATATCTCCCCCACTATTCAATCTCTCCCCCATTCATACATAGAAGATGTTTTTCATCCATACTCTCCTTTATTGACATCAATGACAAAGGCTTCATTATGTCAATCATCTGCTCCAAGTCTTCAATCACCTCAAGTGTCCAAAGACACTATTCTAAACTAGCTATCAAGAGTTCTTGATGACTCTACTCATCTCAGATACTCCCCATACAAGAAGCATTAGCATTCAGTCTAGTCAAACAATAGTTCTCTATACCATTGGACTACTGCAATCTCTGCATCCTCTACTAAAAAGTAGATATGGGCATAACCCCAAGCATAGCTCACAAGTACTCAAATGTATCTTGAGGGAAAGGCTTCATAAACATATCTACAATCTTATCTTTTGTAGTGACATACTTGAATCCGATCTCTTTCTCTGTGACTTTCTCTCTCAAAACACAATACTTACTAGGCATATGCTTAGTCTTAGAATGCAATAAATGATTCTTAGACATACTTATTGTACTTGTGTTATCACAATGTATGGTAATAGGTTCTAAAAACTCTGTCCCAATAACCTTTAGCATCTGCTTCATCTACATGATATGATTACAATTCTTTGTTGTTTCTACATACTCTACTTTAGTTGTACTTTGTGAAATACAATCTTGTTTCTTGCTTAGCCAAGAAGCCAATCTTCCTCCAAGGAAAAATGCTCCACCACTGGTGCTTTTTCTGTCATCCATACTGCCTACCCAGTTCGCATCGATATAAATGCATAAAATAAAATCACTTGATCTATCATACCATAACCCATAATTAGGTGTGCCCTTCAAATAGTTGAATATCCTCTTTACTACTGTATACTGAGATTCCTTAGTATTGGCTTGAGATCTTTCTACTATCCCAACTACATTTTCTATATCTGGTCTAGTGTGAATCAAATATTATAAACCTCAAATCATTGATTTGTACTTCTTCTACTCAATTGTAGGTATCTAATTTTTTCTAGATAACTTGTGACCAATTACCATTGGTGTACCAATAAGTTTACAACTTTCCAAGCCCAATCTTTTCAACAAGTCTTTTAAATACTTAGCTTGTGAAATGAAAATACTATAACTGTTTTGCACAATCTATAAACCTAGGAAAAACTTCATCTCACCAATCATACTAATCTCAAATTTATTCTTCATCTCTTTAGCAAACTTATCACTTGAGCTGCATCATTGCTTCCAAAGATTATGTCATCAACAAATATCACAATGATTAACAAACCATTTTTTATTTCTTTTAAATATAGGTTACTATATGTCATACCTTTAATAGATCCAAAAAAATTCAAATACTTATCCAATCTTGCATACCAGGTTCTAGGTGCTTGCTTTAGACCATACAGTGCTTTCTTCAATCTGCATACCACATTCTTTTCTTCTATCAAAGCAAATCCTTCAGGTTTTTCAATGTAGACTTCTTCTCCAAGTTCTCCATTTAGAAAGGTTGATTTGACATCAATCTGATATGCTTTAAACTTCCTATTTACTACATAACTAAGAATATTCTTACTACTTCCATTCTAGCTACAAGCCCAAATGTTTCTTCATAATCTATACCTTCTTGCTATAAGTATCCTTTGCATACCAATCTAGCTTTGTTCTTCACAACTTCACCTTGTTCATTCATCTTATTTTTGAATACCCATTTAGTTCCTATAACATTCTTGTCTTTAGGCCTAGGAACCAATTCTCATGTTTCATTCTTCACAATGTGATCTAGTTCTTCCTTCATTGCTTGAATCCAATAATCCTCCTTTCATGCCTCATCTACACTCTTAGGTTCAACTTGAGAAACCAAACATAGTTCGTCATGTACTTTGTTTCTTGTCATCACTCCTTTGTCTCTACTTCCAGTAATATTCTTTTTAGGGTGATTCTTTGACAAATTCGTGTTACATGTAGGAGTTGTTATTTCAACTCATATCTCTTCCCTAGGTTCAATTCTTTGTTCTCTTCTTTTCTCAACAATTTGTACATCATTTTGCAAATCATTGTTAGTCTCAAAGAAAACTTCTGCATTGTTATGGTTAGCCTTAGGATCAACAATAGTCACTAAAGCTTTCTCTTCCTTAACTAACTCAAGCTCATTATCTTTTTCATCACTATCATTCAATAATATTTCCATCCTTGCTTAAAATTCTTCTTCATCATCAGAAAGAGAATTCTTTCTAGTTTCTATTACTCTCTTAGGACATCTAGACAAAAAATGACCAAACTCTTTACATGTCCAAGAAACAAAAATTTGCATACCTCTGGCTCTCTTCTCATAGATAGATCAATACCTTCTCTAATCTTCTTGTCTTCTTTAGATCTATAATTTTCTTTACTTTTGTTTCTATTCTTTTGTATATAACAAAAATATTTTGGGTTTGGAAACTCAATGCTATATTATGTACACAATTTTGACATATCACCAAGAAGCTCCATCTTCTAAATATCAAAATTACCTCCCTTAGACTTCAGACTTTCTTTTCTAAAATGACTCACCATTGATCTCCCAAATTTATTAAGCTTTCCTTCAAGGACTTGATGCTCTGATACCAATTGTTAGAAAGCAAAGTCCACCAATATAACTAAGAGGTTGGTGGGGTGGGGGATGAATCATTTATTCAACTATTATAACAATTATCAACCTTATTAATCCTTAACCATATGAGCAATATAATCAACAACCATAAAAAGATACTCATACACAATAACACCATATATATGTTAACAAGATGGAGCTTCTTACTTCTAGTTTAGTTGTTGTTGTAGCCAGTATTGGTAAGAAAAGAAATGAGGAGATTATGTCTCCTAATACTATTAATGCTAAGAGTCTAGCAGGTCCAAGTAAGAGAATCAAGAAGAGCACGAAGAAAAATGTTACTAAGGTTCCTGAGGTTCCTAGGTTTTTTATGGTTGATATCATCCAGAGTACTATGGAGGTAGGCAAGGAGGTAGCAAAAATCATTAAAGAGCTCCTTTAGAAGCTAGTCGGGTCCACTAGTGTACTAGTTTTTGGTCCATGAGGTTTTTCTGGTTCTATTTTTTGTTGTTTCTAGCTTTTTGTTTTAAACTCTAAGTTCCAAGTACTTGTAAAACCTATGTTTGTTTCTGTTTGGTTCTACGCTAGTGGTTTCAGGTCCCTATAAAATCTTTTTTTTTGATATTTTGTGATGAACTTTAGGTTTTAAGTCCTTGTAAAACCTGGTGTTGTATCCTCTTTATCTTTAGTTTTGTAAAGGGTTTCGAGTCCCTTCAAAACCTATTTTTGCATTAATCTAAACACCAGATATGTTAACTAGGGAAACCCTTGATCAAAGGGAAAACCCTGGTGGAGATAATAACCACAAAATGATGTACTAATATAAATATTCCTTGTTGGAGGATGGACCTTTTTAGGAATCAATGAAATACATTCACTACATATCAGTCCCTATTAGGAGACTTTGAATCCCTATTAGGAGATTCCAACCCTGTTAGTAGTTGTAAAAGGTAGATGGGCCCACTTTCTAAATAGCTTTTGGGGAAAGATCATTGAACTCACTGTCCAACTAATCTCTATATTATTCCTTGTAGAATAATAGAAATGAACTTTACTTGTACTTCCTCTTCCTCTGTCTTTTCAACCAGACTTCTCCTCCTTTTGATCTTGATACTAGATCACAAACTTTGCATCCAATAATCCCTTGGATTTCTTACTCTCATTTACCAAATACTATGCTCTTGTTTGCATAGTCCATTTTTATGACACACTTCCAAACAAGGAAAATATCCTTCCTTAATACCATGTCCTCAAAAAAATTCCTTGATTCGGCCTTGAGGCTTTCCCAATTAATAATAGTAGGACCACATTAAGATAATTAATAATATTACAATTATATAACACTATTGGGTCACAGTCTTTACAATTTCTCACACATGCGACTCCAGAACTTACGCACTCATTGACTTCATCACCGGGTTGTCTTATGTCATTGTTTAAGTTTTCATATCATGATTCTATCTTAGTAAAGATATACAAATCAAAGATTAGAAACTACTTATCAGGTATTCTGTCTGCATGCTTCTCTTTGTAAATCAAGCATAGCTTTTGCATATTTTTGACTCTCTATATGTTCACTTAACTACGTCATCAAGACATAGTTTAGAACATGTCCTTAACTGCGCTTGACCTAACCATCACTTCTCTATCCATACGATCTTGTTCTTTGTCTGCTACTCTGTTACTCTTCACAGAAATACTACTATGTTGACATCAATGACAAACGCAGTCATGAATGCAACATGTCAATCATGCTAACAATCTCCACATGCTGTAGCAATGCTTAGGATACTCCCCCAAAGGAATACCATCAACATTCATGCTAACAATATGACCCCTTCTTCCTTGAGGATCTTGGTGCATGCATGGGTAACCTTCAATAGTTTTTTTCCCCTTTCACCTTGTAGTTGAGAGTGACTTGCAAACATTTTTTTTGCATAGTGAGTTTCTATAGAGACTCAATAAGGATTGTAGACATACCTTTCAATATGTCATTATTCCTCATCAACCAAATAAACCAAAGCACATAAGAGGAAAGAATATCCTAGAAGATGTTAAGTTGTTTAGGGAGGCCAGGAAGGTTATTAGCAAAGGCTTGGAAAATAGGTAATTCAACACCCATAGAGATATTGAACTAGCTTGAGACATCCTTGGAAAAGCAACATATAGAGAATAGATGAAGGACATATTTAGGTTGAGAATAGACTATACAAGGATAAGGTTTACCATCTGGTTTGGTTAGAGGCAATCTATGTAATAGGGTCTACCAAAGGAAGCACTAAATCTTGGGTTCAACCTTCCTATGCCATATAGAAGAAAGGTATTTGGACCAATACTTAGGTTCCATGTCAATATCCCACCTAGAATTGAGGTGATTGAACACTTCATCATTGTTAGATAGTAGATTATAAAGGTAATTAGATTTGATGGAAAACAATGGGGTACCATCAAGTTAGATCAAGGAGGGAAGTTTGTCAACAGTATCTCCACATACACCTAGGAGTCTAGCGGAATGTCAGGCCTTTTTGAGCACGAAAAATGTCCTCTTTTGAGTAATAGGAAGGTTGAATTTGGAAGCAAGGTCCTCCCATTCAATCAACTTATCATTCATTATAAGATCACTAAATTTACTAATTCTTAGCCTAGCCCATGATTTGGCTGATAAATCCTATAGAAGAGAAAGGGGATTTCCTTTTCTTTCAAGATTCCACCATGGGGATTTGGGCATTCCTTTTCTTTCAAGATTCCACCGTGGGGATTTGGGCTTTCCTTTTCTTTCAAGATTCCACCATGGGGATTTTTCTCCACAAATTTTACTCTTGTTATCTATGATCCCTTCCTCTAAAATCTAATGTCTAACACACTCCCACACTTTCCAAATAGTTTTAAGTACCACAGACCCTTCCACTTTGATTCTCCATCTACCTGAGAGTAGGTCATTGATATGCAAGTTCTTCCAAGACTTTCCTTTATGTGGGGTACCTCTAGTAATGTTGTTTTTGATAAGTACTTTCCAAGGCTCATTCCCTTTAGTGGATTTAGCTATCCACTTAGCTACCAATGCAATACCTTTCCATTTGATGTCCTTTAGTCCAAGGCCCCTTACTTCTTTTCTCATTGCACACCACCCCCATTTGACAATATGTCTCTTCTATGCCCTCTTCCATCAGACTTTAGAGAGTGTCTAATATTTTTTTGTGCATGATTAATTGAACTTGATTGAACAACCAAGCTAAGGACTAATATATAATGTACTTGCTGGTAGCATTTTTTGACACACTTGCAATCTTCCATCCAATGGTAGGTAATTTCAATTTTTTTTGCCTAATTTATTTTCAATCTTGCCTTTAACCAATTCCCACATGCATTGATATTCAGCACAACAAAGAAAGTTATGCCCATGTATGTGACTATGTGATTGGGACTACCCCAAAAAAATCCAAATCTATTATACCAGGGTGGGGTGCTCCTCCCATCCAAGCATGATGGATTTGACAATCGAAACCTTACTTCTAAAGGCTTTTTAAAAGAGATCTAGTTTACTGGTGAGGTTAATAGTGTTAATTTTTTATAGTTCAATTAGGAGGGATGTATCATTAGCAAATTGGACATTATTCAACTCTTATCTATTAGGTAGAGTAATTCCTTTAACCCTTGGTGAAAGAAAGTCATCTCTAAGGATATAGTGTAAATTGTCAACAATAATGACAAATAATGAGGGGGCAAGGGGACATACTTGCTTAATTGACCTTAATAGAGAGAAGGATTATGACCTTGAACCATTGACTTCAATTATTATTGAGGAATTAGCCATGAGGGTTAGAACCATTTTTTTTGAAAAGCTCAGGGAATCCCAAACATTCTAACATCAATTTGATGAAATTTCATTCTACCCTATCATATATTTTTTCATAGTCTATAAGGAACATAGAGGCTTACTGACCTGAACATCTGGCCCAATCCATTTCCACCTAACATGTAATGAGATTCTCACATATATATATGCCTTTAGTAAATCATGCATGTGTGTGATTGACAACATTAGGTAGGATATCATTAAGCCTCAAGGCAAGGAGTTTGGCTAGGATTTTGTATGAGTAATTGAAGAGGGTAATGGACCTCCAATTCTAAATAAGTGTTGTGTCTCCATCTTTGGGGATTAACTTAATAAGACTTGATTTTATCTTAGGCCCCAAGGTATCATGCTCTATTGCTTAGTTATAGAGTAATAGTAGATCTTTCCATATCCAATCAATATGGAGTTAATAGAATTATACTGGAATGCCATCTAGTCCTAGGGATTTTTCATTACTCATTTGGGAGATAGTGAAGACCACTTCCTCCTTAGAAATAGGTTGTTCAATTAAATTCCTATAATTCAAGGACACCTTCTCTAGGATGAATTTCCTAAATTTGTTCCTCTCTCTCTCTCCATTTCATAACCATTGTCTTCATATGTAAATGGGTTCTTATAATATCTAGCAAAGGGTTTAAGAATCTCACTATTATCATCTATTGGCTTATCATCTTCCTTAATTTTAAGAAGATGAAAGAAACATCTTGATCCCTTGTCTCCCTAATCAAGGTAGTTAATTTTGGTTATAGTTTTTGCACCTTGGATTTTAACCTACTAAATTTTTTTTAGGGCATCTCTGGCTACTGCAAGGGAGTTTTGTGCTTTGATATTGGCTAGATCAGACTATAGATCAATTTCTACATTAACTAGGGTCTGATGAAGGAAGCTTCTTCTCTTCTCATGTCAGGTTACCTTTTTTTTCTCCCAATCTAAAATATTTTTCTCTAGCTATCTATCACGGTTGTGCATCTAGTAGTGGCACTGGGGTGTTTCTCAACATAGTGGTTATACCATCTAACCATAATGGTGGTAGTATTCAAATCTACATCCTTGAGGAGGTAGGTATTAAAAGTAAATTCCAAGGATTTGACAAAAAAATATGGTGGCCACAATCAGGTGATGGTCTGATAGGATGAAGGGGTGGACTTGTACATAAGATCCTTCCATAGAGTGCTAAAAGTTAAATGTATTATTGTTTGCATAAAATTTGTCCAAATAGATGCATATCCTCTTGTTACCCTTTTAAAAATTGGTCCAAGTGTACTAGATGCCTTTATGGTCATTCATGCCTTTAGCTAGAGGGTTGAACGATTGAAATTTATTCATCAATTTTTTATAAAATAATTTTTCATCTCCCTTCCATTTAAATCTATAACCACCAGCTTTATCATGCTTTCTTTCCATCATATTAAAGTCACTAGCCAATATCCAAGGAACTCCTTTTAACTCACACATCTAATTCCATAGATGGACTCTATCAAGGTACTCATTTAGGGCATATACTAAACAAATTTAAAACTCCCTACCCTGAAAGTTTAAAATAACCCAAACCACTATGTTAGATGGTGAGGTTCCCCATTCCAATACAACATCCCTCCATTTAAGGATATTCAAAATGACAGATCCTCCCTTACCTTTAGGATGGCTGGTATAAAAAGGTTTGGCATATTTCTAGATGCACTTTAAATCTATCTCCAATTGAAAGTCAATAGCTTTGATTTCTTGGAGCAAGAGAAAGTCAATGTCTTAGTGGGATCTCAATAGTCTCTTGATTATATATTTCCTATATGGGGTTCCAAGCTCTCTAACATTCCATTAGATGTATTTGGCCATATTAAATAGAGGTTTTTTTGTCAGTGTCCATGATGGATTTTAAACTCTTGAAACATTTAGGAAAGTCACTCTTATGGATCTTAGAAGGTTTGGAAGGGGTGTAGGAAAGAGAAGGCATGCCTCTCTTTCATTTAACCATTAGATCACCCTCTTTATGACCCCCTTCTAAAAATTCTAATACCTATAGGTTCTCAATTGATCCCTTTATGCATTTCCTAACTCTCTTCTTGGCATTGGAGGTGAATCTCACCTCATCAATGTCATCAAGGTTAGGTTGCAAGTCTTCCTCTAAAGGGCATTCTTCCTTACTATCCCCTTCAAACTCTTCATCACTTGGAATTATGATTTTAGAAGAAACCCTTCTATGAGCCTTATTATTTACAAATGGAAAGGGGGTACCCGATCCAATCAAAATCAGAATTAGATCAAAGCCATTAATTTTGTCTGCAAAATCATATCCAATCCCTCACTACAATTATCTTGCAAGTTCTCTTGGATAGGGGTGACAAGGGCAAGAGATTCCATTTCAACCAAATTTTATTTGTCACCTTCTTTAAGGTAAGGATTACTAGGACCATTTAGAATGGTATCCACTTCTTTAAGGAGGGGAAGAACAGGGTGAACATTAGGATTATTCCTAAATTTATGTCTAGAGTGTCTCTTAATCCTCTTTGACACAATTTTTTGTGTACTCATAGTTTTGTTCTTAGGCATCTTTTGGTGTAGCCCAAGGGTTTCTGGGTAGGGTGAAATAATCTTAGTGGCTAGAGGAGCTTTAGTAATCAAGGAAGGGTCAATCTCAACTGGGGTTTGAAGGTAGATTTCAGAGCATCAATGTCAATGCAAAGATCGATCAAGACACGTAGAGTGTCCACATTCAAATAGGGTTGAATGGAGGTTTGGGTATCTACCATTCCTTGGTACCCTGTCTAGGAATAATTTGGGTCTTGGAATTGCCTGTAGGATGATTGGAAGAAGTTGGACTAGACTTCTTAACAAGCTACCAATTTTTCCTTAGGTGGCCTCCTTTTCTATAGAGAAAAGTATTGAGACCACCTAAGAATGAAATAGGGAAAACATATTGATGTTCATGGATAAGGAATGAGATATTGCTAAGAAATTTTTTGCCTAAATCAGTTACACTCAAGACTCTTGCATCTACATGCGGCAATATCTAGTAGATGACCTATCCATGAAAATTATTTTTCCAAGGGGCTCAAGAGCTTGGGGAACAAGGTTCCAAAGGAAGGGTGGGAGGTTGATAATAGTCACCCATCTTGGTGAGGAGAGGGATAATATTTCATCATTGATGAAATTTGGAGACCATGGGATCACTCAAAAGGTAGAGTGACCTATTCTCTAGAATTGTCTATCTACAACATTTTTCTAAGATTTTGAGTCATCAAAGAATATAAGGAAGATATATTTTTGAACCATTCTTAGGAAGGAAAAATGAAATCCAATTTTCTTTGCCCAATTTTTATGAAGCCACTTGTTGAGGAAGGATCTCATGGGAAGTTTATTGAGATCTTGGATTGCAAGAAAAATGACATTATCTCTGAGCCTAGAGGTCTCACTCTCTATACCCTCATTAATTTGAAAATTAGGAATTAAAACATACTCAAGAGGGGTAGAATCCTTATCTGAATCTCCTCCTTGACATTCTTCGTTACCGCCACTTTTCCTTACTATATTGAACTTGGCTCCATTAGGAATCCTTGGTTCATTTTGCAAGGCTTAGACAGAGGTCTTTGATTGATTGTCATTTCAAATAACTATTTTTTAGGTGTGAATCGAGGGTATTTCTTGAGAAATACTACTAGGTGAAGCAACACTCATTTATGTCAACCTGGTTGAATACTCTCATAAATGAGATCAAGTATTCCTATGGGGAAGTATGTTAGCATGAATGATGATGGTATTCCTATGGGGAAGTATGGTAGAATTGTCAGAGACATGATTGAGTGCTTATGTGTTGCATTCATGATAGAGTTTGTCATTGATGTCAACATATACATTGTTTTGTGAAGATTATTAAAGTTGTAAAGGAAGATGTGTTTGGCACGGTTAACAATCAACGAGTTGGGTTATGCACACTTGGGAATATATTTAGTGATGTGTACAAATTCTTTTGTTATGAGCGTAGAAGGAAATATGAAGATATGTCAAATTTATGTGACGTTCTAGATGTAGCTTTCAAAGAGAGTTTCTAGAAAGTGGATACTAGTAAATTAGTTGTATCTTTTAGCTGAGATGGAATTTGGTTAAGCGAGCTAAGATTATGGTCAAAGACATGTTTAGGATGCTTTTTTCTAGATAGAAAAATCAGATATGCAATTTCAAAAGACTTATAAAGTTTGTTAAGTGTGTTGTTTCCCATGAGTTGACTATTATAAATATCTTTGGAGAAGTATATTAATTATAATATATTGTATATTGTAATATCTTAATGATGTCCTATATTATTCATTATAAATTGAGAAAGCCGCAAGGCTGACTCAATAATTTTTTTAGGACTTGGTATAAAGGAAAGGTCATTTCCTTGTGGATTAGAGTGCATGTGATCTAGTGTAGATGTTTTGTAATCAGTAAGATTATTGTGAACATGTTTGTGCAAAATTAAATGCAAATTTGGCCAAGGTCAAAGAAGATATTAATGTTGAGGATATATTGTGAGCTTCAAAGGAACTATATTGGCAAAGAGGTTGTTGTTTAGTCAATTTAAAACTTGGATAGATTATCCCAAAGATTATTTTGTGAAGACAATATGAGGCTATCTGAGTAGTGGGTTCAACTGTCCTCTTTTCAAACCCTAACTAGGTTGGCACAACTCCTAACAGGATTGGAATCTTCTAACAAGGATTCAAAGTATCATGATGGGGAATCATATGTATTAATTCTATTTTCTTAGCTTCTAACATAGTCCATCCTTTCACAAGGAACTTTTATATTAGTGCATCATCTTGTGGTCAAGGGTTTCCTTAATTAACATATTTGGTGTTATTGTGCATGGTTATTGCATCTGTTGTTTACATGTTCCAAATTTAATAAATATATTAAGAGTTGTTTTAAGTACATAATTGATTAACCCCTCCTTCTTTGTTATCTTGATAGACTTTACTTTCTAACAATAGGTATTAGAACATCATCTCCTTGAAAGATAAGTTTAACAACTTAAGGAGATCCATGGCTTATTTTAAGAAAGAAAGTTTGAATTTTGATGGAATTAATCATGACAATTAGAAGGAGAAGATGAAGATTCACCTACTATGCATGGGTCCAGAATTCTAGTTAGTTACTATGAAGAAGAAGACTGTGGTAGATGAAAAAAAGCTTTAATCTTGTGAACAAAGTGAAAAAGATATATTCATGCAAAATATGCTTGCTAAAGAAGGACTATTAATAGCTCTTCCTAAAACTAAATATGGAGATGTAAAATATTTAAATATTGCACATGAAATTTGGATTACTTTATAAAAGATATTTGAAGGCAATGAACATGCCAAGAAGGCTAGATTGCAGAGTTGGATATGTATGTTTCAAGATGTTAAAATGCAGGAAGATGAAAATATAAGAGGATATTTTGGTAGGATATCTGAGGTTGCTACAAGAATCAGAAGTTGTGGTGGAACTAAGAAAAAATAAGATATTGTGTGGAAGATTTTGAATACTTTGACACCTTCTTAGTGTTAGAAAAAAATGATTGAACAATTTATTCCTTGTACACATAAATTTACAAAAGAAACTCTTCTTACAAGGTTGCAATCATCTGAATTGTGAACAAAATAGAATGAAGAAATTCCTAGAGTAGAAACAAATTTCAGCATACAAAGAGACATACCTACATTGACAAGAAGTGCTAGTACAAGTAGAGATTATGGTAGTAGTGTTACAAGCTAGAATTGTCGTTTCACCAAAAGATCGACCTGTTAATGCCCGATACAACCACTAGACTTATAGAACATAGGAGGTTGTTAAGCCATGTCACGAACCTTGAAGAGGAACATTGGTATTTAATCCAAAAATCCCCCCCTTAGTGTTACCCAAGGAGATTTGAACCTATGACCAAGCTTTGATACCACTTGTTACAAGCTAGAGTTGTCGTTGCACCAAAAGATCGACCTGTTAATGCCTAATACAACCACTAGACCTATAGAACAAAGGAGGTCATTAAGCCATGTCATGAATCTCAAAAGGGAATGTTGATAGTTAGTCCAACAAGTAGTACTTGAACAACAAAATAAGAAGAAGATAAGAAGATTTATGAAAGACTTGCCCTAGTTATGAAGAGAGAACCTAAAGGTAACAAAATTCTTGTTTTTTGGACATGTAAAGAACTTGGTCATTATTCTTCTAATTGTCCTAAAAGAAAAATTAAGTTTAAAATTAAACAGCCTTACAAGTCAAGTATGCCTAAGATTTGCTTCTTTGTTAATGAGGATGATGAAATTGATTTTAAGATGGTGAATTTCCTAGATGATAGTGATGACGAGGATGATGAAATAGGATTTGTTGCTATTAAAGAAGAAAGTCCTGAAAAGGAAATAAAAGAAGAAGTGAAAGAAGAAAAATTCTTAGTATCACAAATTGTGAAGAAAAGGTTTGATTGGATTACAGATAGTGTATGTTCCCATTGTATGACTAGACATATGAACAATTTTTTTGAATTCATTAGTTATGATGGTTGAACAGTTAGAGTTGGAAATAATATCGCATGTCACATAAAAGGAAAATGATCTATTACTCTTGATGCAAAGACTAACACCGAGGATGTTTACTTTGCGGATGGATTGAGACATTGCCTTTTGAGTGTTGGAAAACTTGTTGACAAGGGATATTCATTGTATTTTATGAAGAAGACTTGCATTATCAAGGACAAGAATAGTACATTGATTGGTACTAGTACAAGAACAAGAGGCAATGTATTTCAATTAAACCCTGTGGAAATGACATATTTGGTCACTAAAGTGGATGACAATTGGTTATGGCATAAGAGATTTTTTCATATAAGCTTTGATAACATAGTGAAGATCAATACTACATAATTTCAATTAGAGATTTACCTAATATTGTGAAACCTAATAATATGATGTACAAATAATGTTTGTTGGAAAAATAGAAGAAAAGTTTATTTCAAAGCTAGATTTTCACTACTTTGGAAAAGTTGAAGATTTTTCATACAAATCTAAGTGGTCCTAAAAGAACAAGAGCTTTTATGGTGAAAGGAATTTCATGCTTATTATTGATGATTTCACTAAAATGATGTGGGTTGCATTTCTTAAAGATAAATTTGAAGCTTTTGAGAAATTCAAGATATTTAACAATAGAGTTGAGAATGAATTTGGATTAAAGATTAAATGCTTGAGATTAGAAAGTGGTGGAGAATTTATTTCAAATGAATTTAACAACTTTTAACCCTTAAGACTCCACATCATAATGAAATAGCAATAAAGAAGTAACATATCAATGACAAAAGAAGATAGAGAAATGATGTTTGAGAATAATGTATCACATGCATTTTTTAGAGAAGCATTGAATACCACAGTATGCACTATAAATAAAGTGCAAATTAGACAAGACACTAGTAAGACACCTTATGAACTTTGGTTTGGACATACACCTACTATGAAATACTTTAGAATTTTTGGAAGTAAATGCTATATTAAGGGAGATAATGATATTGTAAAGTTTGACTCTATAAGGGATGAAGGAATGTTTCTTGGATATTCATTGAAAAGAAAAGCCTATCGATGTTTTAATTAGAGATTGAAGACTATTGTTGAAAGTGTTAATGTGAAAGTTGATGAAAATTTAGAATTTGGGAAAGGATACTTGATTATGATTTTAATAAATAGACTAATCAAAGAACTAAAAATCATAATGTTGAGCAAAAATTAGTTTTTATAACTAACACTGACTTGTAGACTAGATTAAAAGGAGAAGGATAGAGAGAAGAACCTAGAGTTGAAATCAAAATTGAGCAAGTGACACCTAATAGAAATGCACTAAAGAATCGCCCCATTGAAAAAAGAATAGAAGTGTGAACAAAGGAGTTATGACAAGAAGCAAGGTTAATGAAGAATAGTGATTAATTTCTCAAGTTGAACCTAAGAATAATCATAAAGCTTACAAAATTGGCTTTTGGATAAAATCTATGAAAGAGGAATTAGAGAAAATTGAAAAGAACAAGACTTGGGAATTGGTTCCTACACCCAAAGATAAGAATGTCAATGGAACTAAATGGTGTTGGATATAATTGATTAATTATGTATTCTCTTTTATTTACACAAATATCATATCATTATCAGTCAGTATATGTCGATCTCACTTGGGCAGTGAAGATAGTTTTTGTGTCTACTTAGTGTTCCTGTGGTTGCCTAGTTCAGAAGGCAGTGTCTACCAAACTCACTCAATTAATGAAGGAAAGTTGGATGGAACCAGTGCTAACCTAGCTTGCTCAGTTACAAAAGGATTTTTGCAAGGTTGCAATGTTAACCAAGCTTCTGTTGGTTAACATAGGAAATCGCTTCTGAGTTAGTTTCTACCAAGCTAGTTCAGCTAATGAAGAATTTTCTTATTTTGGCATTTTAAGCTTAATTAATTTATCTATTGGTTCTAGCTGACTAAGGTGATGAATATTGACTATTCTAAGTTGTATTTGAAGCTGGCTTGACAATATGAAAGATATAAGTATAAGGTCAAGCTATGGTTTCAAAGTGTGGATGTGAAAGTATGAAGATGCTATTGAAGATTTAATGATGAGAAGAAGAAGTGAATTTGAAGGATTAGTGGAATACCCTTGTGGAGTAGAAAAGCTATATTCAATTAGGAAGGATAAAGTAAAAGCCAAAACAAAGATCTATAATCAGTAATTCAGTTGCATTCAAATTAGGTCATTTCATTGTTACTCTCTAACCATTGTAGCAATGATCTAAATCTCCTAACAGAGTTGGCTTAACAGCTATTTTTAAATCCTCTAACAAGGTGGGAGTTCTATTGAATTGTTTCAAGACCTCTAACAAGGCCACTCCTAACAAGGTGATTAAATCCTTTAACAAGGTCATACCTAATAGTGTGTTTTGTAACCTTTAACAAGGTTGGCTCCTAACAAGGCTCACTTTAGAAGAATGAAAATAGTAACTAGCTACAATTAGTAGTTTTTCCCAAATTGGATTTCTATGTCAAATCTTGGTTTCAAATGTGTTCATGCTATTTTATTTTATGTGTTTGCAACTAAGTTAAAGTAATGATAATCACAGATAACATCTAAAGTTTGTATGTTAAGCATTTATCGAGCACATTCAGTAATTACCAAGTTACAGTAGTTTATGTATGTTTACCAAGCATTAGTAGTATTCAATTTTTAGTTTGTATTTTTGTACTGACATCTAAGGCATCTAGGATTTATTTTAGTAGTAATTGATTCACCCCTCCCCTCTCAGTCACTCCTCTTATATTTCCAACAAATGTACAAGGTGAAGTTGTGAGAAATAAAGAAAGATTAGTTTATAAAGGATATTCACATCAAGAAGGAATTCATTTTGACAAAATGTTTGCACCTATTTCTAGATTAGAGGTAGTGAGAATGTTTTTAGCATACACGCTAACATGAACTTTAAATTTTATCGAATGGATGTTAAGTCAGACATTTTGAATGGAGAACTTGAAGAAGAGGTATACATGAAACAACCTAATGGCTTTCCTTTGATAGATGAAAAGGATATGGTTTGAAAATTGAAGAAGGAATTACATGGACTAAAACAAGCATCTAGAGCCTGATATGAAAGATTAGACAAACACCTGATAAATTTAGGATTTGTGAAAGGTAATGCTGATAGTAGTTTGTACCTAAGAAATAATGAAGATGGTTTCTTGTTTGTTGTAGTATTTGTGGATGACAATATTTTTTGGAGGTATTGATGAAGCTAGCAAGACATTTTTGAAAGATATGAAGAAAGAACTTGAGATGAGTATGATTAGAGAGATCAAACACTTCTTAGGATTACAGATTCTACATAACAAAGCTGGCATTTTCATATCACAAGCTAAGTATCTTAAAGATATTTTGAAGAGACTTGGATTGGAGAATTGTAAACTTGTTGGAACACCTATGGTAAATGGATGTAAGTCATCTATCAAAGATGAATCCCCTAGTTCAAAATAAAAAAAGTATACATCTATGAATGGTGGATTGTAGTATTTAACACATACTAGACTGGTTATAGCTAATGCAGTTGGAATTATGGAAAAATTTCAAGATCCCAAAGAGAGACACCTTGAAATAGTAAAAATATTTTTTAGATATTTGAAACGAACTTATGACTATGGTTTATGGTATGACAGATCATAAGATTTCACATTATGTGTGTACATTGATGGTGATTGGGTAGGAAGTGTAGATGACAAAAAGAGCACCAGTAGTGGAGCATTCATCTTGGGAGGAAGATCAATTTCTTGGTTGAGCAAGAAACATGAGTGCATTTCATGGGGTAAAACTAAAGTAGAATATGTAAAAGTAGAAAATAATTGTAATTAGATTATTTAGATGAAGTAAATGATGAAGGATATTGGAATTGAGTTGACTGAACCTATTAGATCATACATTATGATAATACAAGTGTTGGAAATCTAAGAGGGAAAATGTAATACTGAGAGGGGGGTAGGGGGAGGGGGTGAATCAAGATCTATTAAACTTCTTTCACTTCAAATATGAAATATATTTGATATCACCACATAAACTCTAATTTAAAAATTTATCTCATATCAACATAACCATTCACATCAACATAATAGTAGATCTACCTTCTAATTGAATAAATGTAAACTCATAAAAACATAATAAATTAACACACAAATTCGGTAACATAGAAACCTTCCAAGGTGAAGGTAAAACTTTGGCAGGGATGACAACCACAAAATCTTCACTGATGTAGAAATAAAGTTGTGCATGTTAAGGCTACAACGATTTGATCACTTCTGATGATCTACCTATGAGGGATCTACCCTATTAAAGGCTAAAAGAACTACTAGGTTCTACCTTGGTTAAAGTATTTTTAAATCAAAATTAAGTGAGTATTCTGTTAGGAGATTTACATAAGCCTATTAATGCTAATTTGTTAAGAGATTTAAGCCCTAAAACACCTTTTAGAATGTTCAGGACATGATCCTTCAGTTAACACTTTAATACTTGATAAGAGATCTCCTCTATGCAATATAATATCACCTTACTATGATAGATCTTCTCTATCTCTTCTAGAAACTCTTCACTGCACTACTCATTCTTTATACTTTGATTCGCCTCCAACACTTCTCATGCAATTAGAATCTTCACACACACACACACACACACCTATACACTCATGCATTCAAAATTGATCACAGACTCTCCTTAAATAGATGTTTGAGTGAACCTTGTAGATCCAAATCAATGATCTGCAATCAATCCTTTTACCACTTAGTCCATGTATTATTCTAATTGTTGGATTGCCTTACCTAAGGATTTTTGATCTTCCTTTGAATGCATCATCACCTCCTTAACTAGCTCCTCAATCTTCAAAACATGCTTCCAGCTCGATAAAAGTGGTTAACATAAGATTTTGTGCCATTCCAAATAAATATGTTAAATTGTGTTACTCGACACTTACATCAAACTAATGCTCAATTTCATCATGCTATCCCTCGACCTTAACTATGCTCAACATGAACTAAATAACTTAGTCTCTACATTAGTCAGGGTCAACTACTATCCCTGACAAACTTGGTAATCACTGGAGTACTCAATGACCATTAGCTCGCTCGAAAGTAACTACTACTTTACCCATGAATTGAAATATTTACAATTCTTCAATAGTTAGCTTGACCTATTTAGGATGACTCGGTCATAGTGATGATAGAATAATTGTGCCCTATGAATGATTAAGTGTTTAACACTATGTAATGAAATAACATGCACAATGGAAGAGGATAATGTGAAATAGTATGCAAATACTTGATAATAACTGAGAATAATAGGCCACTTTAAGGGGGAAACCTCCAAATATCTCCAATAAGAACACACTTTACAATATGATGCTGAAATAAGACTCACGTCCTTCTATATATACCTAATTATGCTTACGATGAAAAGCCACGCCCCTATATAACACTTAGGCTAACCTACCTAACTAAATAATAATATAATAATGATAAAATGACTTAATTAAGGGTTAAGATACCCAAAAGCTGACTATACATAACCCTATGTACACCAATATTAAGGGTGTAGCATGCCCCCTCTCTTCAGTGGATTCTTTTGAATGAACTCCTCAGATGAAGATTCGGGTGAACCCGCAATAATGGGTTACACTTTTTTGCCTAAATTGACACTGAACTATGAATTTTCAAGAAAACTTTCACTTTCGGATGCAAATTTCCATTTAATAGTTAGGAATTTGAAGATGAAGTAAATTAGAGTCATTTAGGATTTTCTGTTTAGAATCCAAATTTTTTTAAATTTTTTTTAATTGATTTGATTGAATTTTTTTTTCCCACAAAAATTGGTATGTTATCAAAAATGTGATTTTTAAAAAGTGACATTATTTTTGACACACCTAACTTTTTTTCTACAATAGATATCAATGTAATTCTTTGGAATTTAGTTTGTTAACATCCATACCAAAACCATGGAGGTGATTTGATGTCTTTATCCTTAGTATTTCATATTTTATCAGAGTTTAAAGTTGACATAACATGAATTTGGACATACATGGCTTTTGACACATGTAACTTATTATATATTTACCCGGTTTCAAATTATTTTAAATTATAAATATTAATCTCCTCTATGCAATATTAATTATTGACCGTAGTTATTTTTCAAAAATTTTAATCTCTTAGTTACTATTTTTTCATGAGCGTCCAATATATGAGTTTATTTTTTAATAAAAAACCTCTTTTCAATTCATGTAAAAAACATATATCTAAAAAATTCAAAATGTAACAAATTCATAGTCATTAGAAAGTTTGTTCAAAGTACTTCTATCATGCAAAGGGACATGACTTCAGTGCTCCATTTGAACTTGGTAATGGAGCCTAGCAACCATGGAATCATAGTAAATCTTCTCCCACTTGGAAAAAACAAAAAAATTCTTAGTTTTGATAGAAACTAATGTTTCTAATTTCTATGAAACTAGAAATGTAACCCATGCAGGTTAATGGGGGCGGCTCTATTTTTTAACGAAACTAGACTAGGTAGTTTTGATTGAAACTATAGTCAACCCTTAGGGCTAACTCTAGTTTCGATCGAAACTAGAGTCAGCCCTTAGGGATTTTTAAAAAAAATAGAAATTGTCATATAAATTAAAAAAATTCAATTCTAACATTCAAATCCACTCAAAGAATTCGCACTTCAATTAGGAGGGAGGAAATATTTTGCAACTTTTATTTTTGAATTTTGGAAAAATAATTTGCGACATGGGCAATAAAGGTAAAAGGGCGAGTAAATATTCACAAAGAAGAACTAACAAGCAGAAGAAGAAAATTGTTGAAAAACTTTAGCAGGATATTATAGGAGGCAAGGTATGTACATGTGTAATATATTTTTTCCAATGCATATTTAGTTCATATAGTGTGCAATCATATTGTAGATGTTTTTTTATGTATATAGTTAGGATTAGGGTTTGTCCAATTAGGAATATGGTAAATATAAACTTAGGGTTACTATTAACTTAATATTAAGGGTTTATTGAATTATGAATGTTTAACATTAGGTTTTATTAAATTATGAATATTTAGTCCTATTAGGGTTTATTACATTATGGTTTTTAAATTATGAATATATAGAATTAGGGTTTATTACATTATGGTTTTTAAATTATGAATATATAGAATTAGGGTTTATTGCAATATGATTTTTAAATTATGAATATTTACAATTAGGGTTTATTACATTATGGTTTTTAAATTATGAATATTTACAATTAGGGTTTATTACATTATGGTAATTTTAAACTATGATTATTTACAATTAGGGTTTATTACATTATGGTTTTTAAATTATGAATATTTAGAATTAGGGTTTATTACATTATGGTTTTTAAATTATGAATTTTTACAATTAGGGTTTATTAGATTATGGTTTTTAAATTATGAATATTTACAATTAGGGTTTATTACATAATGGTTTTTAAATTATGAATATTTAGAATTAGGGTTTATTAGAATATGGTTTTTAAATTATGAATATTTACAATTAGGTTTGTTACATTATGGTTTTTAAATTATGAATATTTACAATTAGGGTTTATTAGATTATGGTTTTTAAATTATGAATATTGAGGATTAGGGTTTATTACATTATGGTAAATTTAAATTATGAATATTTAGAATTAGGGTTTATTACATTATGGTAAATTTAAATTATGAATATTTAGAATTAGGGTTTATTACATTATGGTTTTTAAATTATGAATATTTAGAATCTTGGTACATTTTAATTATGGTGTTTTAAATTATGAATTTATTTAGGACATAGTGAAACAGGACAACTCACTGAGGTTGGAGAAGGTTCATCCCAAGTTCAAACATGTATTTATGCACACATCATTCGCAAGTTTAATCTCTAGAAATTCTAGATTTCTACCTATGTAGAGGCAAACTTTATATCTTTGATTTTTAATTTTAGAGACAAATCCCCAAGTACAAACTTGCTTGATTTTATTTTTTATATCGTGCACGTTTAGTAGTAGATGATGAAAATGTTGGACATGAGGAAATTGAAGATGAAGCAATGGATATCGAAGAAGGACCATCTGAATGTTAGATAAAATTATATTTAATAGTTTATTTGTTATGTATATATACACATATGTGGACACTAAAGAAAATTTGAATCTTAAGTCTTTATTTTAATTTTTCTTACAACTCGAGATCAAACAACAAATGACAATGTTAATCTAGCTCAAAGTTTGAAGAGAAAATTAAATCATAGAAACATAGATCATTTAATTGAAATGGATGTGGAAAAATTGAGAGAATATGCTAGTCGACCTACACATACTATAACGAGGAAATTGAATAAAAAGTCTAAAGAAATAATTGCATAATTTGAGAATCTTGATACAGTGGAGAAAACTCAACTATTATCAATTTCACTTCTTAAAGATGAATTAAAAGAGCCATTGAAACTATTGGGTATAGATACAAGTGTAAAAAAGAGGAAGACTTCTAAATTACAAAAAGTTATTGTTGAAAGTGTTAAGGAAGGGTTACATTCCATTGGGAAAAAATCTAGATCTACAGATAAATCTATTGCACAAAGAGTGATACTAACATCTATTTTAAATAAGAAATTATGGCAAAAAAGAAAAATCTCTTCACTGTCATCTCATATTGGGTATAGTAAAAAGACAATATCACATTATCTAAAAAGGAGAAACAATTTGGATGATGGTACATTAGAAGGAAATTGGGCACTAATGTGTGGAGTTCCTTGATCTAATAGGATTGTGGAAATAATTAAGAACTTAGTCATTCAATTTTGGATTGATAATACTCATCCTTCACCAAATAGAAGAGATGTCATCAAGAAAAGGATTGGGCCTAAGGAGTATCTTCAACACGCAAAACACTGGTGGGATGTCACACAACATGAATTGTATCTCTCATTTTGTAATTTAAATCTCAACATAAAAATTGGAAAAACAATGTTTGAAAGATTGAAACCCTATTTTGTGAAGATAAATAGATCTTTTGAAACATGTTGTTGATATCATGTTGAATTTTATTTGTACTATCAAGGGTTCAGAAAGATGATAGAAGAAAGTGGTGGTTCTCAAAATGTTTTTCATAAAAAATTGAGCCAATTTATAACATCAATCTTATGTGACAAACCAAATGATTGTATAATAGGTGAAATAGATTGCATAAGAGGAACTTGTGAAATATGTGGTAACCTAACCAAATTTCCTTTGAGAGATGAAGATACTGATATGATGAGGATAGTAAAATGTAAGAGATATAAGTACATAAAGTCAAAAACAAAAGTTGGAAAAGAATCAACAAGGTTAGAATATGTAGAGGATGACATACCTACTAGAGAATTTATGTCAACTTTTCGTAAATTGATTCAACCATATATACATCATCCTTTTTTACTAAGTGGCAAGTAGAATAGTTTCAAACACTAAGAGAAACTTTCCCACTTAGGACAATTTTATCTGTTGTTGACTTTGCAGAAAATTACTCATTCATTTCTCAAAAACAACTTCAAGTGGAATACTACTACACAGAGCAAGTTACTATTATGGTTCAAGTGTCTTATCAACATTCACAAATTGATTTGGATGGTGTGGAAAGTATAGATCAAGCACGAGTCATAAAAAAAGAGTATCACTTTTACATTAGTGATGACAAAGAACATGACACACTTGTTGTGGAACATTGTTTTAAGACATTTTTTGATTATTTGAAAAAAAAAGGCATAAAAATGGAAAAACATTTTTTATGGTCAGATGGATGTGTAGCACAATTTAAATCAGCTAGACCATTTTATGCATTATGTAGGTATCATTGATACCTTAATATACCACACATTTGGAGTTTTTTCAAGAGTGGACATGGAAAGGGTGAGCATGATGGTGTAGGAGCTTGTATCAAATGTTCTTTTAGCAATTATCAAATGGACTATAAAGGATATTGCATTACTAATGCTCATGATGTGATTGAGTGGTGCAAAACACATTTTATGGTGCCAACATATATAGATAACACGTCATCACAAGTGGAGTGAGTCATACCATTTAGAGTGTATTGGAAGGATCAAGTATAAATTAATTTTCAAATATTATAATTGAATCAATTTTATATTTAATGTGTTATGTCATTACTAAATTATGGTACACACATGTTTAAAACTCATTTTTTATATGTATGTATGGAGCTTACATTAAGGTGTTGATAGAAGATCAATGCATGCATGCAAGAGGGTAGAGAAGATGTGATCGTTGCATTCAGTTATGAGTATAGCTAGTAATGTGTGGTCATTGTAAACAAGAGAATACTCGTGTTTTTGTCCTGATTGCATTGATGAAAACTATGATGGTTGCATTAATCAAGAATGTGGATATCTGGGTGAATGGACTTTGGTACCACTAGATGTTATCAATATGAATGAGTTTGGGGGAAAAAACTATATGATATTCCATTGATTTCCAGTGATTGTGATCATATTTTAGGATTGAGTAGAGTTGGTATGTATTTTTGGTCTCAAATTGGTTTTGACAATTGAGTGTCAACACACTTAACCAATTCTTAAGTTGATGCCGAGTATAATATAGATGTCAATCTATAGTATGTGTTCAACTAGAAATTCAACAGGTGTCGAGTGAACTTCAGGTGCCAAGAAAAGTTTAGGTGTCAAGTGATAAGTGATGCTGAGTCACTGTAGGTGCTAAGCAGAGTATAGATGCCAAGCAAAATAGAATTACTATAAGAGTCGAGTGAGATAGAATTCCTATATGTGTCAAGCATCAGCAACTAGTAAGTGTCGAGTAACATAGAATCAACATATGAGTTTGTGCCTTCACAAACTCATATGTAAACCATTTTTGAGCTGACTCAAGATGAATCTCGAAGGATCTTGAAGATAAGATCGAAATCTTTTGCATTTCCTATGTAATTAGCATGCAACCAATCAGGAAAATGGAGAAGGCATGCAACCAATAGGAAAAGTAAAAGAATTGAGCAAGAAATGAAGAATGAATATTGATTGTAGATTCATACCTAACCCTAAGTCTTTGAAGCCTTTAAAAGGAGGATGAAACCCCATTGTGTGTATGACTAAGAGATTATGGGAGAATACTAGCAAAATGTAGAGGGGTGTAAAGGTTTAGAAAGAACAGAACAACATTGTAGAATTTAGTTGATCAAGAATAGAGTATTAGAATTTTGAGGAGAGACATATCAGATCAAGCAAGGATCAAAACAAAAAAAGCAGAACAAGGATCTGGAATCAGCAATTGAAGATTGCAAGTCATCAGGTCAAGACTTTCTAATACTCTCTAGCAATTTTATTAGGAATGAAAATCCTATGATGATAGGTTGGTCTAATAGCCATGTTGTGAGCCTTTCAACAAGATGCTAAATCCTTTAACAGGGTAACATTCCAAGTGAGTATTTGTAAATCCTTTAACTAGGTCACTTTTAACAGGGTGTAAAGTCTTTAACAGGATAGGCCTTTCACAGGGTAGACCATTGGAAGTGGTCAAACTTTGTAATCTTAATAGTTACATATTACTGCAGTGATACTTTGTGGGTGTCATCCCCACCCCAGTTTTACCTTCTCATTTTTGGAGGGTTTCTAGGTTACCAAGTTCTTGTGTTATCTATTTTCATGCATTTCTTTACTTTCATGTTTATTAGATGAATTATATGCATGTGAATGATTTCAGCTAAAATATTTTGAAAAGCATAAAGTTTGTTACTTCTAATTCACCCCCCCCCCCCCCCCCCCCCCTCAGAAGTAAATCTTCCCACTTGTAAATTCCAACAATTGGTATCAGAGCCAAGTTCTCACAAGAAGGAGCCTTATAACTTGGAGAAAAGATCTAGAAATGGAAGTCTACAAACTTGGAAAAATCATAGAGAATCATGCAATTGATGTACAACTTTCTCTACACACTTTGGAAGAAGCAAAAGAAGAACTAAGAAAATCCTTAAAGAGAAGAAGAGAGATTGCCATAGCTGAGAATGATACACAATATAAGGAGATTGACACCTCAAAACTGTTTACAAATGGATATTCCAAAGAGTTTGATGTAGCAATAGCAGACCTAATGGAGAGGAATAGAGCTCAACTAGAAGAAATCAGAACTCTCAAGATTGAACAAGAATCACAAGCCATGATGCTTTGTGAGGTGACTCGACAGAAGAAAAGAGCCATTGAAGATAAGGCTATGCTAGAAGAAGACAAGAGAAATCTTGCCAACAAACTAGAAGAAAAGTCAATTGAACTTGCAAGAATTTCAAACATACAGCTAGACACCCTAAGCCGGATGATGAATGCACACCATGAACTGAATGTCAAGGACATTGAGATCTTTACACTAAAGATGCAAAATGAACAACTACAAAATGACTTAAAAAGAGAGAAGGAGATTGTAGAGAGCTTCAACAAACCCAATGACTGAAATCATTAAGGACTAGCAATGATACTTCAAGACTAGGATACACCAACACGGAACAAGGAGAGTCATCCAAGACTACAAAAGAAAGGAGTAACAAAGGTAAGAACACTAAACCTACTTATCATTTTTGTGGTAAAAAAGGACATACCTCTAATGTATGCAAGAGTAAGAATGCTCATCAGCATGACAAACCTAAGAATGTGAGTCACTGTCATAAGTGCAACAAGCAAGGACATCAAGCACATGACTGTAGGACTAGGAGTATCAGAACACCAAGATTTGAAGGTCACTACTACAATTGCAAGAAGTATGGACATAGAGCTTTTGAGTGCAGATCAAAGCCTATGTGGACACCTAATCAACCAGCAAGGGTAAATAACCATGGACATCACTAAAATTGGGACTAAAACACTAGGTATAGCTGTCATTACTATCAAGAATGTGGACACATTCCTAAAAATTGCATAAGAACACATTTTAGTGGAAACTACAGCAGATGGTTGAGTCAAACCACATGTTTCAATTGTTTGAAGACTAGTCATATCAACAGGAAATTCCCAACAAGGTCAAAGGTACTCAACTCAAAGATCAACAAAGGAAAAGGAAAAGTAGATGTTTAACACATCAGAGGAGAAATGAATAAGACATGGAAGAAGAAAGATGGGAGCAACACATCAAATGAAGAGATCACTCCACCCAAAAGGTCAAGTGGTCACACTTCATCAAACTAAGCACAAGAAGGCATGAGGAACTAATTTATGAAGCTTTTTCATACATTAGTTCCCAAATAAGCAAGTACTAAAAAGAAGAGATCTGCATGAATAGAGATGCAAAGTCAAAACTTCAAGTTTTCATCAAATTTGCCGAGTTAGAAAATTTGCCTTCAAATGCCAAGTAAAATTTTGGTACATGTGGAGATGATTGCCAAAATTAGTAGAAGCCAAGTAAAGAGAAATTTCAATTGAAGCTGAGTGAGTGATACTTCTGTGGATGTCGAGTGGTGAAAAGACAATGGAAGCCCAGTAATGCAGAAATGGTTAAGAAGCCGAGTGGATAGCTATAAACACACTAAGCATTAAATGTTATGAAAATAGGGTATATTATCATGTTTTGAATCATTTTTCTTCATCACGAATGAAGAGAAAAGATGAAGAAGAGTGCAAAATGACTTCAAAGCAAAGAATCTAACATTTGAGCTGATTTCAACAACGATTCAACACAATTTCATCGAATTCAAGGTATTTACATTTGTATCGAGCTACATAGTTTTAAATTTCTTCGTGTTAAAACCATAGCTAGCACAAATGGCCTCCAGTTCTAGGAAACCATAGGAGAAAGAACCATTTGAGGTACAACTAGTGTCAAACAAAGTGAAACAACCAGATTTTCAGCCAATCCCTAAAGTGGCATATAAAAATGACCTAGCTGGAGCCCTATCCATTATACCCCCTAAGGTAGTTATGGTCCAAGATGTTAGAAGATATTACAACTGTAAAATTGGAGCCATAGGAGACATGGAGATGAGAGAAGCCTATGAGAGGTTGTGTGAAAATGGATTTTTGAAAGAAGAGTATCAAATTGTTGAGAAGAAGGGTTTGACACATGCCCTAGAATTCCCCACAGTTAAGTTGAATGGATTAGGATAGTGCTTAGTAGGATACATGATGGAAGTTTATGGTTGGAGGATGGTCCAGTAAAAATAATAAAGAGAATTATACATAGAGTGACAAAGCACCCAACCCTAGAGTAGCCAAAGACCCTTAGGAGTGATTCTAAGGAAGCAATTGAAAATAACACTGGTGCCAAGTGGAACAAGAGAGGAATGACAATAGACACCATCCAAGACTCTCTTGTTGACTTTTTTGTTAGGGTTATTGCACACAAATTTTACCAACCTAGTAGACTTGACAATGTACCATGCATTGTTGTGGATGTGGGTTACAAATTAGTGAAAAAGGATCATACTTATGATCTTGTAGAACTGCAACTGCAACAAATCTATGAAAATTTAGCAGCAATAAGGAGAACCAAGGGAGCACAGTGCAAGTTTGGTGCAATTTTGATTTGCATATTTTTCTATGTACAAAATGAATTTCCATCTTTTGGTAAAGTTGTTTGGAAAGCAAATAGGTCTATCATAGCTCAAGTTAATGAATATATAGAACAAATGGGAGCTATTTTTGAGACCCTTATGACTAGCTATTTTGAAGACTTCAAGAAGAACATGAAGTCGAGGCTAAGAATGTCAGTTTCATTAGTAGAAAAGCATGTAAATGATGTATGCTTTCTTGTAGATATTAACTACACTTATATTCAAACTACTACACCAAGAGTTAGATGGTTAAGACCTCTTGGCTATGAAATAAATATAGATGAGGCATCAGCAGCTATAACTACACTACTAGCTAAGGAAGTGGACAAAAGCGCACCACATTTTGGAACTTTTGATGTAGTCAGATCAAAGGTGGATATGGAGTTAAAGATTGCCTCCACACTAAAGAAGAAGGACAAATTGGTAAAGAAACTTAAAGCCAAATTTGGTGAGGGCACTGCAGAAGAAGAAGAAGAAGGTGAAGAATAGGGATAAGAGACACTTGCATTGATCCAAGGCATGGGTGAGGATGCAAAAGAAGAGGAAAGTGCTAAGCAAGAAGCACCCAAGGCTAAACCTAAGAAGAGAAAAGCACAAAAATAGCCTGCTACACAACACAAGGGGAAGAAGAAAGCAATAAAGCTAAGCCCAGCCAAGCCAACTACAAGGGTAGACACAAGGGAAACAACACAAGTGGAAAAGGAATAGGGGAAGGAAAAAGCCACAAAGCAAGGAGGGCCTACAGAACAAAACAAAAGAAGAAAATATGTTGCACCCCCAGAGTCAGATGAAGAAAAGACAAAATCTAACAATGATCAATTCAGATTGGTAAGACATTCCACCAAATCTAATTTGGAAAATATTTGTGATAATATTAGAGATAATGCAGATTTGATTGGATTAAAAGGAATTGATTTTAATAAATTATCAAGAGAACAACAAAACATAGTGGAAGAGTCTATCTACACTATGATGGCGAAGTTCAAGACTACCCCAATTGAACTAGACAATTCTATACCTAAGGAGCTAAGCTCCATTGTATAAAATAAATGGCATTACTACCTTAATATGGAAAAGGAAATATAAAACTACTAAGTTTGATCCCACAGTAATAACAACAACAACTATTAAGGAGTCAGCAAAGAAGCAGGCAAGACAAGATGTTCCTACAGCACAAAGCCAAGGTGCACCTCCTCAAATCATTGTTATTGATCAAGGCAGTAGAGAAGAAAACTAGGAAGAGGAGAAAACCTCAAGGAAAGAGAGCAAGAGGCAATATAGACACTGGTAAATTTTCCTACTATGGGGACTCCTACCAAGCAACCAAGCACTGATGCAATACCGCTGCAAATTTTAGCACCAGGCTTGAGCTCCACCAAGGTAGCAAGGGTACTTCACTATGGAGACCCTGCATTTGATGAGGAAATAGCCATACCTAGTTATGACTTTAAAAAAATGAATTTAGCACAGATAAATGAAGTGCAAGAGGCACTTGAGAGAAAGAAGAAGTAGGAGATACAAAAATGAGTATAGATAAAAGCAAGCATTGGTAAAAATCAAAGACATATTCCTTGATGCATTTAGCTTGCTTGTACCTGATGAAACAAAGCCCATCATGGAGCAATTGCCCAACATAGTGGACCAGGTACAAAATGAAGACCTTGATACTAATGTCAAATTATTAGAATGGTCTGAGAAGAAATTTCAAATGAAAGTTAATGAGAAAATATCCAGTGAGATAGCACTATCACAGGTTGAACTGGCTAAAAAGGTTGAGAAAGTTAAAACAGTACTTGAGAATATTTTCTCATTATACTCCAAATTGTGTGACTCATCATATTTCACACAAGAAACTAGCCAGAGAATACTAAGCTTGAACACAATCTTAAGATATCTAGCACACAACTACATAAAGATCCAGCTCAAAGTGAGAAGCATTTTGCAACAACACTTCACACTCAAAAGGAGTTAGTTGTATTAACAGTAGAAGAGGGAAATTTTAAGGCCAAATTGATACAAATGAAATCTTTTATTACCCTGCATCTAGAAGTACTATATAAAGAAGTGGCCTATATAGAAAAAATTTTAAAGAAAGACCCTAATCTTTCTACCTTAGAAGGCCTAGTACATCTTGCAGCAAAGACAGTTATCCAGCTCAAAGCACTGGAAATAGCATTGGACAAATGGGATGCTTCTCTGAAGATGATAATAGAGGTAAATAAAACACTTTTGGCTAAATATTCTATTCACTCTTAGGCCCCTTTGACATAAGTTTCAAAAAGGGGGAGATAATACATTCTTTGATGGAGGTAATAAAGAATATCCAAAGGGAGAGATATTCATGTAACACAATTTTGAAGAAGAAATAAGGGAATAAAGCCAAAAGGATGCAAAAACTACAAGAAGATGTGAAAGGGGGATCAAAAACAAAGGGGGAGTACAAACAAAGCAAAAACAAGGTACACAGAAGTAGAAACAAAGGGGGAGTACAAATAAAGCAGAAATAGGGTACACAAAAATAGAGGCAAATGAATGATAAGGTAGATCATGAAATACCAACATGAGACAAATTTAGCTTAAGGAAATTTTGGTTATAGAAATGGCACATCAGCTCAAGGGGAGTTACAAATTTTTGAGGTATGTAGTCTTCTACAAAATTTTGAACAATTTTTTGAAGTAATGTACATATGTCGAATAGAATATGTAGTATACTCATTAAAACCAGATTCATAATGTTTATTTAAAAAAAATTTCCACTCATGTCAAAGGGGGAGATTGTTGATCTCAAATTGGTTTTAATAATTGAGTATCAACACACAACCAATTCTTAAGTTGATGTCGAGTATAATACAGATTTTGAGCTATAGTATGTGTTGAACCAGAAATTCAACCGGTGCCAGGTGAACATCAGGTGCTAAGAAAAGTTTAGGTTCCGAGTGATAAGTGATTTCGAGTCACTATAAGTGCTGAGCAGAGTATAGATGTCAACAAAAATAGAATTACTATAAGAGCCAAGTGAGACAGAATTCCTATATGTGTCAAGCATCGGCAACTAGTAAGTGCCAAGTAACACAGAATCGACATATGAGTTTGTGCCTTCACAAACTTAGATGTAAACCATTTTTGAGTCAACTTAGTATGAATCTCAAAGGATCTTGAAGATAAGATCGAAATCTTTTTCATTCCCTATATAATCAACATGCAACCAATTAGAAAAATGGAGAAGACATGCAAACAATAGGAAAAGTAAAAGAATTGAGTGGGAAATGAAGAATGAATATTGATCATAGATTCATACCTAACCCTAAGTATTTGAAGCCTTTAAAAGGAGGATGAAACCCCATTGTGTGTATGACTAAGAGATTATGGGAGAATGCTAGCAAAGTTTAGAGGGGTGTAAAGACTTAGAAAGAACAGAACAGCATTACAGAATTCAGTTGATCAAGAACAAAGTATTAGAATTTTGAGGAGAGACATATCAGATCAAGCAAGGATCAAAATAGACAAAGTAGAACAAGGATATGGAATCAACAATTAAAGACTGCAAGTCATCAAGTCAAGACTTTCTAATACTCTCTAGCAACTGTATTAGGAATGAAAATCCTATGATGATAGGTTGGTTTAATAGCCATGTTGTAAGCCTTTCAACAAGGTGTTAAATCCTTTGACAAGGTAACATTCCAAGTGAGTGTTTGTAAATCCTTTAACCAGGTCACTTTTAATAGGGTGTAAAGTCTTTAATAGGACAAGCCTTTCACAGGGCAGACCATTGGAAGTGGTCAAACTTTGTAACCTTGAACAGTTACATATTGTTGCAGTGATACTTTGTGGGTGTCATCCCCACCCCAGTTTTACCTTCTCATTTTGGAGGGTTTCTAGGTTATCAAATTCTTGTGTTATCTATTTTCATGCATGTCTTTACTTTCATGTTTACTAGATGAATTAGAGCATGTGAATGATTTCAGCTAAAAGTTTTTGAAAAGGATAAAGTTTGTTACTTTTGATTCACCCCCCCCCCCCCCCCCTATTAGAAGTAAATCTTCCCACTTGTAAATTCCAACATGTATTTCATAATTTTTAAAAATTATATATATATAGTCATGCACATGACATGTGGAATTTATATACATATGTACTTTGTGTAGGCAATGTTTTTACAGCATGGCAGAATCTGAAAATGTAGAAGATGTTAGCTATTATTTATTTTGTTGCACCATACAAAGAGAGAAGCTAACAAAGACTGAAATAAGTGATGGAATTATGTTTCCCACAGGTTATTATATAGTTGGATCATGTATGTGTATGTACATCTATGTTTTTTTATGAATTCAAATTTATTGACTTATTTGATTGACCTGTATGCAGTTTTTTTGTTGTACAGGGAACATATCTGAACAAAAATAAAGTACTTAAGAATGGGATTCATTTCAATGATTATTAACCTAACAATAAGGTATATCAATATAGTAACCATGTTATTGCCACTGGTCTAACTCTTCATCTAGTCAAAGGACCTAGAATATGTAATTGGAGGCTCGATATTGATGATCATGGGAAAATATTAAATGTTATCCAACAATGAGCTGACCCACTCGATACGTGATAGAAACAACTTGTTGAACTATTTGAAATCTGAAATTTGGTTGAACAATTTGAAATCTAAAATTCAGTTGAAGTATTTCAAATTTGAACTTTGGCTCAACAATTTGAAATTTGGTTGAAATTAGGACTTGTATCTTAAGGGGATGAAATTAGGACTTGTAACTAATTATATATTACTTTTACTCTTTCATTTAACTTGTGTTCAGTTTAAATTGTGATTCGTAACTAATTATAGTTCAATTAGGAACTTGTATGCAATTAATTAGGAAATGTGCCTCAAGGGGAAGAAATTCAAACAATTGTCTTAAGGGGATCAAATTAGGACTTGTAACTAATTATATATTACTTTTACTCTTTTGTTTAACTTGTGTTCAATATAAATTGTGATTCCTAACTAATTATAGTTCAATTAGGAACTTGTATGCAACTAATTAGGACATGTGCCTCGAGGGGAAGAAATTTGTTTAATTTTCTTAAGGGGATCAAATTAAGACTTGTGTCTCGAGGGGATGAAATTAGGACTAGTAACTAATTATATATTACTTTTACTCTTTCATTTAACTTGTGTTCTATTTAAATTGTGATTAGAAACTAATTATAGTTCAATCAGGAACTTGTATGCAACTAATTAGGACATGTGCCTCAAGGGGAAGAAATTCGAACAATTGTCTTAAGGGGATCAAATTAGGACTTGGGTCTTAAAGGGATGAAATTAGGACTTGTAACTAATTATATATTACTTTTACTCTTTCATTTAACTTGTGTTCAATTTAAATTGTGATTTGTAACTAATTATAGTTCAATTAGGAACTTGTATGAAACTAATTAAGAAGTGTGCCTCGAGAGGAAGAAATTTGAACAATTGTCTTAAGGGGATCAAATTAGGACTTGTATCTTAAGGGGATGAAATTAGGACTTGTAACTAATTATATATTACTTTTACTCTTTCATTTAACTTGTTTTCAGTTTAAATTGTGATTCGTAACTAATTATAGTTCTATTAGGAACTTGTATGCAACTAATTAGGACATGGGCCTCGAGGGGAAGAAATTTGAACAATTGTCTTAAGGGGATAAAATTAGGACTTGTGTCTTGAGGGGATGAAATTAGGACTAGTGACTAATTATATATTACTTTTACTCTTTCATTTAACTTGTGTTGAATTTAAATTGTGATTCATAACTAATTATAGTTCAATTAGGTACTTGTATGCAATTAATTATGCAAAGTTAATTACCTAACCATAACCCTAACATAATCATAATCTAACATAATCCAACATAATCTATCATAATATAACATAATTTCCAAGATAACACAACATTATCCTTGACATAATCTAACATGTCAAAGAACATAATCCAACATAATGCTTCTAATCTAACATAATTTCCAATATAACTAGAACATTATCCAACATAATATAACATTATCCAACATAATCTAACATGTAAAAGAACATGTAGTAGATAACATAATCCAACATAATCTAATATATTTAATCTAACATAATATCTAACATAATAGAACATTATCCAACATAATCTAACATGTAAAAGAACATAGTCTAACATAATCCAACATAATGTAACATATAAGAACATAACTATATATGTATGTCAATCATCAAACATGTAAAATATGGATGAAAGTCTAGATTAAATAATCTATAATATTAAAAAAAACTATGGATCGTCAGGTGCAGGACTATCATCATGATGTCTCCTCATAGTGCGGTCTGAAGACTAACTATTAAGATGCTCACTAGGATGTGTTGACCCCTATATATATTAAAGAGAAAGTGAAATCAATGTACACAATTTCATATTTAATTAAATCTCTTTTAAATTTGCTTGAATTGCATGCAATTTAAATATTGCATTTAAAATTCACATGTGTCTAATTCAAAAAAATTAAAACTCACCTATCCACTACTAACATCATCAAGTGAGTCTCGATGACGTACATGATCAGGCACCAAAGATGGAGTAAAAAGATGAATGTCCTCCTACAATACATACATACATGTGTGCAACAAATCATATTAAAACATGTACATGCATAGATTATTAGTTGAACAAATGTTTGAAATTGAAATTTTAACATGAATGTAAAAAAACTATAGATTTCCCTGTGTAGATGCTGGCATCTTATAATACTCAAACTGCCTAGCATCGATTGTGTCCACCAATTTATCTAGATCTTATTGGGCCTCATCTAGCTCCATCAATCCATCTATGCTAGTATGACTGGTGGCTGGTACATGTCCTAATAATGACAATCCAAGTGGACTGACTAGATGACATGGCATAGAAGTAGAATCATCACATGTCAACAAGTCCATACATCGTGTGGTCAACAAGCTGAAGTCAGCATCATCAAGGCCCACATTTAAATTCTAACCATGCCTTGAATTAGTTGAAGGGTTTGTACTACTATGTATATGTCCCTCTACAACAAAAGAGTGGTTAGTAGGTGGATCATGATGTGTACTATCAACATGAGCACTATCTAATCGAGGACATGAATGTGGCTGAGGATGTAACCCAATACCACCATGGAAACGATGTCAAACATCTGATATGGGTATGCCAAGATGCTCTGATATAAATCTATATGAATATAATAGATCCTTAACAAGACTACTCATAGTATCTCATGCCAACACTCCAATGAGACCCTCTAAGCTAGTCAATGAAGGGATACCTACTGCACTGTACAAGTCTCCTAAAGATGAAGCACCAGGTGATGATCTAGAATGCTGATGTGACATCAAATATTGGCCAACCTCATCACTAGAAATAGATTTGATAGCTACAGGAATGTCTCCAACTCCCTGAATCACCCCTTGCAACTGTGTGCTACGCATGGCCTCATCAGCAGATGGACCTAATATAGGGGAAATATTAGTTGCCCTCTCTTTGACAATTGATCTATGTGTCAGTGGTGGATGACCCGGTCACCTATCAACTAGTCTACCATGCCCATGTTCTAAATGCGATCGTAAAACTATATAGTTCACTTCCCTACATAAGCAAACCTCAGCATAAAGATGTCTTGCAAAATAGTGTGGAATTTGGTCGTTATTTGGATAACGACCATGAGTAGCAAGGAAGCATGGGTATAAAAGTGAAGCCATCTATGGATCTATACACTTAAGGGGAGAATATCCCTTCACATACTTTAGTGGAAGATAATGAGGGAAACATTGCCTCTTCAGTGTCTCTTTGGACACTAAGCCCTGTACCTGCTGCAGTGAGAGCCCTAAAGAGACCTCTCATCTCTTACTGTCAAGGACAATCTATATAGTATGTATAGAATATGGATCAGCACCATGAATCTAATCTCTAATATATGCGAGACTTCGTAAGATGCTCTAACATGTACTACTATACACACTCAAGCATGTGCCACTAGTAAAGGATTCATGAAGTCTATGAATCTCTTGGTTAGTGTGATCATAAAGCATGTTGGGTGGGATATGCTATTGATCTGCAGGAATAGCACATTGTTGGGAGGGACAAGCTACTACTCGAGGGGAGATAGGATGTTGTTGTTGCTCAAGGGTGATAGGAAGTTGTTGCTCAAGGGGGATAGGAGGTTGCTTGGGGGGATAGAAGGCTGCTCAAGGGGAATAGGAGGATGTTGATCTACCATGTGAAGGCCAATGTATATAGTATGCCAACAATATATAATGTGTAAACTTGAAATTAAAGTTAAAATATGACATTTTTAATAAACTTGAAATTTATCAAGTACAATGACATTTAAGAAACTAATATATAATACTTGTAAACATGAAACAAACATAACATATATACATACAATACTACATGTGCAAACATAAATTAAATAATACGTGTGTTTAAAGTTAAAATGTTACTTGGTTAGGTTAAATTAATTTGATTATGGTTGAAATTCTTGAGGTTAACATTTTATCATGATTATGAAACTTATATTATGTATGGTTATAGGGTTAATTTTAGGGTTGCTTGGTAAATTTTCATTAAGTTAGGGTTAGGAAAATATTTAGGGTTGTAGGGTTAAAGTCCAAGTGTGTGTTTAGAATAGTGTTCTACGTCTTGAGAGTAAGTTATTATGATAGGTTAGAGTTAGGGTTAGCGTTATAAAATTGTTAGAACTCTATCTAGTTAGTGTTAAGAACTTAGAGTTAATTTTAGGGTTATGCTTAAAGTTAAAACATTACTTGGTTAGGTTAAATTAATTTGATTAGGGTTTCAATATTCTTGATGAAAATATTTACTTGGCTCCTAGGGTTAAAGGAGTGTGTGTTCAAAATAGTATTTTATGTTGATGTAGCGGACAAGATATTATGCTTAGAGTTAACTAAGGTTAACTAGTGTTATAAAATTGTACATAACTTATATAGTAAGATCATTAGTGTTTAATTTAAGTGTGAGACTTACATTAGCATTACGAGTAGAATTGTGATTCTAGGTAAATACCTAATTTAGTAACATTAAATGTTGAGTAAGTTAATATAACTAGCCTATTACTTGGTTTAGTATTACCTAGGATTAAAAGGTAGATATGTTATCGTTCACTATAGTTGTACATGGTTATGTATAGTTATATCATTAGAATCATGATTGAAATGTTACCTAGAAAGTTAATATAATGTTTTGGGATCTTTAGGATTAAATGTTTAGGGTTAGTGTACATATCTTTAGATTAAAGTTTTTAGTTAGGAAATTCATAAATTAGCCTATTTTTTAGTGTTAAGAAGTGAGGATCGTGTTGTAAAAATTTTAAGTTAGAAAATTAATATTCATGCTTAGGTTTAGTGATAACTTTTGGGTTAAAATGATATAACTTTATGTTTAAAGGTTTATGTTTCTAGGGTAACTTAGATTATATGGTTAAATGGTTAGATTCAACCTGTCTTCATTCTAGGGTAAATATATAACATGAGTTCATTAGAGTTAAGATTAGGATTAAATTTACATGAGGGTTAGCATTGTGTTAAATGACATTTCTAGGGTTAGGATTGCACAATTATATTTATTTAAATTAGATTAGGTTAAATCTAGTCAAGGTTTAATTGGACTTTCAAGATTAGGGCGAGGAGGTCAAGGTGAAGTTTATAAATTAAGGTTCGTGTGTGTGTGTGTGTGTGACAAGTAACCGTTGTCCAACTAATGTTAAAGGGTTAATTCATTGAAATTAATTTATTGGTAAGGTGAAGATTTAAAAACACAAACATACACACGCATGCGCATGCGCGCGCACACACACACACACATATGTACATGTATATGAACTTAAATTTTAATATATTACATTGTTTGAATGTATGTACATTAAAAATTTAAATACATATGTGTACATATCCACAATATGTTCATGTATGTACAACATGATGTTACATGTACGCGCGCGCGCATGCATGCATATCTATATATATATATATACATATATATATCTATATACATACATATACATATATATATCTATATACATACATATACATATATATATATCTATATACATACATATACATATATATATCTATATACATACATATACATATATATATCTATACACACACACACACACATATATATATCTATATACATATATATATATATATGTGTGTGTGTGTGTGTGTGTGTGTGTGTGTATAGATATATATATGTATATGTATGTATGTATGTATATATATATATATATATATACATGTACATGATATATATATATATATATACATATATATATATATATATATATATATAGATATATATACATGTACATGATATGAATATATACATGTACATATTCATATCATGTACATGTATATATATGTATATATATATATATATATACATACATATATATATATATACATACGTACATATATATACATATATATACATGTACATGATATGAATATATACATACATATATATATACATACGTACATATATATACATATATATACATGTACATGATATGAATATATATATATATATATCATGTACATATGTACATATATGTCATGTATATATGCATATGCATATATACATGTCATATATGCATCATGTATGCATATATACATGACATATATATCATGTATACATATATACATGACATATATATGCATATATGTCATGTATATATATCATGTATATATGCATATGCATATATACATGACATATATATATCATGTATATATGCATATGCATATATACATGACATATATATATCATGTATGCATATATATATGCATATATATGTGACATATATATGCATATATATACATGACATATATGCATATATGTCAATTGTATATATATGCATATATGTCATGTGTATATATTATTTATATATGCATATGCATATATACATGACATATATGTGCATATATACATGACATATATACATATATACATGACATATATGCATATATACATGCATGATATATATGCATATATATGATATATATATGTACATATATACAAAAACACATATATAAATTGAAGCAAAAAACATATAAAATGTAAGTAAAACAAAAACAAAAAATGTATAAAACCATACCATTTTCGAAGGTCAATAAATTTGGATGCCCTTTCTCTGAACTTGTGCTTCCGATCAAAACTTGTTACAGTCAAAAATGACAGTGTGGGGTCTGCTATGGGCCTTTTACAATCTTTCTACATTTTAATAGTTTCGATTGAAACTATATTAAGTAGTTTCGACCAAAACTACTCAATATAGTTTTGATTGAAACTATATCGCCCAACCAAAGGTTTAATAAATCATGGTCGGGTTCATAGTTTCGATCAAAACTATCTTAAAAATTTTTATCGAAACTTTTAAGATAGTTTCTATCAAAACTTTAAAATGTCAATAGTTTCGATAGAAACTATGTGCTTTTTGTGTTTCGATAGAAACTAATAAGGTTCTATCAAAAAAATTTTCTAAAGTTTCTATTAAAACTTTGAAGTAAAATTTTTGTGGTCACACAATTTTTGAGGATTTGCTTCCTCCAAAAAACTATAACCCACTATTGTGGGTTCACCCCATCCTCCCATGTGGCCTCTTCAACTAGTAAATTCTTCCATTGGAAGAGATATTGGGTGAGGGTTCTATTCCTCATCTTCTTCATTTGTGTTTGAAGAATGCACTATGGCTCCAAAATTATTGTTCCTTATTCATCAATATATGGCAGTACTATTTGAGTAGGAATATTCTACCCAATTACCTTTTACAAACAAGAAACATGAAAAACTAGATGTATCTTTGTTGTTGGTGGCAACTTTAGCTTGTAGGCAACACTACCAATATTTTGCATGATTTGGTATGATCCATAATATCTTGGAGACAACTTATTATTCTTTTTTTTGTTTCTTCATTGAGATTTGTTTATAAGGCTACAATCTTAAAAATACCCAATCCCCAATTTCAAAATTTCTTTCACTATGATGTTGGTCCACCTGTTGTTTTATTCAATTTTGTGTGTCATAGCTAAATTCTCCTTGAGTCCTGAAAGTACCTATTGTTGATGAAGCAATTGGTCCTCTACTACCTAAACTCTTGGTGATACCTTTAGTGATGATGTGATGGAAGGAGGAGGATATCGATAAACTACCAAAAATGGAGACATTTTTTATGAGCTATGAAAAGAAGTGTTGTACCACCATTTTGCAAGTGGTAGCCAATCTACCCATTGAGATTGTTTCTCTGAAGTGAAACAACATAGATATACTTCCAAACATTTATTAACAACCTTAGTTTTCCCATCTGATTAAGGATGGTATGAAGAACTATGAGCCAATTGAGTACCCAAACATGAGAATAATTTTTTCCAAGAGTAGGATCACGATCATTGACAATAACCTTAGATGTACCATGTAGCTTTTGGCTATTATCCAAGAAAAATCTTGCTAATGTATTTGTTGTAAAATGATGTGATAATGCAATGAAATTTGCATATTTAGTGAGGTGATCAACTACTACCATGATGACATTATGACCTTTAGATTTGGGAAGCCATGTGATGAAGTCCATGGATACCTCTTCCCTAAGCTAGCTAGGAATAAACAAGGGTTGCAAGAGACCTAGTGGCTTAATTGTCCCACCCTTGTTTCTTTGACAAACCAAACATTCAACCACAAATTTTTGAACATCACCTTTTAGCCCTTCCCAAAAAAAATCTTGCTTAACCCAATGATATGTCTTCAAAAATCTTGAATGACCACCAACTAGGGACTCATGTAGCTCTCTGAGAATCGTATATTTAAGAGTATAATTCTTGCAAAGATACAAGTTCTCTTTATACCAAAGAATATTCCCCTTCAAAAAAATGATATTTAAACTACTAGGATCACTTTTTAATTGTTGGATGAGATTACTTGTTGCAACATCATTTTGCCACTCTGCTTTGGCTTCTACCACCCAATTTTCTTGTAATATTTAAAGGGCACACTATAAAGATTCATCTTTTTCATCCTTCCTAGAAAGTGCATCGACTACAATATTTTCCTTCCCTTTGTTATATACAATCTCAAAGTCATATCCCAACATCTTATTGACCCATTTTTGTTGCTCTTTAGAGGATAGTATTTGTTCCAAAAAATATTTTAGGCTATCATGATCTGTCTTAACCTTGATGTGTCGACTCATTAAATAAGGACTCCAATGTTTAACTATGTGAAGGATTGCTAGCATTTCCTTCTCATAAATAGGTTTGAGCTGATTTTTACCCTTTAATCAACAACACTCAAAAGCAATTGGCCAACCTTCTTGCATAAGAATTGCTCCTATCCTATTTCCAGAAGCATCACATTCCACATTGAATTCCTTGGTGAAGTCCAGAGTGACAAGCACTGGAGTTGTACACATAGCCTCCTTCAAATGCTCAAATGCCACATAAGCATATTCATTCTAATGAAAATAATCCTTTTTCAATAGAGTGGTGAGGGGTGCTTCAATATGACCATAATTATTCAAAAATATTCTATAGTATCTTGTCAATCCCAAGAAGCCCCTCAACTTCTTAATGGTTTTTGGAATAGGCCATTCCATGATAGCCCTAATTTTGTTAGGGTCCACCTTTACTCCTTCATGTGAAACTATGTGTCCCAGATACTCCACCTTCTTAAGACCAAAAGCACACTTGGATGGATTAGCATAGAATTGATGATCTTCAAGTAATTGTAATGCTTGATCTACATGCTACAAATGTTCTTACCAAGTGTTCCTATAAATCAATATATCATCAAAGAACACTAACATTGACTTTCTAAAGAACTTCTTAAAAATGAAATTCATCAAACTTTGGAATGTAGATTATGCATTAGTAAGACCAAATGATATCACCAAAAATTCATGTAATGACCCTAATGAGTTAAAAATGTTATTTTACAAATATCTTCCTCCTTAATCTGAATTTGGTGATAACCAAATCTAAGATCTAACTTGGTAAAATACATAGCTCCATTTAATTCATCTAGAAAATCATCAATGAGTAGAATAGGGAACTTGTCTTTAATGGTGTACCTTTTGAGCACTCTATAACATGGACACATGCACCATTTTTTATCCTTCTTACATACCCTCACCATAGACAAGGAGTGAGCAACTTGGCTATGCTTGATAATTCCTGCCTCTAGAGTTTCGTCAATATTTTTTTCTATCTCACTTTTTTATATGTGTGGGTACCTATAAGGCCTAATATTTAGTGGTTGGTTCCCTGGAACTAGTTGTATGGCATGGTCATTATCCCTCTGAGGAGGAAGTCCTTTAGGCATATCACCAAGAATCACTAAATGATGATCAATTATTTCTTATAAATCTAGATGAGTAAGAGCATTAGATTGAGAGACTTCTAATGAACATAGTTGGGCCACAAATCCATTCACTCCTTTCTTAGGCACTTTTTACATTTGATGAGAGCTTACCATCTGTGAGGATTTTTCCCTCAACCCCCTTAGCTCCACTATCTTTCATTCTGATTGAAATCTCACAAATAGTTCTTGGAAGTTCATCTCAATTGTTCACAATGTAGTAATCCAATGTACTCCCAAAATAATGTGTTGCACCCATGGATATCACATACATTGGGGTGTCAAGTTGGTAATCTCCCATGGATAATTTAATGATATGACACTTCCTCAAACAAATAACTATACCCTCACCTGCAATAAAACTAAAACTCTGGGGTTGGATGTATAAAATAATATAGAAGAGTTGCCAATTTTTTATTGATGAAACTATGAGTACTACATAAGTCAATCAACATTGTTACTTTTTGCTTCTTTAAGAAACCTACTAACTTGAGAGTTTATGGTGTACTAAAACCTAAAAGTGCATGACAAGAAATGATTGGTTGAGAATCATGTGATTCCTCACTTGACTCCCTATCCTCCACTAATATGGGTTCCTCCTCTTCTTCCTCACTTGGCCCTTCAATATAGAACAATTTCTTTTCACTACATTTATGTCCTCGATTGTATTTGCTATCATAATTGAAACACAACCCTTTTGCTCTTTTCTCCTCAATTTGTTGTGGGGTCAACCCAGTAGATTGAGGAAGATAAGGTGTTGAATATCCTTTCTCTCTTGTCACATTAGCCCCTTGCTTTCTAGGAATCAAATACTTCTCTACCCTGTGTGCTAATATAAAAGACTTATTTACTAAGCTAGGACTAACCATGCATACCTCATGTTGAATGTGATCCTTAAGACCACCCAAGAATAAATAATTCAAGTTCTCCTTTACAATTGTATCCACTCTTAAGGATAGATTTCGTATTTTATAATATAATCCTTAATTGGTTCTATTTGTTGAAGTTTAGCAAACTAGCTAAAGAAGTTGTTTGTCACACTATTACTATATTTTGCTTGGAGTTATTTTGTAAAAAATGACCATGATACAATGAGACCCTTTTTCCTCTAATGAGTACAAAGCCAATGATACTAAATGAATTGATCTAGTTCTAGATATAGGGAAGCCATCGTGACCTTTTGTCCATATGGGATTTGATGTATATCAAAAAAATCTCCATTTGGTTTATCCATGTTAGAGGGTCCTTACCATCAAACTTGTGCATATCCACCTTTGAAAAAAAAATTCTAGATCCCATAGGAGTATTAAAATATGTGTCATTATTAGCTGACTTGGAGGTTTCACCTTAGTTGCTCGAGAACTCCTTTCTTGGTTCATTCATATAGGTGCTTAACATGCTTTGTATATCTGATATATGTCCTCATAGGTCACACATATCCCTCTTAACCTCTTCCTTGAGCTTACTTATTTCCTCATTGGGATTACTATCTTCTATTATTTTGCAGGATTCTTTTTTCCTCTTGTTGCAAGCCTCACCATGATGTAAACCAATATTTTTGAAATAAATCACACAAATGAAATGTAAATTCTCTAAAAAAATTACTATAACATACTAAGGCCAAGATACAAAAAGAATCCAAAAAATTAGCAAATTTTCTACCTTGAGAGTGAATTTTCCTAATTTTGCAATAACTCACTTATTTTTGCTTCAATTTCTCCAAGCTTTCGAATGTAGACTCCTCTACTATGTATTCAAAAACCCAATACAAATTATGCTCCAATTCGACAAGATGTGAGAAACATGTAGATCTCAATAAATTGTGTAGAAATTGTAGTTCTACAAATATTTGCTCAAATCTACTTCAATTCCTTTAAAATCTAGACTATGTCTTCTTTACTATGGTCTTCAAAATCCCTTTGAGAATCTTTTAAAAAATAACTAAAATCTAAAAGTTATGTTCTTCCCAAAATCACCTCCAATGTTGAGAAAAAAACTCGCCTCTATGGTGCCAAGATCATGCTCTGATACCACTTGTAATGAAATAACATGCAAAATGGAAGAGGATAATATGAAATATTCTTCAAATACTTGATAATAACTAAGAATAATAAGCCACTTCAAGGGGGAAACCTCCAAATATCTCCAATAGGAACACACTTTACAATATGATGTTGAAGTAAGACTCACATCTTCCTATATATACCTATTTATGCTTAGGATGAAAAGCCCCACCCCTATATAATACTTAGATTGACCTACCTAACTAAATATTAATATAATAATGATAACATGAATTTATTAAGGGTTAAGATAGCCCCAAGATGACTATACATAACCTTATGTACACCAATATTAAGGGTGTAGGACACTAATAGACAACATGACTTGGGGATTAACAAGTACAATAATTATGTCAAAAAATCTAATTTTACATTCAAAGACAAAGCACAGTTCAATTAAATATCACTTTTTGAGAGAGAGAAGGTGGCAGAGAAAGTGATTATATTGGAATATGTTAGCACAAAGGAGCAGATAACATATATATTTACAAAACCTTTAGCTAAGGACACATTTGAGTATTTGAGAGGTATGCTTGGGGTTATGCCCCAACCTACTTCAAAGTAGTTGATATAGAGATTACATCAATCCAATATGTAATAGAGAACAATATCTTTTCTTTGGACTGGATGCTAGATGCTCTCCTATGGGGGAGTATCTGTGTTTGAGCTGAGTTATTAAGGACTCTCGGTACTGGTATTTAACAATGTTTTTGGACACTTGAGCTTGAACAAATTGTTTTTGAAATGATACAACTTAGAGAATTGACATAATGATACCTTTGCAATTGATTTCAATGAAGGAGAGTAATACATGAAAATATTGATTGATGTCAATGGGGGAAGAAATAAGAACACTATCTTGATACATTCCTTATGAGGAGAGATGTGAGTAATATAGTAGGGATATAACATTATGTATGGGGGGGATTAACACCTTCTTCATATTGGTTATTGATTATTTGATTTATTGTATGGTTGTGATTTGAACATGAAAAACTCTTTACTACTTTTTTTAGATTGAGATATGTGTTTACATTCATGGGCAACTTGAATGGGGGAGTAAAGGTAGATGCGGAAGATATATATTTGGTATTCATGGTACTTAGATGTTTTTCATGTATGTTATCATCAATGCCAAAGAGGGATATTGTTAGCATGAATGTTGATCATATTTATGTGGGGAATATATTACCATTGATAGAGACATGATTCAGTGTGCATGTGTTGCATTTATGACAAAGCTTGTCATTGATGCCAGCATATACATTGTTCTACGAAGATTACCAAAGTTGTAGAAGAAGATGCATTTGGTGTGGTCAATGGTCAACAAGTTAGGTTATGCACACTTGGTAATATATTCAATGATGTGTACAAATTCTTTAGTTATGAGCACAGAAGGAAATATGAAGATATGATAGAGTTATGCGATGTTTTCTAGAGGTAGCTTTGAAAGAGAGTTTTTGGAAAGTGGGTACTAGTAAATCAGATGTATCTTTTAGCTGAGATGGAATTTGGTTAAGTGAGATGAGAGGATGGTTAGAGGCATGTTCAAGATTCCATGTTCTAGATAAAGAAATCATGTATGCAGTTTAAGCCAACTTATGAAGTCTATTCAACGTGTTGTTTCCTGTGAGGAGACTATTGTAAATATCTTTGAGGAAAGATGTTAATTATAATGTAATGTGTATTTTAATATCTTAATGTTGTCCTACATTATTCATTGTAATTCAAGAAAGAATCAAGGCCAACTCAATACTTTTTTTATGACTTAGTATAAAGGAAAGGTCATTTCCTTGTGGATTAGAATACATATGATCTATGCATATATTTTGTAATTAGTGATATCATTGTTTAATTTATGCGAAATGGAGTGCAAATTTAGCTAAGGTCAAAGAAAATATTGATGTTAAGGATGTACTATGAGCTTCAAAGGAGTTGTATTGGAAAAGAGGTTATTGTTTAGTCAGTTCAAAACTTTGATAAATTATCTTGAAGATCGTTTGGTGAAGATAGTTTGAGGCTATTTGAATAGTGGGTTCAATTGTCCTCATTTCAACTCCTAATTCGGTTGGCCCAACTCCTAATAGGGTTGCAATCTTCTAACAAGGATTCAAAGTCTCCTAACAAGGACTCATATGCACTAATTGTATTTTATTGGCTTCTAACCAAGTCTATCATTTCACAAGGAACTTTTATATTAGTACATCTCATGGGCATCATTCCCACCAAGATTTTCCCTAGTTAACATATATGGTGTTATTGTGCATGGTTATCTTTCTATGGTTTTTGCATTTATTATTTACATGTTTCAGAATTAATAAAGATACTTTTAAATTCATAATCAATTCACCCACCTGCCCCCCTCTCAGTTATCTTGGTGGATTTTACTTTCTAATAGAAAAATGATTGTGGTCGTGATTGATGAATGTTTGATACAGGTAGTTGAGCCGATGATATATTGAATCATGCTAATGGGATATGAAGTAGATTATGTTAGAGTAATAAAATATGTTTTCTTATTAATTAAATCATATTGATTTAATTATTAAATCACTTATTATCTCTAGTTTACATAAGCTAAACTTTGGGCATATAATAATTAATTCTTTTATTAATCATTATCATGCAACCTAGGTTTTACCTATTAAGGTTTTGATCTCCTTTTATAAGGATTGATCTCTTTGTAAATTATTCATTCACTATTGATTATAGCAATTTCTCTTTTTGCTCATCAAGAATGTCTCATCTATGGATCTGGGAATTTTGACCTCCATAGCTTTTTCTTCTCTCTTTCTCTGACAGGTGTTTGGATGCAAGTGATTCTTGGGAGTTGTGGGGTTGATCTTTCATCAATTTCAACATGGTATCATAGCTCAAGATCTTCATGCCCATATTTTGTTTATGAGAAGTTTGGCTTGGCTTTCAAATTTGTATTATTTTCAGAGGGTTTTGGTTCTTCAAAATGATTTTTTTGGATTTGGGGGCTCACTAATTTTCAAGTCACTTTGAGTCCAAATGGACATCACCGTTGAGCTCAAGGCACCCAAAAACCCCTATTTTCATATAAATTTTATCCAATTTAGACACAATTGGAATCTAAGCAAAAACATATTTCTCCTAAAATTGGCACAATTCTCGATGCAAAAATTTTATGGATTTTTGGCACAAAAAATGAGATTTTTTGGCTCAAACTTTTTGGCATGAAAATTGATTTTTTTTGGGCACGAGAATCAATCTTCTTTGCCTCACAAATTGAGATTTTTGGTATGCAAATTCAGATTTTTGGTACGCAAACCAAGATTTTTTGGCCCACAAACCAAGATGTTTTGATGAGATTTTTGGCACATAAATTGAGGCAATTTTTGGTACAGACTTGCATGCTTCCTGAGATAGTTTTGGTACGAAATTGGCACATTTCCCAAGGTGATTTATGTACTAATGAGTACACTTTCTGAGACATTTTGGCAAGGATCCCAAGGCGATAAATTTTTTTACTTTGCCCTTTCAGCTCTTTTTTGACCTACATGTGGTTTTTTGGTCATAACTTGCTCATCCGGACTTCGTTTTTCACAAACAAGATATCGTCGAAAAGCTAGTTCTGAGCCCGTTCCAATGGTGTAGGTTATTTTCAGTTTTGGTGCTTTTTTATGGCTTTTTTTTTGTCAAAGTTAGGAGTTCTATTTTGCACTCCAAGGGACATATCTTGAGACATTATATTTTCTAGATTCTACTCCAAGCACTTCCCATTCATTTTTTTTGTTTTTTTTGCATTATGGTGGATATCTTGGTTGTTTTAGGTCTAGGGATTGATTTTTTTTTTTTAGATGATTTTTCATGGGTTGTACTATATCTTGTATCAGCCTTATGTCTCTCTTGATCTTTGTTGGCATCCTCTTGTATCATTTATGCAAACTCACTGAGATAAAGTGCCACTCTATTGTATTTTAGGATCTTGCACATCTTTGTATTTTGTTGTACTCACACTACATTATAAAGTGCCTTGGGGGGTTTCATGTTGGCCATATTCACCATCTTCCTTTGTCAAGTGAGTGTTCCTTCCACAATATTAGCCTCATGATGTGTCAATGACACATTCCATTAAAGGTGTTTGTACTTCTTTTGTACTCTTGATGTTCCTAGTTCTTTTCTTAGCAGGAGATATTGCATTCAGTTTCAATGTTCATACATGTTGGTTAATAGTTTGTCCTCCTATTAGATTTTATAACCCGACTCTTTGATTCCCAATGTTTTGGAGAGATAAAAGGATGTTTACCAAAAAATAGGTCAGTCTAAGTATTCTATCACTGCCCTTTGAATCATTAGGTACAACACCCTATGATTTATAATGATATGAAATGAATATGTTTTTATGAGATTAGAAGTTTTGACATTATAATCTCTTAACTTGAGAGCAGTAAAGGATAACCAAATTGTTTGTAGGCACAAATAAATTTGGGCAAGATGGATTTGAATAACCTATCACACCCAATGGAATGACTATAGTAGGTTATCTTGAGATTTCTAACCCTTACTTCTATTTTAAATGCATATTAACCATCTAAATGCAGAAGAGGAATGAAGAGATATGCACATGAGGGAAAATGAAATTGCTTTCACTATCAACCTTGAATGAAATAGAATCCAACAAATAACTAATAGATTCATACACATCCATCTTTCATCTCCCAATGAAACTATCTAACGTGATATGAAATTAACAAGAGAAGAAACATAACCATATATGAAGAAAGTAAATAGAATCACCTTCATTGTAATTACCAAAATGAAATGGAATACATATGGTTATCAGAAGATCACATACGATTGTCTTTCAAATCTTAATGCATAACTAATCTATGCATGGGCTACAAAACTTGACAAGAAAATAGGGTAAATAGAATTACAGACCAATTCACCATCAAGTTTTTTGACCTCTATATTGTCAAATGAGGTTACATTTATAGTTTTTTGTTATCCTTTAGTTTAGCAAAGAAACAGTCACAAAATATAAAAGGAAATAAAATATGAAATTATTCAATGATGTGAACACGTGGCATCTTCTCAACCAATGATTATGAATCCATGGTGTTCTTGAAAACACGTGATGACTATTCAACTTCATGCAATTTCAAAAAATCTTGTAGAAAATCATTAATTCTCCACATTCTACTGTTTTGTGCCAAACCTACATACTTCATATTCCAAAGATCATTGCACTTTTGAACTTTGGTCGCTGATCTTAAATTAACGATCATGATTAAAACATTATAACCTTCCTTTATAACTTCTTCTTTAGGTGCCTCTATGTACACGTGTCTCTCCATCGTTATGTCGCTATGGTTATTTTCCTTGCAACTTTTTATAGTGACATAATGATGAGCATTGATCTCCCTTTTGATTTGACAACAACAATAAAAGATATTAAATCTCTATTTTCTTTACAATGCAGATCCACTTTCGAACTAGGCACACCATGGTGAACAATTGGCACTACTTTGTTACCTAAAGGATCTGACATTGACCTAGTTTTTCTTTGTGAAATGTAATGGCCCATAAGACATGTGTCTTTCTATCACTTTGTCACCATGATTAAAACATGTTCATCTTTTCACAACGATATAGCGACGACTATAGATGTTCTTTTGATCTGACGATGAATGAGATGCATCATCGAATACTCATATTTCCATCATTAAAATATCATATGTTGATCTAGTATTTATCAATGATCTGGATTTTGTCTTCTAAACCATTTGACTTGTTAATTGGCCAATGGTGTGTATTCTTTCGTTCATTTGACTTTTCTCCACCATGTAGCTTATTATGAGTGCATTTGAACCGTTCATGTACTGAATCAACGATGCATATTTGCTTATCTTTATATTTTGACTCTTGGAGGGTTTTGAATGTTTTCTTCTACATTAACTACTTCTTTTGTTCACTGATCTTTCTCATTTGCAATGTCTTTCATGGAAACCATAACATGATGTTGAATCTTTGTCTTTATCATGGTTAGGAACAAATCAATAGAAGATCCATACCTTCTTTTCATTGGGATGACATATAAAAACCTCCCAAACCCTAATCACCTAGCTTTGAACTGATGCATTGCTCATATGATTCCTTGCATTAGGTTAGGTCAAAGAAATGATGAGAAGAAGGCCATCATATGGGCAATCTAGACTCATATTTAAGACATTGACACTTGACTTGACTCAAAACCCTAAAGCCAAAATATATGAACTGAAGCTTGGGAAACAATGTATTACCTCTCATCAGTATGGGGGGTTATGTCAGTTCCATTATTTTCTTGGTTCGATAGAGTGAGCTATGTATTCAGTATTTGATCCTATGTACTAGGCGATTGTAGTGGCTGGATACCTATGCATTTTGGTGAGATGGATCATTTACCATATAGAAATTTTTCCATTCATATTTTTCAAGGCCATGAAGATACCTTCCATCTTCAATTGATCAGCTCTCCATAGTAACTCTTCTTTGGATGGTCATGTTCTATATAGTGGAGGTTCTTCAGATCAGCAGTTTGGTAGTGTTTGCAGCTTCATGCTTTAGTGGCGCTCTTCATGATCATCTTTTGTTTCTACCTTCTGGGACATTCCCTAATTTGGAGGCTTCTTCAATCCTTCACTATTTCTTTTCAACATCTTTTCCATCTCTTTTTGGAGTAGGGTTTTTCCTATGTTGTTTTATCTATTTCTCCTCTTTTTAGAGATTTGGTTGTGCTTGGGTACCTCATCAGGATTTTTTTGTTAGGACCCAAATCTACTTTCATAGCAGTTTCTAGGTTTTTAGCTACTTCCTAAGTTTATCTTAAGGGGGGGTGTTAAAATAATAAAATGTTTTTCTTATTAATTAAATCATATTGGTTTAATTATTAAGTCATTTATTATCTCTAGTTTACTTAAGATAAACTTTGGGCATATAATAAATTCTTTTATTAATTATTATCATGCAACCTAGGTTTTACCTGTTAGGATCTTGATCTCCTTTTATAAGGATTGATCTTTTTGTAATTTATTCATTCACTATTGATTATAACAATTTCTCTTTTCACTCATCAAGAATGTCTCATCTATGGATCTAGGAATTCCAACCTCCATAGCTTTTGCTTGTCTCTTTCTGTGATAGGTATTTGCATGCAGGTGATTTTTGAGAGTTGTGGGGTTGATCTTTCATCAACTTAAATAGATTATGTTCTACTTGAAGTTTATGTGAAATAATTTCTAGAAAAACTAATTGATTCTAATGAGGAAAGGTTTGATACTTATGTGGAAAAGATTATAAAAGTTCATCTTGAAGTTACTAGACCTACAAGAGATCAGAGAGTAAGAAGAGAGGTAGAACTGATGGAAGAAAGAATGAGATTCACTAAAGAACAAATGGCAGGATCTAGGAGAAAATATGAAGAGGAAGAGAAGACGAAGGCTAAAGAAAATAACCCTATAGATGTTGATGTCCATGCACCATCATTTAGATCCTTCTCACATTGTATTTTGAAACCACTATGCACAAACATGGAGGATACGTCACAAATACGAAGGACATGTCAAAGGTTGTAGGGTTCATATTTACATCTACCAATCACATCTTTGGAAGCATCCTATCAAAAAACTCTTTGGTCCACTTCCCACTCTATTAAGTAGGGACTAATTTTCTCCTTTCCTTGGTCCCCACTTCCCACCTCCTTTCACCCTTTTAACATATTATATGTGGCACACATAAGTTTGCAATATAACCATAATTTTAGCTTTATTAAATTATTTATGCTTCATCCACCCACACATTTACTCAAATATTAAATAATTTCAAAATTTGATTTGAATAAAGAGGTTTACATGACCTTTGAAGTTTTAGAAAATTAATGAAGGCTCACGCTTCTTGAATATTCATTTAGATTTACACCACACATCATTTTGATAGAAATTTATTATATCATTATTAGTTCTTGCTAGGATAGTTAAGTATTTCTTTAGTGCAATTTTTTTACTTTACTTGATTAATTAGCCAATGATAATAAAGTATTAAATCTTTAAAGACCAAAATATTATTATTGATCATTAACATATATTTTAATAATATGAAAATATAATTTTCTAATTTTTTATTAACTAGGACAAGAACAAACGTCATTTTTCCTATAATTTTTTTTTAAAATCACATCATAACAATTAAAAAAACCACTATGTCTAGATGCTATTAAGGAAGGTGGCCTCATTTGATTCATGGAGGCAATGGTGGGACATAATGAAATTGCTTCTCATAGTCTATTGACTCTTGGAACAATAAGAGAGTTACCATTAATGACATTACCTTCCAAGTTAATGAGGAAATTATTGCAATGGTTACTGGCTTACCCATGGATGAAATAAAATGGCATAAGGTTACCAAGGTTCCAAATGATATGAGTCTCAACAAATTTTCTAAGAAGGATGAAGCTTCAATCATGCACAAAGGTGGTTCTAGTCATAAAGACATACTTGAACCATGGTATGAGGTTTGTCTTTTGATTATGAAACACCTAACACTTGAGGGTAGCTTTGGTACTTTCTATTGCTATCGTTTTCCTTGACTGAATCATTTTAGACACCATAACGAGATAATCATCCCCTTTTTCTTGTTGTGTGATCTTGAGGCTACAATGATAGATATTAGGGATAGAAAAAATAAGGGTAAGAAGTTTTGTGATATTACGCTAGTGGCTCATCCTTCATCTTTATAATTTCCATTTAGCTCTTTATCCTCCTCATTGTGTTGCCTTATAAGATGCCTAAGGCGCACTAAATTCCTTGAGGAATGTGGGTGGTAGTTGCATTGTGACCTCCACTCCTTGGCCATTCCCATCTTCCACGCACTCTAGAACCTCTAAAAATAGAAAAATGACATAGATAGGGCCTAGGTAAATATTAAAAAACTTAAAATTGAACCCCCGGTAGTGGTATATTTGGTGGATTCTAAAGAAGATAATGTCAAGGGTCAAAAGAGGTTTGACAAATTGACTAAGAGTAAGGTGAGGAGGAAGCAAATGACCAATAGAAAGATG